>JAWWLV010000088.1:12778678-12881329 GCA_035041135.1 Platyrinchus mystaceus
AGCAGGACCGGGATTCGAACCTGCGGCCTTGGCGCTGAGAGACCAGCATCTTAACTGCTAGACCACCAGGGGTCCCCTATTATATTATATTATATTATTACTTTTTTATTATTGCCATGTTACTCACCAGCTTGAAATCACTGGAGAAAGAAGCAGTTTCCCCTCAACTGGGGAGATTGTTCATTGTTTTAGGGGAAACACTTCAAGAACAGCTATGCTGGAATATTAAAATATATATGTAACTGTATTAAATATGTTACTGTATTATTATTTCTTCAGGGATTAAACAAGATAAGATCTGCACTTGGAAGCAGCCAGAAACCCACGCATTACCCAGATGAGGGAGGATCACCCACACCGCACAGATCTGCCATGAGCATTGGGAGGGGAGGAGGCAGTGCAGCCAAGTGTACCATGGATGCCCTTGCACTGTGGAGGAAGGCACAAGCAATTGGATTTAACCAGCTGGGTGGAATTTGATTTGATTAGCTTTGGCACAGTTTCACATACCCTCAATTCATCAGTGAATGGAGTAACTATATTGGAAAGCTACTGGGGAAAAACAACATTGCCCCTGATGCTGCTGTCACGGGCAGATAGAGCACAATCCCACACAGTCTCGCTCTGTGTTTTTCTCTCTTCATTGTCTCCCTAGTTAGTTTTTTTGTGCCAGTGTGTGTCTTCCTGTGTCAGGACTGGCTGTCTTTTCTTGGTCTGAGATCTTGGCATGGAAAGAGCAGTAATTACTCCATGGTATGACTCGATGACTATGAGCGAAGGTGGGAGTGCACCCTCTTTAACAATAAAACCCCTTGTAGAGAAAACCCTAACTAAACAAAACAAAATAATGTGTAAAACCAGGCAGTGCTGCCACAAAGCACTTTGCCAGCCAGAGAGTCTATATGGAGTATGAATAAGAGCCTACTGTGTTTTATTCCGTTCTGCCTGTTAAAGATCCCATTCTATAAAGAGGTATCTGTTAATCTGTTCTGATTTCATACAAGTCCAGGCAAATAAAACTTCTTTAGTTTCAATGAAGCTAGTCCTAATTTACAGTAAGAATGAGAACTGAACCAGGCCCCGCAATCTGGGATAGCATGTTCAGACAAAACTTGTTTTTTCTCAACTTCATCTTCAGAAAATAAAATCACCCACTTTTATCCAACTCCCAATACGTAGCAATTTTGAATATCAGTCATGGCAGCTCACAGTTAGAAGCATTTAAGTGTAGTATGAACTTCCAAGTCCTGTAATATAAGCTAATAGAGGTTAATATGCAGAGGATTAAAATCTTTAGAAACACAGCTCACCAGAAAAGCACATCTCTGTACATACATTTGCTCAGGCTGAGCTGTCTGTATGAAGAAGAGCATTAGGGAAGTTTATTGCTTTATCCTACAGCTCCCCAGAAGACCAGCCTTTTTAAGTAGAATAAAGAGGGCTTTGTTTAAAGGATAGATTTGAAGAAAAGTTAAAGGTTTCAGAGACAGGGAATGAAACTAAATATGGTGAACAGACATCTCATGAACTTTTTCTGTGAAACAGTCTCAAACTGAGTAAAGTTCCCTTAAGTATTAACATCTGTATTAAGTCAAAATACTTTCCTTGGTTTATTTTCAAATGAAGAGGTGAAATTAAAAGGTGAGAACATTCTCAGTATGAAAATTAAAGCTCTCGCAGCATCCAAGTTTTCAATAGAGAAGTGATCAGGCATGAGTCTTTTTGATTTTTAGCAAGGTACTACAACTGTAGGAATCAAATCCTGTAGGAACTCAGAATTGTAGAGAAGCCAAAAATCACCCCTCTCCAAACAAAACCCCTGTGTACATGCCTGGAAAATACAGAAAATGGAAATATGGATCTTAGAGGTAAAGAACCAAAAATCAATTATTGCACTTAACAAATGAACAACAGACATATAATTTCAAGTGTGTGCTTCTGAGAGGTTTTGTTCCACTTCCTCAGGTCCTGTGTTGTATTAGGTAGTACTGTTTCCTTTGAAAAATAATCCAAGATTGAAAACTATACAACAAAATGGGCCAAAAGTAGAAAGAAATAAAAGTAATGGAAACATTACCCCTTGGTATTCCAGAGTCCTTTTCTCTCTCAATGAAAAAGTACCCAGGACATAAGCAAGCCTATAGAACTAAAACTGAGGCTTCCAGGTGAACATTTTAAAATTTCCCCTCAGATGTAGCAGAAGCTGGCATGATCCTTAGAACCAGTTTCCATTTTTGGGGGAAAAAAATCTGCTCAATTGCAGACTGTGTTAAGACTCTTGAAAACCACTTAACCCGTCCCTTTCGGTGAATGGGAATCATAGAATTTTACCATATGAAAAAGGATTATTAAGACTAAAATCTTCAAAACAGCAAGTTGTTCATGTGTTACAGGAAAGGGGACCAAGTAAATAAAATGGATGTGCTGTGGTATTTCTGGCACACACACCAACACTGCTGGATGCAGTGCCTGTACTGGTAATTAAATGTGAAACAAATTCTTGTCTGTTGTAATGCTTTTTGCCACTCGTGTAGTTTATTAACTTTGCTGTCACCATCACTCAACAAGCAGATACATCAGCTGATAGAAGAAATGCCAACAAGAAGATAGCAAGTTCATAGGTTAAAAAAGTCATCTTTTCTCTATAAATAGAGTTGGTATAAATCACCGGAGTCTGCAAAACGGGCTTGGGAAAATTAGTCACTGACCTACAAACACTTCCTGCTGGATGTCTGGGAATCCATTTCACACAGTTAAAAGTGACAAGAACTAAAGCAGCTAAAGAAGCAGGACTTTATGGCAAAATAAAGAATACAATGTTCTAGCAGACATGAAAATAAAACCAAGTCCAACTAATAAAAAATACAATTATACTACTATGGGAGTATTCTAAATAAACAAGAGGCAAAATGAGCCATTTAAATCTACCATTTAATAAAAAATAAAAATAAGGGAATAGTTTTCTAATTCTTAATGAGGAAATTATTATATATTTTCAGTGTCCTGCAGTCCTTGTGGCAGCTCTGGAATTTCAGCAGCTGACCAGCCAGCAGGCCTCATGATGTGCCATGATCTAGCAACGTGTGGTTAAACAGGGAACCCAGCACAGCAACTTCTGTAGGAAACTGCTGACTAACTTGGGAAGAATCTAGTCAACTTGAATTATACTTCAAATTAGAGAGAATATAATTAATAAAGCCATTTTTATCTCAAGTGAGGAACTAGCTTGCTGTTTTCCCTTTAGAGTTAATGCTACCCTTCACTGCTGGAACTCTTCAGCTAACACTTTACCCAGGTGTCCTCTGCTGTCACTCAAAAATACCCTTTATGTATAAAATACCCTTAGAGAGTGCCACAGGAAATAAAATGCATGCATTAAAACAGGTATCTTAGGCCCAGCTCACTGAATCTCCAGGTTTACTCCAGAATACTTTTGTTGTGCTCACGGTTGTGACACTTTCAAAACACGGACTAATTCAGTGATAAGTGTCCCTTTATGTTACAGCTCCTTTACTGGAAAGGATTTAGAGACACCAGATTTTTACATTCCAAGAACTTTGAACTGTCACATAATTTCACAATTAAGTTCTAAAAATAACATAAAAACATACTACAAGATATGACTATAAATTGCAACCCTCCTAGATAAGCTTGGCTCTGAGCAGAGAAGACAGGCCTCCTCGAATTCATTTTGAAAAACAGAGAAGTGTCTTGTATAACATAGGACAGGATATCTGTCTATAAGAATATGCATGTTTTTTTCAAATTTTGTAGTAAAACTTCTAAAATAGCATCAAGACCTTTCCAATAAATAGCAAAAGCCCAGTAAAAAAATACTTGGTTCTCCAATCTCTGAGTTAAAATAATTTCTAATATTGTGTGAGTTACAGGAGTTGTAAAATTTGGTACAAGAGTACAAAGCAAACTTCATTCTTTGGAGTGCTTAGGCAAGTCAGGTCAGATGTTTGCAGCTGCCCCTTAAAGATTTAAGGCAAATGAAATCCACTCTGTATTCAAGCTTTACAAAGTCTCCAACCTCAACCTTAATTGTCTTTGTCCAAAATAAAGTTGCCAAGGATACATCTCACTGTTTAATATGGTGATTTATCCATGAAGATAATATGGTATTTTCTCTTAGTCTGTTAACTAGTTTCATAATTTTCCCAGTTGTTCAGACTGAGATATGTTAAGAATTCACAGCTGCTATGGCATTGCCTACATAGCTAAAATATGTGTCTTGATAATGGCTAATATCTCTCATCAAATATGTGTTGGCAAAGTGTTTTAGGTTCAGGATAAATCATGCTGCTAGACACGGTGTAGCCAACAAAAGGATAAAAATTATACATTATGTAATGCAAAATAAATTTTCCATAATTTATCTAGAGCATTAGGGCTCACAGACTGCTTGAGTTTGATCCATACCTTTAATCATGCACAATCCCATAGATAAGAGTTAAAAAAAGCCAAAAACAAAACAGAAAACCTATACCAGCTTTGCAGACCAAAACTCCTCAGAACAAGCACTGGAAGAAGCAGAAATACAATCGCTGAGTTAACTATCTCATTGCAAGCCCTTGCACTTCAAAATATCCTGCTTTTAGATGTACTTAATGTACAATTCTGCAGATGCCATCAAAGCAGCAAATGGGTCGGGGCCCCTGCAGAATACAGCATCAGTAAAAACTGCATGCTAGGGTCAGTCTTAGGGAGAGTCCCAACAGTTCCAAGACCTGGCCTGACCATTCCTTCAGCGTGGCCCTACCAATTAATTTTACAAAGTCCATATTTATTAAGAATATTCCTTTTTGGTTTTTTTTTGTTCTTCCATAGAAGGCCAGTCACGTTGTAGAGTGTCTTTCCACTGACGCTGCATCAAATTGCTCGGGCCCAACGACAGCAACGCTTGCACATATGTGAGAGGGTCATTTCAGAAGGGAGATTTGCCATCCTGAGCTTTGGAGGTAAATTTCTCCTTTCCAGTGAAAATCAATAAGAACCAACAGCCTAATTTGCATTGGCACCACCGTAAATCTCAGTTTAAACTGATGCATCCAGTGCACAGAACTTCTAGACCCTACTGATGGTATGCTGACCAACACTGGCCAACACTGAAAGACATAAAACTGTCCCTCTTCCCTTTCCCTGGGACAAGTACATAAGCAGAGGAAGGAAAATCCTTGAGTGCTATTCCTCCTGCACGCACATGAGCTGGGAACTTGTCCTGCTCTTGATGCTACCATTTCTAAACTCTTGCACTCGTTTCCTGAAAAGGCCCAAATAAACTGCCTGAAACTCGCTCCAAATCATGTGTTCACTGTTGCAAAACCAGCTGTCCTCACCTCCCACACGCATGATCATGTCTGTTCCCCTCTGCTGACGTGATTATTTGTATGGCTGTACAGGAAGCTACAACAGGAGCCTGCTCTGGTGGAAGCTAAATCAGCCAAAGGAGTTTTCAGCCAGTCTCTAACCCAGCTCACCATGTAACTGTGCTAACATTATTACCAGCTCAAGAGAAGCAGTGGAAATATGTAACAGGGGAAAGACATGACTGTTTTTCTGGGTCATGGTCTCACTCAAGGGGCTTAAGTGACTGAGACAGCAGCCTAAATTTGGGAATCATGTCTGAGAGCAAATGTATGCTCATGAATCCTCTCTATTACTATTCCTCTACTGCCACTTCCTTTTGTAGGACATTTCAGTGTTTTTCCTAAGTAAGATGCTGAAATAAAAGCAAGACAGTATTTTTAATCACGTGAATTTGACCAGTGCCAGAAAACTGTAGCTTCAGCAGTTTATTTGAAACCTTCCACCATGCTGTTCTCTCTCTATTAGTTATATCATTTGCTTCCACTTCAAGAATCTGGAACATCAGACAGCATTGCTGAACACAGACCAGGAATCAGAAATATATAATACAGATGCTGAAAAAGCACTAGCTTTTTATTAATCCTGTTATGTTTATCTATCATGCCAGAAATAATAATTTCAAATTATCTCATTTCACAAGCATAGTTACTGGCTCTCTGCTTGAGCAATACTTGAAATGTATTTTTAAGTAAAAGGTGCAAAGTTCTTTGCTGTGCCAAAGGAAAATTAGAATTGTAATGTTCTGTCAAAGAAGGAGTTACATATTTTCTGACAAAAGAATAAAAAAAGTTTGGGGAAATGAGAGGCACTATAATCAAGTGAAACAATCTCTTTTCATGCCATTTCTGAGAAAAAAAAATATTAACAGCTACTTAACAATCACCCAACTTACCACTTCCAACCACTTCAACTTACTATTGGTTAGACATGAGGAAATTGCAAGCTACTGGTTTCTACTTCCAAAGTTGTGATGTCATGCTAGTCTTGACTTCTATCAATCTACTTGAGCATAAGGGGAGCTGATGCAATAGAGAAAACTGCAAAGTATTTTATGTGACAGCTACCTTCACAAAGCCAACAAAAATGTTACATCAGGAAATAACCATTTATAATAAATTTGAGGTGTTTTACCCTTTGAGGAAGGGCCTACAAATGCAAAGTTCTCTCAATTCCTTCTAACACTTCTGAGATTATATTGTATTTTTTATGAGAAGCATTGGCATGAGAGTCCTAGAAAACTAATTTTCACACACTCGTAGAACAAGCACAGCCTGGAAGAATTAAATCTTAGCTTCCTTGCAGTTATCTCCAAGTCTACTGAATTCCTCTTGAAATAAGACAAAAATTATTCCTTCATTTCTTGAAGTCTAAGTCAAGAGTGGGCAGTTTTTTAGTTCTGAGAACTTCTGAGATAAAAATATTTATTGTCCTGCGTATCTCATTAATACTTTTACTTACAGATATACTTTTTTTTACTTTTTCCTGTACACATCCAGGACTTCCCCAGGAAATATTTCTGTGGGCAGAGGTCAAGGTTTTTCAGATTTTCTCCATGATTTCTAGACCCAGATATGTCCAGATTAGACTAATGCATTGTCCATCTTATCTGCCTATTAGGTCTATGTGCATTGATTTTTCGCATTTCCAGAAAAGTTTCACAGCATTGTATATTCACAGCTGTGTGTACCAAGTGTACTTGCTTTTTCTTGCCCCTGAGATCTGGGAAATCCTACTTTCTTTTCTCTGTTATGGCAGTGATTCTTTTAATTTTACGAAGGAGGGACACAGGCTCACTTTAGTACCTCTGTCTTACTCATCTTAGCATCATTTACATCTTTGAAGCTTCTCTTGCCCACAGTACACAAAGTGCTGAGTAGTGGCTGTCTTGGTTACTGTACTGTGTATACACATGAATAAAACTGTCCATCTGCAGTGTCATTTTGGAATACATACCTGTAACTTAATAGAGAAACAATTCCTGTCTCCACAGTCAAATTTCTGCTGCAGAACTTGGAAGCTGCATAAGGCACAGGCTGGTCAACAGCCCTGGGACGGAATTCCCAACTCGGGCATACCCTAATCCTTGCAAAGGCACAGGAATCCACTGCCTCCAGCCTTCATCCCGTTTTTAGGGCAGGTCTCTGAAGAACACACATTTGAAGTGAACCTTGCCTAATTTGCATAATTAGCTAACAAGTCTGTTGTGGTTTAACCTCAACTGGCAGTTCAGCCCCACACAGCCACTCACTCACTCTCCCCACTTCGGGATGAGGGAGAAACTGGAAGAGTAAAAGAACTCCTGGATTGACATATAGACAGTTTAACAGGTAAAGCAAAAGCTGTGCACACAAGCAAAGCAAAACAAGGAATTCATTCACCACTTCCCATCGCAGGCAGGTGTCCAGCCACCTCCAGGACAGCAGGGCTCCATCACATGTAACAGACACTTGGGATGACAAACACCATTGCTCTGAACATCCACCCCTTCCTTTTCTTCCCCCAGCTTTATATGTGGAGAATGGCACCACGTGGTGCGGGATACCAGTTGGGGTCAGCTTCTTGTGCCTCCCCAGCCTCCTCACAGGTGGGGCAGTGTGAGAAGCAGAAAAGGCCTTGACACTGTGTCAGTGCTGCTCAGCAATAGCTAAAATATCACTGTGTTATCAGCACTGTTTCAAGCACAGATCCAAAGCACAGCCACATACCAGTTACTATGAAGAAAATTAACTCTATCAGCACAAAGTCAAAGGAAGCAAAACTGAGTCACTTCTACAAAATAAAAATGCATTTTTTACACGTAACAGATGGAGTGCAAACCCTCACTCCAGTGGCACAAGACCCAACCTGACCGTAGAACACGTAGATTCAAACACTTGGCCCGAAAAAACACAAGACCCAGCTCTCTAATAAGGCCTGAAACAGAGTTGTGCCTGATGCACAACTGGCATTAGCATTTTTCAAATTATATCCATATATAAGATGTGGGACTAATGTTTTCAGCTCGAGTGTCTGCACACAAAGACGTGTTGTCTTCACTAACCGCCCAACTCAGCCGAATTCTAATGTTCTTACACAATTTCCTTTGCAAAATCGCCCCCAAGCACTGGACAGGAAGCTTAGGCCACAGATTAAGGTATCAGGACTTCACTAGTGATGTAGTATTTAGACCTTGTTAGTTATCCATCCAAGAACTTGTTGCCTACAGTAGGAATAGAAATTAACTTACAGGTTCACGGATTTGAGATTCTGAAGTCACAGAAGGAAACATCACAATGAGAGATGCATTATGCCATTAACTGAGCATTATTCGATACACATTTACAGTAAGCTCCATTCCCAGTATTTAATGCATGTAGCACAGAGACATTCTGTTCTGCTCATTCTCTTATTTTGAAATGCATCTTAATTGCTTAGGCCTAGTCTTTCATCCCATATCCAAGGGGAATGTAGGAATTGTCATACTGAGCAGGGACTGTAACCACCTCCCCTTCCTGCGTCACATCAGGCAAATTAAATGGCATTTGTGGTATCCAAACAGTTTCCAACAAAAGGGTGCCCTGCTCACCTCATTTTATACCTCCTGGAGTTCGTTTATGAAAAGCTATAAACCAGATGGCGTCTTCACCACACCCACTGGTCTCTTCAGATCAAAAGAGACCAATGGAAGGTATCACAGGAAACTTTAATGTTCTATTCATTCTGCAGTTTCATACTCCTGGAATGTCAAGTCAGAAGCCTTCACTGGCATTTTTTGTTGGGTTTGATTTTTTTCTGTAAGAAAAGAGGTGAAACATTATTCCATTGCAAACCAAGTATTTTTAGGCAGCCATAGCAGGAGGCAGCTGCCTTTGTCACTAAGCAATTTCCTTTATATAATAAAGAGAAAAGCACTGCTGAAGAAAATACTGAGGTGCTGATGCCAGAAGAGACTAACTCAGCATCTGTGGGGTTTTCTGAGGAAGAAGTACCCCTCTCTTTTTGGCAACTAAGGATCTCAGTTTTGCAACTCATTATACCACCACTACTTTCCCCATTGTGTCAATAGTTACTGCAAGTATGCACTGGAACCCTATTATGTATATGATGTAACTATATGGACCAAAAACCCCACACGTTTTTAGGGACAACTATTCTGACAGTCTTATTTCAACAAGCTGATTTGTATTTCTGTATCCATATGTACTGGGCATCACCAATTAAAAGCCTTTGCAATCCTACCTACTAATGCAAATTAATTTACGTAAACATAATGGTGAGGTGCACAGAAACTGCAAGAGCACAAGACAACCACTGTTTTCCAGATGGGATTGATCAGGTCAGGCACAAAGAATTGGAGAAGCAAGATCCATAACAGCTCAGTAAGTCAAGATTTTTTGTGAGGTTGTGGTAAGACTGAAAGCATAAATACAGGATAACAAATAGGTTTCTGTCTCCACAGAGAAGTAATCACACATGTCCTAAAGCTGCCAGCATCAGTGGCAAGTGGTACTGCAAATGAAGACAAAAATATCTTCAAATATTTTCAGATCTGCACTGATTATTTATTTATGTTGTTCATCTGAATAACATAACTTTTGAAGTTGACATTGGGAATCCACATAAACTAAATAACTATCTAGGTTAGACTAGAGATACGGGTTTGGGAACTTTACTGCACTATATAATTTGTAAACTGTACAGTATTCAAATTGAAACCTTCCTCCCTAACAAACACAAAAAAGTGAAGAATTTTGGGGGTTTATTCTGAGACTGTTTCACAGGTAGTGAATTCTCTTTTACATATCATTGCTGACAACTAATTATTGAAGAAAACACAACACATTTTAACAAAAAAGTTCAATAACACTCTAGAATATTCTCCTGGGGTTGTGTATTTTCAATTCCAAACAAATAGTTCACTCATTTCCAAGAGTTGCAGAGTTACACTTTAGTTTAAGCCCTGTTTGTATTCTTATGCTCAACTTTTTTAAGCCCTGTTTGTATTCTTATGCTTTGTATTCCTATGTTCAACTCTGTAAATATTCATAAAATATGTCTAGAATACATTTGAAAGGTAGGTACTCAGAAATATTTTTTTGCTTAATGCTAAATAAGTTAGAATATGCTAGCTGATAAAAAAGAGTAAAGAAAAGAGAAATAAAATAATCTTTATCTAGTATTTAACAGTCATCAATATCTTTGTACTTCAGGCTTAATTATATCCACATTCACCAAAGTAGAAATATTAATGAGAACATGGTATTTGACTAAATACACTGCAATAGGGTCAGATCTAAAAACAAAGTTTTATTGTCTAAAATGGGATGTGAATGAATTTGGATATCTCAGTCTTAAGAGCTCTTGACATGGCTACAGTTTTGCTCCTGTTAACAGCTACAATTTTTCAGTGCTTACTGGGCTGCTGTTTACACTCAACCTAATCCAAACGCAGAACACAGGCCTGACACCGTGAGGGGTTTCAATTAGATTCAAGGTTGAAAAACCTACCTCATACTTTCAGATCCAACTTGACCTATGAAGCCAACAAAGCTGTTATTACCTTTAAAATGACATAATGCATTCCTGAGATGTTTTTGGAGCACCTTCTGTGGCACAGAATCAGGATTCCTGTCCTGAATGTGTAGGATACATTCAATTCCTCCTGTGTCTAAGAACATTAAATCTTACCTCTCCTGGGAAGTCTTTAGCTACCACACTGGTCAGGGTCTGCCATCTGTACACCATCCCTACTTCCTTACCATAGCTGCTCCTCTCAGGACTTTTTCTTAGGAAAGGTCAGGAATTTATAATCTTGGTGTTGGGTGTATTTTAATTAACTTTAGCTATTGAAAAATCAGCCCTGTCTTCCTACCTCTTCTCTGAAGTGTTGTTTGTTCAGTGGAAGGAAAGGGACTTCATCAAGAGCAAGTAACTCCATCCTCAGTTATGGACCACACTGTGGAAATGCTGCCTGCTATCCCACTGAAATACAAACTAGACTTCAGAAGAATACCCAGATTTTAGATTAACATTGTTAGATAAGACAAATATTATTTCCAGCAATTAACAAACTTGTCCAGGAGTCTGGAGAAGGAAGTCTTGGACTCTCCATGCCTACTCCTACGAACTTTTCTGAATTTTAATGTAAGTAGTCATGTATTGTGTAGACAGCTTGTGCACACAGAGATCTAGTTACCATACTCAGGACTGGATATTTAGAGTTTAGATGTGCAACAATTTACAGTACAACCTAATGTCTGGCTCTTAAGATAAAACTATTTCCCACAGCAGGTTCACAAATGCCATTGTAGTTCTCTTGGGTACCATCAGTGTGGGATGTTCTTCAAGGTTTCACCCCCACTGGCACCTCTGCAGTGAGGCACAAGTACACCTGCAGCTCAGGTTCTGGCTCTGCAGGACTCTGTTCTTCAGGCAGTTCTGTTTCTCTCATCACTGGATATATCAGCTTCACAAACACTGAAGGAGGACGAGCCGTAGCACTCCGGACTCATTTCGTACTCCTGAACACTGACCTAAGACAGTAGGCACTACTACTTTTTCCAACTCACTTGTTGCAGTATATTCTTTTATTTTGCCTCAGGTACCTACTGGGTTTGCCAGGCTTTTACTTTTTTTTTTTTCAGCTTAGATGCTGCTTCTAAGTCCAACTAAGCTTTCTGCTACAATTATTGATAGATTTGAACAAACAAAACATGCTGATTGGGGCTAAATGTCACATAAATCACCTGGTCACGTACCAGCTACATTCCCTGTATTTTTGAACACCTTTAATCTTACATTACATTGCTAAAGATTCTAAGCAGATGAATTAATCAGGAATATAATATTTAATCACATTTAAAATGCATTTAGTCATTATCCTTCTGATTCTATTAATTTGATAGGCTTATTTCCTTATCAAGTATGTATTTGAAAACCAAGCTGCTGTCTTTACACTACTTCTCCACATTATTGCAAAGTTCATATTTGATTTTAATAGAATTATTTCTGTATCAGCAATTCCATT
The DNA here is from genome assembly GCA_035041135.1 of Platyrinchus mystaceus. Taxonomy (NCBI): domain Eukaryota; kingdom Metazoa; phylum Chordata; class Aves; order Passeriformes; family Tyrannidae; genus Platyrinchus; species Platyrinchus mystaceus. The sequence goes on from JAWWLV010000088.1 coordinate 12,791,058, forward strand.
AAGTGTGTTTCACTTCGCTGGGCATCGGCCCAAGATCCCAGACAACTAATCTCTAAAAAGTGACCTACATACTTAACCATTGTCCTGCTCATATGCAACCCTAATTGGCTCATATTTTATGTTTGATCTATACACAATTTCTCTTGTGCAATTGCATAAATCATTACAAATTAGTAATTTTTCTGTATTTTTGAAGAGTTAATTCAGACAGATAAAATTGCCCCATATCTGAACCAAAAATGAAGTTCATAAGACATGGTTAACCATGTTTTAAATATAATCTTTCTGCAGTGAATAGTAAATCCATGTAAGCACTAGGTTTATTTACTTAGAATTTCAGCAGAGGTAGGCATTGCAATCAGATTTTTTACATTATCTCCTATAAACTGATTCTTTTAGACTCTTTAGACTGGCTGTACAGCTGAAATTTTGTATTTTCAAAAAACTTTTGCAGAGGGAAGAGGAGTGTGTGAGGAAATACTTGGGCCAGATTTAAAACCTGTTATGGAACTTTAGAGTACAGCTTTGATAATTTTATTATGGGGGTGTTCTCTTTTTGTTGGGAGAAAGCTTTCCCTAGCTTCAAATTCGAGCATTACTTTACCTTCATACACATGAAAAGGCTCTTGGATATCTCTGTAGGCATTCCCTTCGTGTGAAGTGTGTACAAAAAGGAGGAACAAGCTTCATTGCCCAAGGTGGAAGCTGACCACCTTGCTAGTGAAAAATTCAGACTTGAACATTGTTACCTAGAGGCAGCAAGTAGGTCAAACTCAGCACTGAGAAGATACTTTGAAAAACAACCTAAAAGGAGCTGATGGAAAGTGATACTTGCAAAAATAACTTGAACAAGTTCTCTTATATCTGGTTTTGGGCAAATGTGCAGTAGAAAGCAGGGTTTCTTTTGTGAGTCATTTACTGTGGGGATGTGCTACAAGTGTGTCACTAGAGATGTCTCTGAGCTGAGGCCTGCAGATACTGCTGAGCATATTTGCATCACTTGTTTCTCTTCTCCCCTCAGACATTTCCAAGTCAGACAGTGAGACCTCTGCTGTTAGTAAAAGTGCTCTGCTGTGTTATGAGGGCAAATCCATTTCTGTTTCTCAGGGAGTTAATGGCAAATGTGGGGGACCAAACAGAAGACTTAAGCATTTCCAGGGCTAAAACATCCACTGATAAAATGTAGCATTTATTTATTTCATCCTTGAAATCGGGGAGGGGGGGGGTGGGGAGGTGTTTGAACTGGAAACAGAAGAACTGGTCTACTCAAACAGCAAGAGCTAATGTTAGGTGTTGTTTGAGCATCAATTTCTAACCTCAGAAATGGTCCAGTCTGGGAAAGAGATCTAACATTGGCCAAACCAGCAACGCTGAAAAGAGCTAGGACAGCAAATCAACTTTTTAAGCTTTGCAGTCGTACACTACAGTGAAAATGCATATGGATGGCCCTGCTCAGTCTGACTGTATCAGTTGCAACACAAACTTTTTAAGAACTGCTTTAAATTGTGACCAAGTTAACATTACATTTATGACTGGAAATTGCATGACATTAGTAACTGATTTAACTGTCAAATCATACAAATATTTAAATGAATCTCTTACTCAATAACAACAACTCCCAAACCACATCTCTTAATTTTTTACTAAACAGGCCCATAAACTTACCATATGGAAATTCATTTGTTGTTCTAGAACTTGACATCACATCTCATGTATTTGGCTAATTCTTTTGAATGTTTAGGTGTTCAGTTCACACCTCACAGGTGCTATGGAAAAACATGACACAGTCCTATAAGAACTATGCATACAGACAGCCACTTGCAGACATGACTGTGGGGGACAGAATACTATGTAATCACAGTTATAATGCAAAAGCAATTTATTAGAAAAGTGAAATTCATCTAGCCTGAAGAATGATTTTCCTCATCCCTGTGCCTTTATCTTTTCCTGTGTTCTGCATTCCCTGTTTTTACCTCCCTCTTCTATTTGCAGAATGATATTTCCGAATGCCTGGATTAAAACTGCATTATTTCATTTTCCCTTCACGCCATTATGTTTCAAAAGATACTTAGATTGTTTCATTATATTTAATGTTTGTGATCTAGAAGTAGTAACTGCTGTGCTTCAATAGCAGTATTTGTAATATCATTTAGATATCACTGGCAATAGCATTTAGATAACATTTGATTATTTCTATAAATAAAAATTAAACAACTCATTTTATCTTTCACTAAGTGGGACTATTGGTCAGGAAGATTATAAATTGAAAAATTTATCAATATGATTTTTTTTTTCCTCTTAGAAGGCTATCAAATTACAAATCACTTACTTCTAACTACATATGAACACAGGAACCACCAGAAAAGTTAGTTTGTGTCCTCAATAGTCACAGAACACCCCACTCCCCTTATTTCCCCCCCAGGATACAAGAAATTTCCTACTTCTAGAACATCCTTTGGCTGCCTCATCAGTTTGGAAATGAAGCGCAGACATTTATACTCCACAAGGTGTCACTCTAAAACAGCTGGGAAAAAAATAGTCACTTTTTTTGCTTCAAACTTCACCCAAAAGGTCAGAAATGACTAGTATTTAAATTTAAGAGTGAACTACCAGACTCTACTCAAAGCTACTACAGTGCAACAGTAAAGGCAGTGGGTATATTTTCTTTTAAATAGTGTATTTCAAAACCAGTCTATTTTTATTTTATTTACCCAACTGCAGTGTGCAAAATTGTCAGTAACTTTAAATCTGAGAGAGCATTCAGCAAGTATATTATCAGGACATATGCCACTGTCCTTTAATCAACTACTGCTGGCTTGGAAAAGAGGCAGGCAGAGAACATCATCAGACCCAACAGCTTAGGTCTGCAAGGTACTTAAACTTTTTAATAAAATACATTTTGTTTATAAATACACTGTCCTTTTAAACAAATATGGTATATTCCATAGAAATTTGAACATCCTCCAAAAATACAAATTGTTGTCAGCAATAATAGTAACAAAACCTCACTTTCTATGGTTCACTTGCAATCATTGAATTAATTCTCTGGAATCTAACAGGAGAGAATTCCCATTAAGTTTTCTTACATTTAACAAAGCTTACTTTCCAGCTTTTCCTTTAGTAAGTCCATGACCTCATTGCTAACTACCTATTTTCATGAACTTTTGAGAGATCTTGGACACATCAACTTTAACTGACGTCAACCATCAGGTTCAAAGCATACCAGAAGAAATCAGACACAGACACAAACGACTGTCATCTCACAGAAAACGAGATTAGTATTTCAAGAAAATGAAAATCATCTATGAAAAAGAGCAAAGAATGTATAGAACAGGTCTGTCAGCATTAGGGAGATGCTACAGGTGACAATTTACCCAAGATACAATAGAAACCGGAAGCAATTTTGAAATGTTTACGGTTTTCATCCTGTGCTCAATGCTGCAGAGCTCTGATCCCTGCAGAGACTAACAGGGTTCTTGCACAAAAAATAAAGAAAAAAGTCCCACAAACAAACTCACAATACCTGCCTGCTGGTGTTACTCTGTAACAGTACAGCTTTCAAACGCTTTGTTGACTCTATCCTGACTTTTTTTACTGTTTCTCTCTAGCTATATTTCATGTCAGGCCCATTTCTAGTAGACACACTTCAGAAAGGCTAATTAGGTCAGGCCTCAAATGAGAGAAGCAGACAAATGTCTGCTTCAAAAATATCAACAGACTTGGGCTGCTCACCTGTGTCAAGAAAGCTGCAGTTGCAGGCTGATGTCTGGATCTCTGACATAACTGAAAACTTCACTGGTAAAGATGCAGGGTGTAAGGATTTAAGTATTTTCTTGTTTGTATGGCAGCTGACAGACTTCAGAAAGCTTTTAGTTCACACAAGCAGGATCGTGGGAGAATGTAGTTCTTCAAAATCAATTTCATCACGCAAAATACCTCAGTATGCATTAAACTTCAAAATGTATTTGCAGTTCTCTCACTTCTGTAAGAACTAATGAAAGCTAGAAATGTGATGAATACCTTGCTGAGGGGAAAAAAAAAATCTTAAGAGAACTATTATAGAAAGAGCAAATCCCATGGCCCAGACTGGGCTTGTTAAACAACTCTGCAGCAGCTTTTACCTGGTGTGAGCACAAACACACTGGGGAGGGGGAGGGCAGAATCATGCAAGTGAGAACATTAGAAGCCTCATTCAAGGATGTTTGGAAATCATATTTTTGAAGCCACAAAACAAAAACAATGGCTTGGCTAGGTAACCAGATTTCTGAATTGTGACATTTTTATAGCTATAATTCCATTCATGAGATGTCTTAATCACACCCGATTCCACTGATATAGGCTATTAAAGGAGAGGAAAAACCTCAGCAGTAACAATAACAAATACACTTCCTTCACTGTTTTTTCCATTCAAGTCACACACAATACAATGAAGTTATTTTTTTTCCTTAGTCTACATAGGGCACTCAACTCTCACATACTCTCTCTCTTTGTAAGACTTTGTTCATATACACAGCTTCTGCTTCATACTATATCAAACAAGCCAGTTGCAAGAAGGAAGTTCTAACTCAGAAGCAGGAAAAAAACAGAAACCTGAGAAAAAAGATTAGCAAAACTCATTAGACATAGAAGAAACTGATTTTTGCTAACTGTCATTGCCTGCCTGAATAAGATGCTATCAAACTATCCTAGAACTTAAATAACTCATTTTCTTCAGTTTTTAAAGCAAATACTAGAACCAACACAGCTTTTCCTGGAATAACGAAATCATTGTTATGCCCCATCCAGAAGAGCCTCAAAAAAATTCCTCAACCAAATTAAGCCCCCTCCCCACACAACAATATTTTATACATGAAGGCTGACAACCAAAAGGCAGTTACTTCTGTCAGCTGCTTAACAACTCCGCATTCACTGCAGTCTTGCCATGCACGCACCCACGCACTGAACACCGAGGGGATGAAACAGAAAAAAATGTGGGCAAAATGAGTCAATCCAAACCAGAAGCTGAGCAGACCCCTTTGTTTTCTCTGAAGGGATACTTCATTCAGAAAAAGATCACACTAAATTTAGCTTTTACACTGATGTCTGCAGGATAACAGTACAGCTTAGCAATTATGTTTGATAAGAACAGAAGGAAAACCAAATGGGAGACAACTTGCACTCCTTAGGACTGTATCAATGCAGCCAAAAAATAAATCCAATAATTATTCTTGCAAACACCAAAATCTATGGAAAATAACAATCAAAAAAATCCCCTCAAAGAAACTAAATCCACACCTCTTCACACAATATGCTTATTTTAAACCCCTTTTTTCCGAGGTCACAATAGCTGAGGCTCTTTAAGGGAGTCAAGAGAGATCTGCCTGGATAGTCTAGAGATTTTTCCTTGCAAGTCTGCTTAAGAAACAGCTATGACTCAAAGCTGTACCTTAAGAGGAAGCTGACTATGACATTTCTCCTCACCCACAACTCTAGAGGATTGAAGACATTTTTCAAGAGACCATTTTCACTGAGCTACATGAAAGTCTAATTGAAATAAAAAAAAATTAAAAATCCATGCAGTCTTGAGTACAACTTCCTGTAAAGGCCAATCCTCTAGCAAGCAGTCATAAAGAAATTTGCAAACAGTTGTGTGGTTCAGTAAGAAAGAACAGTTTTGTACCATAGGAACACAGTTTTCTTACAGAAAGAAAAAACACACTTATTTTAGCTTTTTTTTCTGATAATGAAGACAACAAATTCCTGATCCTGACAAATCCAAGCTCGGGCACTGCTCAAATTCTCTTGCAATAAACTAACTTGGATTCATTTAATGTTTCTTTATTAAGAATAATAATGTGTTGAAAAGGTCTTTTGCCCGCACCACATCAAGCATCCTGTTTCACAAATTTGAACTGGAATCAGGTTCCTTTGGAAATTACATTGTTATCCAAAGCTCAGAGCTAGATTTTTATTAGAGAAATAGGTACTTTCCAATCTTGTCAAATGACAGGGTGACACAACTGTCAAGGAGAAGAATTAAGAGAGAACACCTCTTCAGTTACTGTTTCTACTCCCAGAGGTTGCTAACAATGTAGAAAAAGCATCAAATTGTGGTAAAAGGTATTAAAACTAACAACACACACTACAAAACAGAAGGTAGGTTTTGATCTTGTGGTCAGGAAGTTCTTTGGAAAGAATACTGAACCCAAAAGCCTAGTTCAATTGAATTCAGATCCCAGTCAAATTTCAATTTTCAGATTTCTTCCACGAAGAAGTAACAATGAATTAGTTCCAGCCATTTCCACTTATTCAGCCCTTTGAAAGGAGCACTAGCAAGCACAGGACTTTATGCATAAATCCAAGCTTGATGAACAGTAAATCAAAAGAAAAATTCTCTTGCTGTTCATAGCACACGTGCATCTACTCTGGATTCCAGTACTGACACACATTCAGGAACATTCAGGACACTGATATAGAACAAACTGAGTCCCACAACTGATCTAAAACATGAGAGGGCTAAACTGACACTTTAAAGAGAAAAAATAAACTCAAGCAAAACTTTATATGATTTATTTTCCTTTGCAATCTAAACTAATTTGTATATGCTAGCATATATCCTATCTATTGCTTTAAACCTCTGACATGCCTCTTGAACAGAGAGCCAGGCTCCAGCACTCCCATCTCACTGAAATATTTTGGAACCTAAGTTTTTTGGTATTATTTCTCTGACAAACCCCAGTGGTACACAGACTTTTCCTTCCAATCTTTATTTAATCTCAAGTAAGTATCTCAAAGTTTTCAGTGTGCATCTCTCAATCCAATTCAGAACTTTTCAGGGTTTATTGCTTTAAGCAGTAATCTGACAGCGGATTCTTGGCATTAGTCCACACCTGCCTTTGCCCATTTTGAAATAAGTTATTTCCTTCATCAAAAGATACATCTTGGTTCTAATTTACCAACTGTAGATCTTAAATGTTCTTATTCAACAACAAATTTGCTCATTCTTACTTTAAAACACAGAAAGGTGTGTTAATTCTTTCAAAATTGTTACAGCAAACTGAATTACTGAGAATGAAAGAAAAATGCATCATAAAAACTTTTCTTTTTTTCCTATTCTTAGCCTAAATGAGCCAGCTTTTCTGCAGTTGCTTTCCTGAAGTAGGCTATCTCTCCCTGGTGCAGATAAACAGATCAAATGGAATTTTCCAGAATGACCACATGCCAAGAGCATTTGGGTTTAGCTCCCACTATTAACAAAACACCCCCTCCCAACAAGTAATCATTTAAATAAAAAATAAACATTAATCAGATGTTTGAAAAATAGGGTGGCCTACTCTGTGCACAAGGAATTGACTGGATGGATGCAGCCAGACAGTTGTGGTCAATGGCTCTATGCCCAGGCCAAGGCCTGTGATGAGTGGTGTCCCCCAGGACTCTGCCTTGGCACCAGTGCTCTTTAGTATCGTTAGCAATGACACAGACAGTGAGATCAAATGCTCCCTCAGCACATCTGGGGATGACACAAAGCTGAGCAGCGCAGCTGACACAAGAGAAGGACAGGCTGTCATCCAGGGGAGCCTGGACAAGCTTGAGGAGTGGGCCATGAGAACCTCATGACATTCAACAAGTCCAAGTGTGAGTTGCTGCAGAGAAGGACATCGATGAAAACCTGGTCATGACCCAACAGTGTGCTGTGCAGTGGCTGCACAGAAGGCCAGTCCCATCCTGGGCTGCATCAAAAGCAGCATGGCCAGCAAGGAGGGAGGGGGTTCTGCCCCTCTACTCTGTCCTTGTGAGATCCCACCTGGAGTGCTGCATCAAGCTCTGGGGTCCTCAGCACTAGAAAGACATGGACCTGTTAAAGCAGATCTGGAGTGGAGTCATGAACATAATCACAGGGCTGGAGCATCTCTTCTATGAAAATAGGGGTTTCTTCATCCTGGAGAAAAGAAGGCTCCAGGGAGACCTCACTGGGGCCTTTCAGTACTTAAAGAGGGCGTATGTAAGAGAAGGAAAGCAACTATTTACACAGGCAGACAATGATAGGACAAGGGTGGACGATATTTAAACCAGAAGAGGAGTGATTCACAGAAGATATCAGGAATAAATTCTTTACTCAGAGGGTGGTGAGGCACTGAACACGTTGCCCAGCAAAGTTGTGGATATCCCATACCTGGAAGTGTTCCAGTGAAGTAGATATTTCATTACTTTACTTTTGTTCCAGACCTGCAGCAGAGCCCTAGGGGCCAAAAGGCAGCTTATTTTCTCCTTAAATCAATGTGGCTGCGGGAAGTGAGAGAGAAGACTTCTTCTTACAAACAGTCTCACTTACACACCTAATAGGACTTTCAAAAGATTCGAAAAAGTTATTCTGTGTATTTCAAGTAATTTGGGAAAAAAAGAAAAAAAAAGGTATACACAAACCAACCCACCCCAACAGGGTCAGAGTGAAGTGGGTTAAATGCAAATTCAGTATAAATTAAATTAAGAAGTCTCAATGACTTCAGTATGATTCCATCCCTCCTCCCCTCCACACACACACACTCCCCTCAGTAAAGCCAATTAAGTAGGAACCAAGCCTTTCTTCCTACCACATCAGTAAGGCAGTGGTGCTATTAGTTCCAGCAAAGCTCCCAAATACTCTGCTCAAAGACTGTACTGGCCAACAAACAATTAGATCACTCCTGAATTAAAGAAATACCCAGAAGCAATTTTGCATAAGCACTATTTGCTTTCAAAGCACAATGGAAAGTGGCACACTGTGCATTTACAAGAGCTGTAATCTACTTTAAACATGGGTTCATTTTAAAGATCTTCAGCTCTCACCTATGGGCTATTTAAGAACCCAGTGAATCAGCAAATAGTTACTGTTTATTGGAAAGCTTCCTTCTTTAGGACACCTTTATCACCACTCACTAGGTTTGTTGAAATTGTGAAAAAACTGCACCATCAGTCTTTGCTATAGGCAACTGTCCACAGGCGTACAGAATCAAGAATGTGAAGTATTCAGGATGCAAATTTAAATTTTGATATACAGACCTCTAATAAATCAAATATTCTGCAGACTATAGAAAATTTAGATAGCAGCCATATAACAGAGAGCTTCTTACAAGTATTTACAATATGCTTAGCAACATGTCATGAGCTTAGGTGTGGTTTTTTCCTTTGTCCTCCTCCAGATACTCACAGATTTTAAAGCAGCTCAACCGGGTGTTTAAAGGAAATCAGACACTACACAGGTTAAACAACATGGTTCTATTAAAAACTATCTTTAACCATGGCACTCAGTGACAGCAATACAATACTTTTTTTTCCACAAAGCAACTAATATAAAAATATGCCATAAAATCATCTGTGGACTAGTATGCTAGTATACATACATATAATCATAACATTCTTTTATAAACTCTTTCCTGAGATACCTTGGGTGGTTTGATTTTCTCATATTACTGGATGCATCATCTTTATGATTCATCTAAAACAATTGTAAAATATTTTCTATGTGCAGGACACTCAGTAACATGTATAAAGTAGTATGTAAATATATGGCAAAGAAACAGCTCTTAGAAATTACGCGCTTTTTTACTCTGTTATATTTTTTAACATTTGGCTCCTTGGGAGACAGAAGGGAGGAGCATGAAAAACCTGAAATTAGAGCTATGAATTGACAAAAAGCAGGAAAGCATTCAGGAATGTTAGGAGTTGGAATATAATATAAATGACACAAAGAGAAAGCCATAATTCACATTGGCTATGTATTGTCTTATAAAGCAACTGGACATATCTTAGTTCACAGTATAATAAATATTTTTACTAATCTGTTTTGGAAGAGCAAATGTCTTTTAGGGTTTCAAGCTCCTGTATAAGTTTCTTGTTCTGAACTTCTAGCACTGCAACACGACTCTCCAGACATTTTATGTATTCTTTCTTCCGACGTCGACATTCTTTAGCAGCTTCCCTGCAAAAAGCAGAAGTAAAAAGTGCAAACAAAAAAGCCATTTGCATGCCATTAGAAAGCTCAGCAGAGTATGGAGACTATGACAGAATTCCAAATTTTGGAACATCTCCCAAATCAGTCTGAAAACACTAAGCAAAACTGGGTTCCACAAGGGCCTCAAGTGTCTCTTTCTCAAGTTCATATGGCAATCTGTAGAATTGCTTCCTCTCATGCCTTGATTAAAGTTCACAATAAACGAGGTCCAAATGAAAGACAGTTATTCTGCTTTATGACAATAAAGATCTTTGAGGGCCTTGAGTTCCTCAATGAGAGTCTTGTTTTGGTTTTCAAGCACAGCCACACGATTTTCAAGACATTTGACATATTCTTTCTTCTTTCTGCGACATTCTCTGGCAGCTTCCCTGGAACCAATACAAGGCAAATGACTACAGGAACAGCCACAATATGGCAAAGACTGGATAAATGCAATTACCTGCAATCCCTGCGGTTCCACAATAACAACAACAACAACCAACTGCTGGATTGCACAAACAGAACATCGGGTAACAGCCAAAAGCAATAACATAGTTAAAATACAATTCAAAACAACTAAAACTTGAAATTAATTCAGTATCACCAAATCCAAAGATGGAACTAATACACAGAAGAACTGAGAAAAATAGTGAGTAAATGATAATGTATTGACTTGAATTGTACTGAACGCTAAGATGGAAAGCAGCATTTCTTCTTCCAGTCACATTCCATTTTGTGTGTTTATCAGGAGCATTGTCTTCTGCCATCAAGATCTTAAAACCAAACCCAAAGAATTTACTTTCAGAAAACACAAGCATAACACTACTCTCTTCAGATAAAAAGCTAGATGCCAAGCTTACAACGTGCTATAAATTTTTGTCTTAATGCAACAACGTACAGTAAGATTTAGGCCTAAACAAATACAATTTATTAGTATTTTATAACTGGCCATCTGAGCACATTTACATGTGTCTGTGTTTTTTGTTGGTGGCAAATGATAGCCTGAAGCCATTCTCATAGTTCTGCTCAGAAGTCTGTTATATGGAAGCTGAACACTTTGAGTAGTGTTTTCAGAGCATGTGACTAAACAAGCATTCAATTCCAGAAGAAATATTAGAAGTACTGAGAGTCCACTCCTTTACCACCTTGGGACATGATAAACTGTCAAACCATGAGAGTAATGTTTCAGCAAGTTATGAGCTATAGCACAGGCACTAGTTTTAAAACTGAAGAGAGGAGCAACAAAAGGAAGCACAACAATGCAGTGATTCTCATGAGTAATTTAAAATAAAGGACAGGCATGAGAGCAAAGCAATACCATTAATTCAATCATAAGGCAAATGGTTAGTCAGTGTATTAGAGATTTGCACAGCAGAATATTTCTTCTATTAATCTGCCAATGATAGAGATGGCTACACATTTAAAAAAAGACAGACTCCCTCTTAAGAATAGCAAGAAGAATGCACAGAGAAAGACTGATATTTACAACATTCAGTCAAGTCCCTGTCAACTAATTAAAAAAATATACAGCCACCTCACACAATATGCCTCACAAAATGACAGGGGCACTGCAAAGTAACTTATCCCGGTAGTCAAGTATTTAGGAAAGTCTATAATTATCATTCCATTCCAGAATAAGTCCTCTTCACAGCATCATTAATGGACAGCTGCTAATGAGATCCCCAGATATTTTCCTAACCAATTCTTTGCTGGGATGTTTCAAAATGAAAAAGCCCATCCTGTTCATTTTACTTTTAGAAGTAGAGGAGGAGGGGAATTAAAATTCAACAAAAAGCATAACTCCAGATCATCACAAAAATGATCTGATACTGATTTCTGCATTACCATACTATTTTCAAACTAAAAATCCATGGGGATACAGTCAACTCTAGCTTTCCAGAGTCAACAGCCAATACTCTGCTGTAAGGACGTGGGATGACTGATAAAGAGTTTCCCACCTTCCCTTCATCAATTACAAGCAGAGTTCATGACCTTAAGAAGAGAATTTCATTAGAATGTTTTGGGGGTTTTTTTGAACCTGATTATGAATTGTTGTATAGCCTTACCTATTTTTCAAAAGTCTCAGCTCTCTCTTGCGTGTTGCCTCTTCTGCCATTTGCTGAGGACTATGCAAAGTCCCCGGCGAGGCTGCCATGACCACTCCCTGAGGTAAGGTAGTAGTGGGAGTTCGAATCTGGTAAGCTGGCATGTCTCCAGTGGCAGCTGTATAAAAGAAACATATTTTAAACTTTATGGCAAAAAATAACTGTGCATAAGTTTTCTCTCTGAAAATAACAGATTTCTGTCAATGAGTTATCCGGGATCCCTGATCCATACAATATTTCACAGGTCTGTAATGTCACAAATATATTTTTTTATCTTAATAGTGCTTATTTCCACACTGTAAAATATCTAAATTGCTCTAGCATGTGGCCTCACTAGCCAGCCTGTAAAAGCTTCCACATGGCTCTCTTCAAACAACATGGAGAAAGCTGTTTGAGAAACAGTTTAAGCATCCACACTTATTTCCTGTTTGCACAATCCCACAAAAGGATGGCCCTGCTGTTGCAGCCACTGAGGTTTATATGCTACCCTGCTCTCTGACAGATTTCAGGAATCAACTTGATTCAGTAGACAACTTTCTCCTCCTTCCTTGTGACAGCCACAGTACCAGCCTTACATTCCCTCCTCCTCTTACAACAGCAGTTTGGCAGCCCTTGGAAAATCAGTGAGAGCTGCTGTTGCTAAAATGAACAGAACAGACAGGAACTCATGAGGACAGGAGCGCGATGACCACAGATAGGATGCTGTGGCATCAGCAAGACGAGGTGGCAGTGGTTGCACAGGAAGAGGTGTAGCTGTACAGTAAGTCAGAAGGCAAAAGTTCAGATTCACCACCTCAGCCTACCGGTTTTGAGCTCTCCCCAAGCTAAATGCTGATCTGACACATTATTTGAAACTGATACCTTTCTGATAGTCTCACATCATTTCTGTATTTCTGATGTACTTTGCTCCTACTTGATGTACCTCAACTTTAAAACACTGTGAAAATTCTAAGCACTTGTGACTTGTCTGACATAGAAAAAGAATCAAACAAAAAATATATCCCTCTTCAAATTCTAAGCAAGTACTTATCTGTTCCTTTCCATAAATACTCTATATTATTACAGGACAGAACTTCAAATTTTGTCATTAAAACAGCTGAATATAAAAGGTGATGTTTCAGAGGCTATTATGCTACGCTTAATTTATACTTTAATTCTTTAAATCAATATTCAAATAATGGAAAAACTTGTGTGTCATGGTTTAACCACAGCCTGCAACTAAGCACCACACAACCACTCACTCACCCCACCCACCACCCCCCTCTGATGGGATGGGGTAAGCAAACTCATAGGTTTGAGATGGGAACAATTTAATAATGGAAATAAAATAAAATAATAATAAATGTAAAGAAAAGGAGAATAACTGAAAGAAAGAGAAATAAAACTCAAGAAAAACATGTGATGCAAATGAAAAGCAATTGCTCACCACCCACCCATGCCCTGACTGTTGCCAAGTAGCAGTCCCTGGTCAGCTTTTCCTCCAGTTTATGTGCTGAGCATGATGCCTTATGGTATGGAATACCCCCTTGGCTAGTTGGAGTCAGCTGTCCTGGCTGTGATTCCCTCCCAGCTTCTTGTGCACTCCCAGCCTACTCACTGGCACAGCATGAGAAGCTGGAAGGTCTTTGACTGAGCACAAGCACTACTCAGCAACAACTAAAACACTGGTGTGCTCTCAACATCATTCTCATTCTAAATACAAAACACAGCACAGTGCCAGCTACTAGGAAGAAAATTAACTGTATCCCAGCTGAAACTAGAACAACTTGGAAAAATAAAATGTAGACAGAAACACTGCGGGGAGGCTGACAGGTACAGAAATAAAGAAACAGCAACTACGGGGGGAGGGAATTAATCTAAATAAAAAGATACTATTATTCTTATTACATTAATACAGGTGCTTCACTAATTAAACAAAAAAAGTGGGATGAAGCTGTGTTTAGACTACAATTCCACAGCCACATCCTAAAATCATTATCAGCTTAAACCCCTTGCACCTCCCCCAGCTCTCCATCCTGTGGGTAAAAGTGTTTGTGGAATTACAAGATGAACTGGACCAGTGAACTGACCTGGATAATCCCCTGGGGATGGAGGGAGGGAGAAATCAGCTCAGAACAGCCCTGTGAGCACTGACAGGCAGCCACCATGAACACAGGACTTGGTTGTCTTGTACAGGGGAATTACTGAAGCCTTTCTATAAGTTCTCCACAGTCATGTCAATGAACGACATTTCAGCTCACTATAAAAATGCAATATTAGCAACTCTTCAGGCTCACCTTTATGCTGGCCACATTACATGTGTTTTACAGACTCTATGTTAAGAACTACCTTTTCCTATCTCACCACTAGGCATAAAGAGATGTTGTCTTAGTTTGCTTTAGCTATAATGAATTAGAAATCCAAGCAGCCATTTTGTAGACCAAGTCATGGGGAAAGCCCCATAACCCAGGTCACCTCAGCCTGGCAAGACCAACTCCTTTGTTGTCTCTGATTTACAATCAGATGGCAGTGAACAGGAGTTGCTGCTGCTGTTGTGAAGAGGACTCTGTGTGATCATGTACCTGCAGCAGGGCTTAATAAAAGTGATTCCCTATCTCAGCTGGGATCAGCAAACACCACTGTAAGTAACAACAGGTCCTGGTGGTGGCTGTCCCTGCCTAACAATTGTCTCGCTTATAAACCTGCCAGCATGGTAACACAGATAAATAACCATTCTTGTGGTACAGATCTTGCAAACCCAGACATCACTAGTTTTTAAAAAAATAAAAAAGCATAGCATTGACAGAATATCTTTTAGTTGAGCAGTAACATGTGCTTTATGACACATCACAGCAAATCAGTACTTTTAATGACTGCAGCGTGTTTTGTATAGTATCTCAAAAGGTTACAATGTCACTGCATTCCCCAGAAAAATACCATGGGAAAGGTGAAATGGGCTTTAAGCAGAGGGAATAAACTATTTTACCACACGTATTTTAAATCCAGTAATGTGTCTATATGGAATAAACTATTTTACCATGGGTATTTTAAATCTAGTAATGTGTCTATATGACAGAGAAGCACACTTTTTGGCATCTGAGACAAATATCCCACACACCTTATCCAGACTGACAAACCTCTGTGGCCACTTCTAATGAAACTTCACAAAGGTTTAAAATAATTCCTAAGGCACCAGAGGTAGGACCAAGATTATTAATAAAGCAACAAACCTTCAGTTGGCACAGTTCCCTAACACACTGCCCCAGGTCAAGTTTGTTGGTTTGTTTGGTTTTTTTTAGCTCCTTAAAACTGCAAGGGAGTAAAAAGTCACTGAAAACCTGAAGCTTTCAGTTGAGACTTACAAAAAGAAAATTATTAACAGGAAGAGAAACAGATTGTAAATTAAGCTATGACAATTTAAAAAAAAAAACACACACAAAAACCCCCAACACCTTATGGGAAAAAGTAGCTTGCTGAACACAAGAGAGCATCCCTGCACTCGAGTTCTTTAAGTGACTCCAGGAGAAAAAAAGCCTGATGTATCTTTATGACTATTCTCCCCTTCTGTGAGTCATAATGGTGGCACTTGATTATCAAAGGGTTTTTAACTTCACCACTAAACTGGCTACACAGGGGACGAATCATTACTCCTCTGAGCATTAAAAACGTCGACTGGGAGAAGATACTTATCTTTGGGTTAATCAGACAACGTGTGCCGGCAGGAGCAGCAGCACGGAGGAGCTGTGCTGGCTGCGAAGTGGTTAAAGCTGCCGAGCTGCCGGAGGCGATTGACGAAGCAGAAAGGAACTGACTAAATCGCAGCATGACTTGGAGCTGACGTCAATGTGTATCTTGTTTGGAGTTTAACTTTTCCAGTTCCCTACTGCAACACGATTCCAGGAAATCTAATGACGTCAGCCTTTTGAACTCAATTAGCTGAGGAACAGACCATTTTAACAGTGGAGGAGAAAACAAGCAGGCGTTACGATACTTAGAATGATTGCTCTCAAATTTATTTGCATTCCGTATTTTTTTCATCATGAGAGCATAAGGTTTATTTACACTGCTGAAACAATGCACACCTTTTCTTTACAGCTAGGCTTCAGCCCACAGCTATCAAATCTGTGGCGTTTATTGCTAAACTAAAAAAACAAAAAGCAGTGTCATTTTTACGAAACAAAAAGCAGCTATAAACACAGTAGTATATATCACTATCTCCACAATAAAGAAAAATGCCAAAGAAGACTGGTGGCTTTTTTTCAGCAAAATTCTGCATCAAGTAGTAAAGATTAGTTATCTGAACTAATCTCTGCAAGAACTCATGCACTAACTGATTTTTTGGGTTTTTTCCCAATTGAAACTATTAAAATTGCCCTGAAATCCTACATTAACTAGATAGAAGCTATTTGTATGAGTTTTGAGAGATGAAAGAATTACAGCAACAGGTTCAAAAGAAAATGCCACAAATACTAACTAAATCTGCTTAGACATACAAAAATACCATGGAAAAGGCAAACAAGATTTTTACCTGTTTCATCTCCTGTTACAGCCATGATCAGCTCCTGCACACACAATTCTCCTGTTCCTCTGCCACAGCTCAGCATGAACTGTTCCAAACTAGCAAGCATGTGCAGGATTACAAGCAAGAGCACTGACATCACAGTGACCTCACTTGCTTACCACTGTCATTAATATGCTCTCTCACTGGCACAGCTCACTGCAACTGCAGCCCAAAGAATTCCTTTTCCAGTAAACCTGTTTTGGTTTTTTTTTTTCCTCTTCCATATTTCTATAATCCTAGCTTTGTTCTTTTTCCCTGAATTATTCATAAAGCCACAGAAAGCACTCACCACAAAGCTGGCTGTAAAGCACAGCCTGAAAATTCACAGCACTGTCTGACAGAAATTAAAACGTTGTTCTAGCACTCATGAATAACTTGAAATGATAAAACCATGATTGAATAAAAAATAAGGAAATTTAAACAGACATGCAATTGTTTTGATTGGAGCAGTTCCACTAAAAGGCAGAGAACTGTTGGTCAGACATGCGAGACAGGAAAGCTAATAAGCTATAACAAATAGGTAAATGAAAGCTAGAGCTCCTATCTTTGTGGGGTAACCAAAAACCCACTCATTTAATTTCAGTTAAAAGTTTCAGAAAAGATTAAAGAATGCTCCAAAAAAGTAAGTCAACCTAATGCTAGCGATTTCAGGCAGAACAATAACTCTGGGTAACAGCTATCTCTTCTCCTCCTTCCCTCCCTTTTCAAAATATGTCCAAGAGACCTGGTTGACTTAATTTTAAAAAATAAATTAAAAAAAAAATCAGCTCTAAGAGAGTTACTCCTTATTTACATCAATTTAAATAAGTTTCAGACCAACACTCCAAGCACTGGACTGCATGTAGGGCATGGTGAATTTCTAAGGTCCTTGTCTGTAACAAACAAATTCAAACTGGTAATTCATCAACTGTGAAACTAAGCTGGATGGCAACAGTGGAAGAATCAATGTAAAAAAGGAATATCCTGTGATTGCAGGACCACTTTAGGATCATATGAACAGAAGATCAGAACTGAAGCACACAAGAAATTCAAGCCACAGATCTCAAATATCACTGACCATATAATGAAAATACACATAGATCCCAACAGAATGATTTTTTATACAACTTTTCTACACTTATTTTTCACTAATAATCAAACACTTTCTTCCTCTTCAGCTAGCAAAAAACCCCTGTATTAAGAAACTGTCCAGACATTAGATCTGCCTCTTATTTTGCCTACAAATGTAAACCTGTAGCAAATACAGTGTCACTCAGCTGGATCAACACCTGGCACTTTTCTCCTAACATTTTTTCCCACCACAGGTTATCAGAAAATACCAAGTACAGGGTTTATGTGATTCATTATTACATGAGATTCATCAACAAATACTTTAGAAAAAAATATCAACATGTATGTTATCTGAAAGATTCTAAAACGGATCTTTTCTGCCCTGGGACCGATATTTTGTTATATTTTTTATTTCCTTTACTTCTATGATTATTACAAAAAATTTTATGTGCTACCTATCCAAAATCATTATAAATTATTACCATATACATAAGTGGAAAGATACTAAGCAGAATGTTTTTTCCTATTATAATCTGTGCTATCACAATATAAGGGGACCATTCAACTACAAAGTGTACATAAATGACAAATATTCATAAACTATATTCTTACAGACTTTCTAGCATAGGCAAGATGACCTGTAGTAAGGACATATCAGACACTTGTATATTCACCTAATTCCATTGTCTCCCTCCATCCTGAATAACTCAGGTTTGTTGACTATATACAACTGTATCACTGTAAACATCCTCAGGTGCTTTCACACTCTTTATGTAACCTTTTTTTACTAAAGATTCATTTTTTAAAATATTTTCCAGTATCAATAGCATGCATGGTAAAGTTCAAGCCTCTTATCTTCTCATCATATTCAAGGTCATGCTCACTTATTGTTAGATTTGTACTCTTCCCTGTAAATATTATGTAGCACTTTTCTTCTGTGTCAACAGCTAGGAGCCTCACTAAAGCACTGGACTTTGAGCCAAAGGAACAGAGAATTCCAGGAAGTCAACTTCTCTGACCATGGACAGAGAACAAATCAGTGTCATTAAAAGTATCTAGAAGCTTCCAGAAACATGATATGGCAGGTATTCAGTAACTGTCTCTGAATCTATTTCGAATGTTTCCATCACAGGAAAGACACTTAGTAAGATATTCCATCTTGTCAAGCCCATCACTGAGACTGAGTAGCCCTGTCAAAGGACTACTCTGTAACCGAGTCTGGAAAGGAAGGTTGGTCAAATGAAATTCCCAAGGACTGAAATGCTGACTGATACAATCCTTAAATTCTGTGTCTCCTCACAGACTTGGGAAGTTTTTGGAAACAGCTGAGGAGTTACTCTCTCTGCCCTGACCCCAAAGCTCTGAACAATCAGAGCAATACCTATAAAACACTACAGCCTCTGATTTAAGGGATGGGTAGGCACGTGCATAGAAAATACTCAGAAAACATGTACTACCAGAGTGGGAAATTTGGTTGTGGGACAGCCAAATTTGGGTCTTAAGGCTTTGCTAAGAATGTATTCATAATAACACTTAGGGATGTTATAACAGTACTCTCTGCACAATAAAAACTAACATTTGGCTAACGGTTTTTCATGTTATAGTCTTAAAACTTCCATGAAATGCTTCTGAGAAGTCTTGGGATGATAATGTATTACAGCAAAGAATTAACCAGAGGCAACGGAAGAACTCAAATTTCGTATCACTATTTCACATTGTCTCAACAAATTCAGATATCTACAAGCTATTATTTTTATTAACACTCTTGGCTACCTTTACAGCAAAGGAAGAGACACAGCCACCTAAAGACAGAACTTAAACATCCACAGCAGGTAAAATAAAACACCTCAACCTGGACTTCACCAACTACCTCAGATATCTGTGCCTACACTTTTTCGATGACTTTCATCCACTCCATGAATACACATTTAAAGCCTTTCTCGCTCTTCTCATAGTTAATTCAGACAGCTGTTTTGGCTTATGAGAGCATTCATGCAGCCCTCCCTTCCTACTTCTGTCAATAAAATAAAAATTTTTAAAAATCCCCTATACCCTCATTAGCTACTAATTTAGTGACTCCACAGAGAAACCTCTTCCCCATTTTCAAAGGTTTTCATCAGCATTACCCAATTTCCCTGATAATGATAACAATCCAAGACACCTTTGGTTCTCCAACTCCCTCAGCATTACCAAAAGGCTGAGAATAGCAGAAGGAAAAACATCATGCACAAACTAAAGTTAGTCTCAAGAACTCACTATTCACAGTTCAGCTCACGTGTGCATTTTAGAGGACCTTCAAAGTGCTCTTCTATGAGAAAACTAGCTTCAGTTAAGGATCTGCACTCTAATAACGACAAGAGTCGTATGTTGCAAGAAAACTCTGCACTAAACATATCCAAAGAACTTCAGAATTTGTGTTTTAATAAGATTAACTGCTGAAAAAAACAAATTAATTTAATATATTAAATGAGGTGCACCTTCATCATTTCACTTCCATCTCTAGCAGCACCCGTACTCCAATTAAATATATGTCTCAAAAATCTGGACAAGAGAATTCAAAGAGAATTCTAAGCAGAAAGTGATTTTATATTATTTCCTGCTTTTAACCAAAAGTAGTTGCTGCCTTACTGAGCACAGAACCTGAGCCCCCTCCTAAGACTTTCATCTTGCTATCCGTAAGTATTTTAATAGTGCAATAATGTCAACACAATAAAAAACCTTTTCAGAAAAATTGCTAAATATGAAAAAAATTATAACGCATTGGACTAATAAAACATACCTTGAACAACAACTTGGCTTCCAGGAACAAAAAACTGTTGTGTGCCATCAGA
Source organism: Platyrinchus mystaceus (assembly GCA_035041135.1). Taxonomy (NCBI): domain Eukaryota; kingdom Metazoa; phylum Chordata; class Aves; order Passeriformes; family Tyrannidae; genus Platyrinchus; species Platyrinchus mystaceus. The sequence continues at coordinate 12,811,533 of JAWWLV010000088.1, forward strand.
TGACTGTCCTGCATATTGCACAATGGTAGCGCCCGGCTGAGGAGCTCCTGAATTTGTCACTGTCTGGATTGTACCACCTTGAGATATAGTAACTAAACAGAAAAGAAAAAGGTAAGTTAGGCAATAGGAAGAGGTAACATATGCTAAAAAGCAAAATTCCCTTTTTAAAATAAACATTGTCTGATAGGAATCCTGGTCCCCTCCTCACTTAAAGATCAAGTGTACAATAAAACTCAGATAATGTTAATAGTGATTTCCCCAAATATAAAGCACGTTTTGCAGTACATGCCATATGTATAACAGATAAAAAGCCATGGTCAACACATTTTATCTATTTCCAGAAATACTAACTCTCCTAGAATAGTGTTAATATAATTTTTAAAATTAGTAGCTCCTAACCATATAGAATCATTGTTGTTCTAAACACAAATGTAAAAGTTATTTTAAAAAAATAAAATTAAAAACTGTGTTAATTGACTACCACAAAACAAAACCCAGGACATCTAGACAAAGGAAGAGAAAGTCTTCCGACACTCACAATCCTTTCTTTACTGTGAGAGTAAGTTTAGCCTAACAATATTTATCCAAGTTGTACAAAGCTGTAAAGAGTCCAATATTTATGAAATAAGAGAAATAGAACAAAGTGGGATTTTTTCATCCATGTAATCAGCAATACGAAAAATACAAATATACTTTCCCCATTAAAAAATCGTATTGTAGTCCTTGCCATGATCAAGTATTTAGAAAAAATGCAGTTCCCTAGAGACATTATTAACTGTATATTCCTTTTGAAATTAGCATTGCCTTTCTTAAACACAGAAATATCATAGAGTCATAGAATGGTTTGAGTCGGAAGGGACCTTCAAGATCATCTGGTTCCAACTCCCCTGTCATGGGCAGGAGCACCTTCCACTAGAACAGGTTGCTCAGAGCCCCATCCAACCTGGCCTTGAACACTTACCGGGGTGGGGCATCCACAGCTTCTCTGAGTAACCTGTTCCAGTGTCTCACCACCCCCACAGTGAAGATTTTATCCTAATGTCTAATCTAAATCTACCCTCTGTTTAAAACTGTTGCCCTCTCATTCTATCACTACCCTCCCTGACAAAGAGTCCCTCCCCATCTTTCCTGTAGGCCCTCTAAGTACTGGAAGGCCGCTGCAAGGTCTCCCTAGAGCCTCCTCTTCTCCAGGCTAAACAACCCCAGCTCTCTCAGCCTGCCTTTATAGGGAAGGCCTCCAGCCCCTGATATCTCCATGGCCCTCCTCTGGATCTGCTCAAGCAGGACTATGTCTGTCTTGTGCTGGGCACCCCAGAGGTGGATGCAGTACTCCAGGTGGGGTCTCACCAGCGCAGAGGGGCAGAATCACCTCTCTTGACCTGCTGGCCCTGCTGCTCTTGATGCAGCCCAGGATAGGATTGGCTTTCTGGGCCACAAGTGCACATGGCTGGCTCATGCTCAGTTTTTCATCCATCAGCACATCCAAGTCCTTCGTGGTAAAGCTGCTCTCAATCCACTCATTGCCCAGCCGGTATCTACATTTAGGATTGCCCCAACCCACATACACCCTGCACACGGCCTTGTTGGACTTCATGAGGTTTGCACGGGTCCACCTCTCTACTCTGTCAAAGTGTGACCATCCAGTCAATTCCTTATCCACCAAGTGGTCCACCAGCCAAATCCATGTCTCTTATGCTAATTAAACAATCCTGACATTTTTTGCTGAGAACCTGATTCCCAAGAAGTAACAAACTCCTTTCTCCCCCTAAAAGATATTTAATCTACAAATATTGTGATTGTATTTGTGATCTGAGATGCTACAAAAGTCAGATATAAGTACAGATTAAAGTCAGCTTCAGGCTTGCCAACTGCTCTGAATTCTCTGTCAGATTCACAGTATTTGATGAAATTCTTGAAGGTTCAGCTCTGCTTATCTGAATACAGGATTTATGTGAATTTTGGAGATAGCTGATTTCAAATGTTCTGTTATAACAAGAGTAGAGTATCTTCAAAGTGCAACTTCAGATATAAACACTTCAAACAGCACTGAGATTGCCAAATTCCAGCAGCTGAATTAGCTTCTTTAGGGCAAAACATGGAATTCCTCTCATGCTGAATGAAGTTCAGAGCCCTATCTGTAATACTGAAACAGGGTTCAGCATGGACCTCCAGTCCTGCCTTTGGAATGGGGAACATGCAATGTTGGAACATACTAACAAGTACTGCACACAGGCTCCATAAGGCATTAAGGAGTAGGGGAGGGGAGTGGCAGGGTGAAGAGAGCAAGATGTTCTTTTGGTCTGACCTCCAAAGCAGAAAGTGCCCCACTTTGGGGTAGGGTGAAAGAGAGAGAAGCAAGAGAAGTAAATCATTGTATTCTGTGTTCTTCACAAGGTCCAGGACAAGACCAGCAGGATTTGTCAACTCTACCTCCCACAGAAGTTACACAGAGCCAAATTCTGCCTCTCAAGAGTAAGCACCAAAAATGGTATGTCTACACCATCACAGAACCATACCATACAAAATCCAGTCAGTTTGGCTTCCTGAGCAGTAAAACATCAGCACAGAACGACACAAAGCTCTTGGCTCCACAGTGAGTCTGGGTAAACAATTATGTTACATCTGTACTGCAATTATTCATTCAGATCACAATCCAGGACTTTCTAAACAACAGTGAATTAATTCTAGTAACTGCCTCCCCTACAGGACTGATTCCTGCCATATTCCCAGAACAAAACACTGCCCATCCCCCCATTCACTGCCTGATCTCAACCTCTGCACACACTTGGTTGTGCTGGAGCTCTACTGAAAGCTTTCTCTGAAGAAAGTGAGGACTTTCCTGGACAGTCCCTGGAGGTGGGTGGGTGTAAGTAGCATCTTCTAGCCAGGACTGAAGACAATACTAAAACCACTCTCTGAGTACAATAAACTGCTCTAAACTAGGAAAAGAAAAAAAAAAAATCAGACCTTTCCCTCCCTCCCAAAACAGGAAAAGGAACTAAAGTTGGTCTTTACCAAAAGACTTCTTAATTCTCCAGTTGTTAAAACGCTTCCCTAAGACAGCAAGCAACCCAAATAGATGGCAAAAGAACTAATGATTTTCATTTCCCCTGCATCTTTTCAGGCAGACCATCACGACATGCACAAGTAGGCAGGGGGTGGGGAGGTTGATCCACACACTCCAAGTGAACAAACAATTCTTGCACATTGGACCACCACCACAGGTGAGGAAGAAACTAGTTTTTTTCAGTATGAAATAACCAACATGAAAGAACTGCAGCCAACGGAGTAGGTTCATAGTCAAATGAGGCTGCAACGCTCCGACACAAGGCAGTGCCTTGTGCAAAACCACTCATTCCCCTGACAGAAAGATAATATACGTGCTGGTGGAGGTAACTGGCAAAGACATTTTATCTGGTCATGCCTATCAGTCTGTCTGCTTCCATAAGCGAAAGCCAAGAAGCTCTGAGGAAAAAGATATTTGGAAACCATGGCAACATACCATTTTGGCTGCTAAAAAGTGGAGAACAACCATCGCTGCTGCTAATAGAAAAAAATACATTTGTTTTCCAGAAAAATTTACTTATCAAGTTATTCCAAAAATAGTCATCCCAGACATCCAGACACCAACATACAGTCAAAATGATCTTTTCACTAAACTGCCTTTCCTGAATGCAGGAATAGAGGGAACAGTAGAGAAAATAAGGAACCAGCAAATGCAGTAACATATGACATCTCTTTTCAACCAGGACACTGCAAGACCAGTTCTTCATTGCCATGGACACTGTACAAGTTTAATGCATAAACAGCTGGGTGCCTGCACAGGAGAGCCTGTGCAAACAGTGCTGGCCAGGAAGAGATGATTGCTCAGGCATAATAATGATAGGCAGAAGTAAAGAGCTATTGACAGGAGATGTAAAGATAAAGTGGATGCTTAGTGACCTGCACAATATCCAGTTTAAAATCAACACACAAGTTGCTGCATTCCTACACAGTGTTCCTGGTTCTAGCTAACAGCAGTTCCTGAGGATCACAGGAAGCCAACAGGGCAGCTCAGAAATGCTCCACATCTGTGCTTTATACATGTAAGGACTAGAAGTCCTTCCAGCTTAACTAGAAGCTCCTTGGTAAATTCCAAATTAGGACCCGCTCTACTACAAGGAAATTACCATCCTTGCTACACCTGGTACCAATTTTTTCTAAATGGAATTAGAACACACAGACTTCACTGAAGCAAAAGATGGGAGATATTTTAAGTTACAAAGCTGAGCTTTAAAAAAAAATCTAATTAATAAACAAATAAACTGGGTCAGAAAAACCATTTCCAGGAAGACAAAGCTCTCCAAACGAAGTTTTGGAGCCAGAAACAAGAGAATCCATGAAGGCTGACACTGTATCCTGAAGGAATGCCTCATTATGATGAGAACCCAAAATATACAGCACATGTTTTAGGCTACAACTATAACTTACTCAAAGAAAAAGTAGCACAAACACAGAAGTCTTCCAAGCTTGGCCTATAGCCAAGTTTAAATTAAGAGAAATGAGATTTCATGAAATCTTTGTGGATTCTGTTGTTCAAGCACGTTGTTGGTGTTGCTCTCTGTTACTTAATTTTCACAAGCAAATGTCTGATTGAACAAGAAACCAGAAACTGTGAATCTCGTTATTCATTTATGCACTTCCCTATCCCTATGGTTTATGGCTGTGTTCAAATGAAAATATACTCTACTAAGAATCACCTGCTGCAAGACATTGCTACTCAAAGTACAACTCTGGTTTCCTAGAGGAAACTACGATTAAGAAACCTAAACTCTACAATTTCTTAGAATCCTAAAGGTTTTCAGGCTCACTAGATCATAGTGATGCTATAGCACTCCTTTTTAAGGCTTGAAATGGCAAATATATATGTATATTTTAAAGTAAACCTAAGCAAACCAAAAATATTAAAAAAAATCAAGAAAATCATTTAATTTGGTCATAAATACCTGCCAGATTCTGTACTGGATAACTGTAATTTAGCATGACCATAACTCCATAGAAAAGAACACTTCAGATGCTGGATACCACCCAGCAAACATTTATCTATGTCTATAGCTTATAGAAAGGGTAAGAAAAGCACCCTAGGAGCACAAAAAAATTACTTTCCATGCTGAAAGGATAAATAACATTATAGGCAAATTTTGCCTTCTCAGAGTTAATAATTAGTTGCATAATACAACTGGAGAGCCATTCTATCCTCTTTTATATGCCATTGCAATGTTTTAATAGACTTCCTCTGTTTTCTCGTTTCAGGAAAAAAAACCCACAACATTTCTTATGCAATCTTCCTGCCATTATATCAAAGGAAAAATACCTGCACTTTAGTGTGTCTACTTATGAAAAGACATGAAAAAACCCTACCAACAGTAGGAGTGACGCTTTATCAAACACGTAATTGAAAAAAGAGTTATTATAAAGTTAACCCTTAGACAATATCTGATTAAGCCCAAAGAAGGCACAGAAAGTTATGCAACACTTTTACCATAAATACAGGAATAAAAATATCCAAAATAGAACAGAATCTAACTTTTAACTTGCATTTGGATGAGGTATCAAATGTTGGAAATCACAATTTAGGTTAGTTCTGCAGTTTAAGTGTTCATACTTGACAACTGGAGACAGAGACATAGTTCATTTAAGAACAAAAATTGAAAGTTAACAAAAAAATTTCATACTCCAACCTTTCAATTCAAAAAAGTCTAATTGCCATTTCATATAATAGCAGTAATACATAGCAAATCACAGGAATTTGAAACTGCAATGATTTAAAACACTGAACATTCATATAAAAGTGTCAACGTTTTTCATTTCACCTGAGCTTCACCTCCACATTTTAATGCACAGAAACTCTGGAAGAACTAAATCTATCAACTAACAAACATAACAAGAAACAGACTGAAAGTCTATAATGACCATGTTAGGAAAAATTAAATATAATAATTGAAGTTATTTAGAAATACAGAAGCTCTTATTCATCTTCATCAAAATCCAACACCTCTATTTCATTATGAAACTCTTCCAAAGAAATTTGTGCTATGTATGTTCTGCAACATCACATAGTACAGTGCAAACATACGGTATTGCCCTGTGTTAGTATGATACAGGCTGGTTGGCATGGCCGTGGCAGAAATACCAGAGGGTGTTCCTTCATCTTCTGACTTCTCTTCTTCTTCAATCTTTGCTACTGCAGGAGCATCTGATGAGAGTTCGTTCAAAATTTTTCTAAAAAAGAATGTAAGTGATTTTATGTATTTGAAAATCCATACCCATAAGAAAACTAAATAACTGACTTTTATCAGACAGTTTTGCTGTAAGATATAAGCTGCCTTTAAGACCAGCAAAACCAAAATAAAAAGTCCTTACCGGTATGAAGGCCTTCTTGAAAGTATTTCCCTACGTTTTTGGGAATCAATTATCACTTCTGATACTGCAGCTTCATCTGCAATCGATGCTACCTGTAATAGCAAAGTTCCTGAAATTCATAACTTCATTAAAAAAAAAGAAGATAGCAACAGAGTAAAATACTATTTTTAAAAATTCCTTCCATGTTTGCCTATAGGAAATTTATGCACTTATTTATCACTAATCATGGGATTTCAGACTTTTTTTTTTCCAAAGCAAATAAATTATGAGATTTGACAGACACAGCCACTTAGTTGACATCCTCCATTTGAAAAAGAAAAAAGTCAAAATAATCCAGGTTACTTTTTTTGTGACTGACACTTACAAAAAGTACTAAAGACAGACTTCTTTCAATATAAAAATATTATACAATTTGTTTAGCTTTTAAAGTGAAGTTAAACATTTAAAACACAAAATACTTCACCAATGTGCCTTATACAATAGTATACAATATAAATGCTTCTCCACACAACAAAGCTATTCAGAAAATAACTTTATTTAAATGTACACAATTATTACACTTACTAACACATATGCATAAATACAAAGACATTGCTTAGCAATGTTGTGTGAATTTTAGAAACACCTGACAAGTCCACAATGTCTCATTTTCTCAAATCTTTAGTATTAGTATTTTCACATCTTCTTCTTCTCTTGAAATTATCCAAGAGAACATTAAGGCTTGTGGCTGAATCACATTCTTGACCAACTATATTATTGAAAAGTCATTATTAAAAGTCATTATTGAACAAGGAAAACACACCATTTTCTTGGATTCATTTAACTACTCAGAACTACCAGTGTGTTAAGATTTCCAAACTGAAACACAGTGATAAAAAAATCTTTTCACATAAAGACAGACCAGTTTCAGACTGGTCTGCAGTTTCAGACTAAGCACTGTCTTAAGCATTAAGCAAACATGATGTAAGTGATTAGAAGGCTCAGGTGTTTGACCTGGGAGCAGAAGCTGCTCAGGGAAGTCAAGGAACGGTTCTAGAATTAATGCATCTGCCAGGCTTCAGTGTTCAGTGCTAGAAAGAAAACCTGCTTGACCTCAACAGAAAATGACTGCCTGGAAGGTTCTGGAAATTTATAGGCCTGGGTCACCTCAACTCAAACCTGCAGAACAACACCTTGAAGGAACTACAGATTATTGCAGAATAAAATTGCAGAATTGTCTCTTTCCTTGTTATTTTTATTACATTCCAATTCCATGTAAAAATATTTGTTGCAACCTCATTTTCCTGGGTAATATGCAGCAAACATCCTCAGATCCCTCTGTGTCTGCCTCTCTGCCACCCAGAAGGTGAGAGGTACTTCTGCATGTGTACAGATGTCCAGCTCCAAAGCAGACATCAGAGCTGACTGGTGGAGATGCAGGCGCTTCAGGGAGTCTGTATTCCTCCTTTTGCAGAATGGACCAATGCTGAGAGGCAGAGAGAGATCCTGAAAGGCATTTCCCTCCCAGTGTGCCTTCAGTGATCCTTCAAAACTAAGACAGTATTGCACAGCCAAGAGCTTGAGCATCCTAACTCAAAACAGAATTTTCATTCTGCTAGGGAGTGGAGGGTAACAAATAATCTATTTGCTCCAGCACAAACAGCAGGAAAAAAAGACCTCAGTTGCCTTTCAACCTTCACATTTGACTAAGGGTTATCAATAGCCCCCCCTAGCTTGTGAGGATGGCTGAAGAAGTTAGGAACAGTCATACTTTGGGAAGAAGATAAGGAAATCACAAGATGATTTAAGAATTTTAATGTGGAAGAGGACATTTTCTGCAAGAAATTTCAGAAGTTTTAAAAATTTTCATCATGACAAAGAGAGAAACTAACATTTCAGAGCATTCTGATAGCAAGCAACCATACCCACCATGTAGCAAACAGAAACCATTGTCTTTTCTCCCTGGACGTCGTTCAGGCTACAACTTTACCTACTTCAACTTTATCTGCATTGGAACAAAACTTCAAACTCACATTAGTCTGCCAAGACCTAATACACTACAGGGGGAGCAAGCAACAAGTCAAATAACAATCTGAACTTCAAGTCTTCCCACAGGCAAAAAAACATTACCCAAACAAAAGGGAATGTTATGCAGATAAGCATTTTTTTCATCCAAAAAGCAGCAGCATCACGAGAAAAAATTTTGAACACCTTCCTGTTGGGAGCTGCAGGTGTGTGAGGGAGAGGTCACACAAGCTGCAGCATCAACCTTCAGTATACTTTTTTTTTTTATTAAAGTGATATAATTTCCCATGTTCCCCATTGTCTGGCAGAGAGAAGATATCAAGTTAAAGCCAAATGATCTGAAGGAAATGCCAGATGGCAGGATAAAGTACTGAAGAGGAACACAGAAGCACTGAACACCCTCGGTAATGGAGTCTTTTACAGCATCTTCAAGCCCTTCTTACAGAGTCATTTCATTTGCCATTAGCAGCTCAAATGAAACCAAAGCAAAAACCTGGAACTAACCAGTCAGTATTAACTGGGACAGTAGTTTCTTCTTTCTACTCCTTTGGGAAAGGAAAGACAGCCAGAGTTCACTCAATACAACAGACAGTTGACTTCCACTCCCCTAAGACAACACAGCAGAAGCTGGCAAGAGATTCCTGAGAAATTGCTCCTTCTGAGCTTTGAAGAAAGTCCTCTACCTTTGCATGTATATCCTGACTATACTGATTTGAAGAAAAGCAGTGACAGAAATTGAGAATTACAAATATGCTTATGGAATAAAGGTTACTCTGGTAAATTACAGTTAGAAAGAATTCCAATTTAAAAAAAAATTACTTTGAATACTCTGATCTGACTTCGTGTTTGACCAAAACAAAGTTTCTTGACATCTACTGCACCTCTTTCAACAGTAATCTCGAATTTCAAAACCTTATAAGGTTCCATCATCTACACCTACTGCTCAAAAATATTCATTTTCTGGCCAAGGTTTTATTCCTTTTCTCTAATATAAATCATACCTACATGTGCCTTTTTAGTTATTATATTTGAAAGTTACCAAGAAGTCTCCAACATTAAAGACAGCTTCTCAAGAAGACTGCAACATGTTAAAGAAAAGCCATGTGTTGTCAATAACCACAGGTAAAACAGTTCCCACATAACAGGTGTATTGTCTCTCTTACCAGAGATATCAATTCTATTTGCAAAATGCAATTAGGTTGACATTTCTCAGTCAGATTTTAACAAAAATAGAGCAAAGGCCTTCCCAGCTTACAAGAAAAACACCAGTGGAAGACCAAGTCACGTTCAAAGCACTATAAATTAATTCTCTCTCTAGTCTTTTTCACTATTTAAAAGCTCTGAAAAGTCTCATACATTTTGCATTGACCCCTGTTTCCTAATACCAGCAGCTTGAAATGTGAACATTTGCCACATAAATGTTTATTTTGAGACTGCCTGCATTTTTGGTCTCTGTATATCCACATCCACGAAAAGCCAGATCTGATGCTCTAACAAGGCCTGCTGAAAACAAGGAACCCTTTGACTGTATGTGTAGTTTCATTACATCCAGACCCTTTGCAAAAATAAAATAGGAGATATTTGAAAATGTATGACTTCTTAGTCTCATTAGAAACATGATGTTCACAGAATTTAACAGAACAGAAAAACTGCAAGACACACTAGAGTAAGGCCACGTTATCACAGAAATTTGCTGCTGTGTAAGTGCAGAGTTCCAAGACACCACTTTTTAGAAGATAAACAGGAAGCATTAAGGAATTGCTACACAATGCTTGTAGAGCTGCTACTGGTTGGATGTTTGCCACCTTTCCCTCCGCTGTTTCCTGCGCCATATGAGTAAGTTCTGCAGCACTGGTAGGAATGAAGAGAAACTGAAGATGGATTGGGAAAAGAGTTATGAAGTACCAAATATTCATGAAAATGTAACAATAAAAGAGCTAACCTGAACAGCTTGCATGTGTGGTGACTGAATGACTGAGGGCTGTGTGGCTTGAATGACACCCTGGACATGAACAGTTTGACCAGAAGGCAACTGCACTAGAGTTACAGCTGGAGATCCTCTTCCAGCACTTGAAGCAGCTACAGAAACCTGCAAAAATTACAATCATCATGTTTAAGTAGCATGTCTCAAGACCTCAGCAAACGCTTTTCGAAGTGACTCTAAAACAAACTGATTTTGTTGCCATATCTAAATTAGCTTAGATGTGTATAATTATCACCCACAAAAATTAACAAGCTTTACTAGTCAAGGTTTGGCATGGACCTTTTCAAAGGGTATGGGAAGCTTAAAATTGTTCTCTAACAAGCTGCAACTCTTTCTTCCTTTTTTTTTCCTCCAAAGATGTCTTGTTTTATTTTTAACTGAAAAAAAAAAAACCCAACCCTAGGCCAACACACATCAAATCAGCTGTTGCTACCATGAAGGTTAGGAAGAACCTCAAGAAATGTAACAAAAAACATGCATATGCTGCAACAACATAAAGGGTAGAATGTTCCTAGTCAGGAAAAAAAAACCAAAAAACCAAAACAGAACTGCTTCTGTTTTGCTCTGTTTGTTAGGTAAGAAGCTGTGCTTTGCAGATGGATGTCTCAAGAGATGAGAATTTTTCAGACAGCAAAAAACCACCCTGTTAAATAAAGCAATACAAGGACTTGTAAGTTGATCTAGCTTAGCAGACTCTTGTTATATATATATTTATATATCAAGAAAAACAGAGTTGGAGTGTATCAGGGCTTCAAAACATCAAAAAAAAAAAAAAAGAACAGCTGAATCTTCTTTAAGCCTAGCACAGTTGAAGTGTTCTGTTTAGGAATAATCTGGTCCCTTTTTCTGATGACATTTTAGAGGACACAGCTTTCCCCAGCCTTTGGCTCTCAAGCCTCACTGCTGAGGATGCACGGGTTAAGAAACAGTTGAGCAACTACAGGCTAAGAAACAGTTCAATATTTTTGCTATTACTGTTAAGTCTATTAACAGAAACAAATACTGATGCAAAGGGAAAACAACTACAACTGAACTCAAATGCTGTGACGAAACATCTCTAAACTCAGAAAAGGAAGAGAATGACAAACCATATGATAATAAGAAATACCATGCTTTTTAAAATAAACTGCATTGAAAAGTCTTATTTATATATTCCACATATTCAATAATAAATCCAGACTCATGTATAAAATTCTGGTATTATTACCTTCCTATCTTTGTTCTCAGCCCCAAAAGGTACCTGGATTAGTAAATCTAAAATTGAGATCACAGAATTATAGAACATGTCGAGTTGGAAGGGACCCACAACTCCTGGCCCTGCATGGGACCATCCCCAAGAGTCACACCTGAGAGCATTGTCCAAATGCTTCTTGAACTCAGACAAGCTTGGTGCTGTGGCCACCTCTCTGGGGAGCCTGTTCAGTGCCCAACCACCCTGGGGGAGAAGAAACTTTTTCTAATATCCAACCTAAACCTCCCCTGACACGACCTCAGGCCATTGCCTCGGGTCCTGTCACCGGCCACCACAGAGAAGTGGTGCCTGCCCCTCTTCTTCACCCATGAGGAAGTGGTAGCCTGTGATGTGTGATGAGATGACAGTGAGAAGACAAACATGATGAATGCTGAATATTTTTTTAAAAATTAAAGAAAGTTTTCTATTTTTTGTTTATTTACAATGAAGGGGGTTTTAATTCCAAATATGAAAGAAGTTTTCATTCCTGATCCATAAGCCATAGCTTGCCTGGGAAATGTTCCTTTATTGAAGCAAGTGAAAAATGTTAACTACTATTAAGATGCATTGCTCTCAAAAAGACCTGATTGTGGTTCAAATTATCTTGAAGAAACACTGTTTCTAGGAAACAGAGACAGGATCTTGTCAACATTCCGTATGCAGTTGTTCAATGTTATAGGAACCTGAACTGCTTTTCAGGAAATAGAACAACTGAGGGCATTTCTAACCCTGAAGTGGAAACAATCATTCCTTAAGTGGCATGAAATGATATATAAATAGGACATACAAACCTTTTTCCCAATCTATAGAATAAATGTTAATGTTATGAGAAATTTATCAGAAATACATATTTGAGATTGAGCTCTAGAAAGTCTCACAGATCTGAAGAGTATATTCCATTTTGTGGCAAAGTTGACATCCTAAACCCAAGCTTCAAGGAGACAGAACAGAGCAGTGTAAATGTTTACAAAGCATGCTAACTTCCAAAACATCATAAAGCCAATTTCATCAAACCTTTTGACTTAGTTCTATCTTTGTAACTTGTAATTTGATACAATACTGAGTTGTAATTCGATAAAATACTCTGTGTATCAGAAAGAAGTTTCTGTACAAGACATAGAAAGCGAACAGTTTAAGAGTTTCTATTTGTACACAACGAGTTAGGCACACATGATCAGGAAATAATCCAGTACTCAGGATTAAGAAACTACATTTATTTAAAAGCTCCTTATTCGGTATAACCACACAAGAAAAAAAAACCAAAACCACACTCAGCTAATCTCTTTTGGACTCAAGTTTACAATACCACAGGAGCAATTGTTTTGTTCCCATTAATTCAGATAAGAGATTAAATGAGGGGGGTAGGGTTGAGCAAAGAGGAGGTGGCAGTATTATAAAACTTTCAAATGTTATATTCTGCATCTCTTTTATTAAATATTAGACATTATTAAACTCATTTCAATTCACATTTCCCTCTGCAGTTTTCAAGCTGAATATTCTGGTGGTACCTGAAACAGTAGAACCTTTTTGTGCTATCGTGCGTAAATGCTGACTGAAACAGACCTGGTAAAAAAAATTCCTTTGTGACATCAGTGATGAGCAATGCCATCGTTATCGTCATTACCTCAAGGGCTGTCTGGCACAGCAACTGAAAACAATCTGCAGAAGCAACTCAGGAATGCAGTGGGTGAGGGGAAGCCTAACACATTCTATGGATTCTATGCTCCTAGGCCTGCAACAGTCAAGTCCAACAGCTTCAACAAACACCAACCATGCAATCCATAGCAGCAGTATGGTACTATATTTCATGTATTTGAAAATATAAGTGCTCCCTCTTCCACAGAGGGAAAAGCAGCCAACAAAGGAGATCATACACTACCTTCATACCAAGGCACAAACTCCTGCAGAGAAAGAGGTTACTCATCATTTATCTGACTTCAAGATGCAGGGTCCATCTGAACAATTATTTTGTGGATATGCACATTCCCTCACACAAGGTCAGATAACTTTTCCCTACTGAGAACTAGAGAGGTTACATTCACCTTAAACCCTTTGTACCTTCAACATCGCCAATATGAAGTAAGCAGTACACAGGACTATCTGATTTCTGCCCCTGCTGTACAATCTAAACACTGCAAGGACTCTAGAAGTAAAGTGAAAATTATGGAAAAGTCAAGGCAAAACCATCCTGGATTCACCTAACAGAAGAGCAAAGGACTTGCCACGCTCAGGCAATGAGTACCCTCTACATGGGAAAGCTGAAGACAGGGAAGTTTTGATCAATTCCAAAGCTGATGTGAAAACAGAAGCACATACTTTTAAGGAAAACAGTGTTAGGCTGATTTCAGACATTTGGTGACACACCCTTCAAGCAAGCACAAAATGGTGACAAAGCTGCACATTTATAATCCTCTAACATCAACTTTGCTAATGGTCTGGAGTTGCATTTCGAAGACTGGTTTTAGGGCCAATTTTTTAAAAGTCTGGCAAACTCTTACAGGGCTCAATCTGTTAGGGGCAAGATATACAGTTTGATGTTGAGAGCCCACAAGGACACCCCTTAAGCGCTAAAGCTGAACAGTCCCAGTCTGCAATGGCTACGCACTCCAGGCTCTGGAAATCACCCTCTGATCTCTCTGACAGCAGTTCTCACATTGTAAATCCTGATGTATGTCTAACTCAGGGCCAGCACCAAGAGGTCGACAGATGGTATCTCAGACAAGGACAGCAGACAGCTCTGCTGACAGACAACATGACAAACTTAACAAAAAGTGAATCAAAGAAAAAACATCAACATGTAGGATTAAAAAAACCAAAAAACATGACACCACAAAGTATTTTTGTCAAATCTGAAAAAGGTCTAAGTACATTGATCTTAAATTTTTATATTTAATGTAGCTGAGCACAGGGCAACAATAAAAAATGCAGTATGGCTTCTAGAAATCCTACAAAAGGAACATCTAATTTCTCCCTGAATACCACTGCAGAATGTAACTGTTCCAAGATATGTCTGACTATCATCAACACTATCAATCAGAATATTCCAGTAAAAAATAAATTCCTTTTAAGAACAGATCTGTATGCATCAACAGATCTGTACATGTGAGACAACCCATGGAGCCCATCTCAAAACAGGTTGAGAAATTTTCCATCTTGCACCTTTGCTCTTCCCTGAAAGCATCTCTCAAAGCATCAACCTTCTGTACAGATGTTCTGTACACTTCCAACAGCTTCTAAAGAAAACCACGGAAGTTTTTACCAGTAATATTTTCTTACCTATTTCTTTTGGTGACTGGGTCACAAAAGACTATGTCAATTCATTAACTGGCTGAAAGTGATGGACGCAAGAAATTAAACTATAAATGCAATCCTATTCTACATTAAGTCATTTTATTTAAAAAAATAACCCTTTAATGGACAGAAAAATGTACCTCATTTTTGCTAGTTTCAAATTTACTCATTTTTGCTTTTGTAGGAAAAGTGATTTTACGTTCATTACCAAAATATTGCAGCAGTATATAGCAGTATCTAGGACACAAGCTAGGAAAAACCCCCAAACACTATCTTTTCCCTACTAATAATGTATAATAGCTCCTTGTTAGCATCGGAGGTTATCCCACCACACCACAGTGCTCCAGCCCAAACATTCTAATGTCTCCTCTGCCTCCCAACAGGGGACACATTAAAAATGCTTCAGCACAAAACAATCTCTGCCCTCTAGAGATGATCGTCTCATGGAATACTTGTCCACCTTTTTAAAACTAAATGGCAGGTATTTCTTTAAAAAGCTTGAACTCCAGGGGAGGGAAAAACAAACATGCACACAAAACAACCAAACAAAACAAAAAAAACCCAACAAAAAAACAACAGAAACACAAAACCCAAAACAAACAAAAACCCAAAAAAATCCACCTCCACACACACAAAAAAAAACCAAAAAACCATCCAAAACAACAACAAACAAAAAAAGTCCACCTCCTCCATAGTTGTATCCCCAGCATTTTGCTAGTCATTCCCTGGCCAAAGTCATAATAAAACCATTACATTCCATCTGGACATAAAAAACCCCACCCTTTTACTGGAAGAGCAGTCACCTGGTGGCACAGATGCCCAGAGAGACTCTAGAGACACCATCCTTGGAGATATTTAAAACCCAAGTAGAAACAGTCCTTCACAACTTGCTCTCACTGACCCTGCCTGCTCAGAGGGGTCAGTCTAGATAATCCCAAAAGGTCCTTCCAACATCAACCCTTCTACAATTCTTTGGTAATACACAGCAAACTACAAATTGAGTATTAAAAGATAGTGTATTAAAACGTTTTACTTCTGACTGAAAAAAAACCTGGTTAAACAAATATCTTGCTGAAAAAAAACCAACACACCCAGTCTCCTGTGCCCACCCCCTAGATATCTGAAAAGGAGCCCTCAGCTTCAGTGACCAGGCATTTTAGCTCTTGGTAAGAATCAGGTCATCCTTTCTCTTTTTCTGCATGTTTGCAACAAAATTAGTAGGGGAGATGGCTGGAACTTGGCACAAGGTACATTTCAGTCACTTTTAGTGGCTGTCTTCTCTTCACTGCACTCCTCCAGAGGCCAAGGAGGGAGACACGATCTGTGCCCCTCTGTAACAGTCAAAATACACAGACACTGGACCAGCGGCACAGCCACAAATTCCTCAGAAACACCCCAAGTTTCCCATCTGGTACCACCAGCAAAACCAGTCAGATGTCCCACACAACCCCCTCAACACACACCCCTGACTCTTGCCGTGACAAAGCACCTCACCTTCCAAGCCAGCCAGGTAGGAACATCAACTAAAAAAATCCTACTCATCTTAAGCCAAAGGAATATCACAACAAGGCCTTTTACAACAAGGTAAGTGTTCCATCCAGGCCTGTTTTCCCCAAATAAATGCTGTGGCAGAGCAGCCTCAGGGCACTGAGGGGGTGTCATGGCTGCAGGCCCCGGGAGCCAGTGGCACCACGGGTGGCTGAGGAGACAGGCCTGTCCCTGGAGCCCTTTCAGCTCTGCTCCTCCTCCATGGCACAACTGCACCAACCCACTTTTCCGGACAGCCCTCGAGAGGGATGTCTGTCTACGGCTCCAGCTACGTGCACCAAGCAGCTCTCACAGGTCCAGGACAGCAATCTGAGCCCTCTGACCAAAAAAAGGGCCTCCAGATGTCAACTCTGGACTGATAACCTGAGCCTTGAAACTCAACTACGTGTTTTGGTTTTGTGCTAATTGACTGACATTAATCAATACTTCAGAGTTACTAGTTTTAACTGAAAGAGATGAAGCCCATACACAATACAGCTGAACCTTCACACACAGTACTCAAACATCAAAGGCACACAAACATAAAAAGTGTTGTCCTTGGGGACCCAGCAGAAGAATTAGTGACAGCTTTGTCTCTAGATCAGCATTAAAAATCCCAAGTGACAGAATTCACAGGTATCTACTTTAGACACTATTGCACAAGCCAACAGATTTTACACATAAAGCATGCTACGAAATTAAACCACAAAATTTGAACTGAACTACTAAAGAAAGAAGAAATGAGATGATATCAACAGAACAACCAAAATAAAATTCTTGATTTCATGCTCCATTCTTAAAGAAAAAACCCAGCAAACAATATTCCCAATGCTGCATGTATCAAAACAAAAAAAAAAATGTTGATAAGTATTTTGCAGTCTTTGTGTCTGAAGATGTGAGAAAAAGAGCAGCAGCCTTCAGTTTTTAAAATATACCTATAATGTAAATCAAGTACCTAAACATACCAAATACATGGCATCAAATCTTACAGATTAATAAATTCTGTAAGATGTTTTTTAAAATCGCTTCCTTTATTTCACAAAGGGGGGTTGAAAATCCTTTTAAGTGGTCCATACGGTTTTCTGAAGCTATAAATCTTAGTAAGGTCAAGAACTTTATTTCTCTCAAGTGTCAAATGTTTCATATTTTAATGTGTATATATTTTTAATGTCTGAGAATTGTTTCTATATAATCTTTTATCCATTAACTACCAAAGAATAATCCAGATAGAGCAACCATACAGAACACGTGAAGTATGTTTTTCTAACTCCAGACACTGCCACTAGATACATTAAAAGTATATTTGCAATTAGATGAAATACGTTCTGTACAAAAATTGGAACTAGAAGAGAATAGTGGTTGGTTTTATTCACGTTTTCGTTTTTGTTATTCATCACATCTTTAAGATACACGTTTTAGATATTTGATCTTCTAGCCATCTCAATTCTTTAAGACCCTCTTCCCAACTCTGTAACAAACAATCATCTTGTAAAATTGAATGGAAAAAACACGTGTCTACCACTCTACTCTGAAAAAGCTGATCTCCTGAAAGCATTACCTTTTAACAGACCTGATGTTACACTAGTCCTTTGTTAACTACTGCAGTAGTTTCCAGTATACCTTTGCTCTATTTTTCCTATTTGATAGCAAGACTTATAAAACATGAGAATGCCATGCAAATTGATAATTTAAAAATCACTGCAGCTCTGAATATCACTTTATTGATTTTTCTCTTCTTTCCACATTTCAGCTTACCTCAGATCCTGAGGAAATCTGACTTCGGCCTGGCTGATTCTGAAGGTGACCAGGGTTTCTCTCTATCATAGAATCCACTGCATTGTCATCCTGTTCAACCATTTCCATGGTCATCTGTCTAAAAGTAAACACATACACATTTAAATAATGCAGTACCTGGAGGTATATAATGCAGTACATGGAGGAGTGCAATTCCAAACAATTTTACATTTGGAGCAGAAAACTAACAAAAAATAAATAAATTTCTGTCAAAATGATCAGATTAACTGAAGTCCTTTCTTCCCATTCTCCTGTATTAAAATATTAATTCATATAGGCAGGAGCTCTAAAATAAGTATTTTGGAAAGCTTCAAGGAGAGGCAGTTCTGGAAACGGCTGTCAGGGAGGGACAAGCACAGAGTCCCAGGGTCCCATGCACTGTTGCCAGCGGGGCTGGGAGCGCAGTGCTCCAGAGCAGCCCAGCTGCACTGCAGGTCCCTCAGGCCTCACATCTGGCACTGGACCAGCAGCCACGTGCTGCTACATTCCTCTCAAACCTTCCAAGATGCTGATTCCCAGGTGGGATCTACACTTGAACTGTCTGTAAACTACTCATGGCTCAAGACCCACAACGATTCTTCTAATTTTGCAGGATTAAAAGTAGGGCAAGTTTCATAGGAAAATAAGTAACTTGCCGACCCTCAATTTAAATTAAGAGTTTAAACTCCAAATAGAAAGCTTCCAAATGTATCTGCTATATAAAAATGCAATTACCTGACAGTTCCTTTTCGATATTTCTTGGCACACTTAGTCATAACGGAAGGTGTGAATTTTAAAACAAGAGCTTGGTTCTCTTCGGCTCCCTTTCTCTCCTACCAAACCCTGCACTGAAGGTGCAACATTGAACAGGTGATGTCAAACATTGCCATGGCAACAGGTCAGTATACAAACAGAACAGAGACAGGACAGGGTCAGGCAGAGGCAGGCAGGCCCTCAGCCGTGCTCCCACCTCCACCCTGCTTACACAACCAACTGAGGCCGCAAAAGGAAGACATGATAGGGATGAAGGATTTAAGAGGCAGCAAACCTCAATTCCTTGGGTTCCATTACTGTAACCAAGGGATGGCAAGCCCGTCTGAACTCAAAGTTCAACTATTTCAACTGGCTGACAGTTACTCCGTTTCTTTTCAGGTCTTACACTGAGAAGTGGAAGAGGCAGGGAAGGAAAACTGCTACCCACCTGACTCTGAGACTCTGGAATTTAGTCCCACATGTTAAAAGTAGCTACATTGAATCAAATTAAATGTAAACCAAAGTCCTTTTGCAGCACTATTTTAGAGAACATTCCAAAACCTTTGAGAATAAATTGTACTGGTTTTTTTGAAAGTCACCCTTTTCGCCCAGAATAAAGGCATGAAAATACAAAAAGTCAAATGATGCAGAGACAGTTTGAGCTCATGTGCCTCCAACGATATTCTACTGACCAGACTTACAGTCCTACAGCGAGAGGCAGCCAAGCTGTGCGCAATTCAGCATTTTATGAGTTAACATTAGTATTTCTGCCCACATAAGTCTCGTACCCTACCCCCAGTATCAATTCAGATAACCACCGTAAGAAGTAATTTTACACCTAAAATCTTTCTACATTTTTGTCTTGTTAGTTACCACTAATTATCTTTTTATCTAGATACAATCAAATTAAGGATCTACTGAAATTCCCCAAAGTTTTTTTAGTGGTTTTATATATACATGCAATATAATAACAATAATAAAGTAGGGGGAAAAGTTCTTTCTTTATAAACTAGGGCCATCCAAAGAGTCTTAAATGCAAAAGCTCTATCTGGTTCATGGTAAGAATGCCTCCATAAGCTTCATAACAGCTCACACACCAAGGAAGATTAAATAATGCATAGGTACTGGCAACATATTCACTGTAATCTCTTCCTAAAGATGGGAATAAAGTCAGAATTAATTCACTTTATGAAGGCCCTGAAGTATTTTTGTATCCAGAGCCATCTGTCACAGAAAACCTATTGTTGGAGGGGAAAAAAAAGTACTTATTATTTCCACTGAATGCCTTTCATAGAAATTTTACCTAGCAAAAGCCATTTTTCATCTTGGAAAAAGAAAATAATTTAGTTCCTAATTTTAGCTTAATTCTTCACTGATTGTAGAACACCATAAAAATTTACTTATTTTTGTTACTTTATCAGGATTTTTCTCCCAAAGTCTTTTCATCTGCAGTGCTCCAGTAACTGATTTGACAAATTGCTATGAAAAGAGCATCAGTGCAGCAGAAAATCTAACAAAGTTATTCCTCATACTTTGCAAAATACAATGCAGACACAGGGGTGTATTTTTTAGATTATTTATGTTTAATTAGAAAAACAACAGCAAGTACTATACATCTTAGTGAAATGACAGATATACCTAAGATTTATGATATACATGAAAAACTATAATTGTGTATACGCTGACTCTTAATAGAAATGATTGCTGAATTTAAAACTTTAGCAAGGTGGAGTAAAGTCTGCAAATTTGACTACCATAAAATGCTGCTTCCCTGGAACACAGCAAAATACCCTTCCTAGACAAGCTCAAATCCATCTCTTTTTGACAAACTCTGTTTGTAAACAGAGACTTGACTGGAAACAACATCCAAATATAAAGATTCAACTATAGCCTAAAAAAACCAAAACAAGAATAATGAAGTACAGAAGTAATTTTAAAAGATACACTAGTTATCTTGGCATAAAACTTCAATGAGAAAGATGAAAGACAAAAAGAAGCAGGTTAGTATCATAATTCAGCCATGTTACAACATTAGGAATGTTTGATGGATATAAGCACAGGGGATCACTAAACTCGCAGGTCAGTCAGCTGCAGTCATTTGAGCCCACAGGGTCGGTCACACAGAGCTGTGTCACCTCACATGGGCTTGTGCACAGCTCAAGGCCAGGCATGCTAAGGAACTCCTGAATTTCACAGTCCAGTTTGGATTGTCACTGTCTTTGGAGCACTCCCATAAACTGTCAGATTCCTATAACCTGAATTGAAGAGAGTTTGTATTTCCTGTATATAATTTTAACATGAATACATCAAACTGTTTTTAAGAAATACACAGAAAAAATACTGAGCAATATTGTAATTATGCTTTTTCTAAAATGTAAGTAATACAGACTGTGTCACAAAACAGTTATCCAGTCCAGAAACTATTGACATAAACAGTTTCCACATGTATCACACTCAAGCAGTCTACACTGCAAGCAAATTCTAACATATGCATTGCTTTAAGTTTCAAAGACAGAAAAAGAGTTTTCTGCCAAGCACTAAAAATCCTTTATAAAAGTCTATCATAAGTAGTACATGACATGCTTTAAAATTCACATTACCTTCCTTCTATTTTAAAGTACAACTAAACAAACAGTTTTTACATGCGTGGTCCTAGGTCCTGTTTAAAATGATGTTTTTCTTCACTGTAGGATTAATTATATACAAGTTTTAGTCTTATACTCAGTATTAATACATTATTTTCTTACGTTTTCTACTTTAGTTGCTTACAGTCACTGAACAGTAATTTTAAATATTCATCTGGATTTTTAAATTATACCTCTGCACTCCTATAAAAAGGGAGCAAAAATAACCATTCCATAATGTAAGCAAAGACACCTGCTTCTTCCTACAACTTAGCAAAGAAATCTTCAGCATCTGGCACAAAGTTCAACCATTACCGAAGCTCGTAACATTTCAATATATAAGCACATGTTTACTACACTCACTGAGATGAACGTACAGCATGTCAGCAGCACATAAACACTGACTAAGATGAGGCACACAGTGCACATCACAAGCTTCTTCAACTGCCATCAGCTGAAGCATCCCTGTCATGACAAATCTGGCAGACACAACCAGCTAGAGGAAAACACTACCAGTTTTCCTAGAAAATTGTAATTTACAACTAAAAGTGTGAATTTTTGTATTTTTGTCCATAGGTAAAAGATGAAGGATAGCATCCCCATCAAGACATCCTCTTCTGTGATAAAGAACACAAAAAATCCCTTCACTTCCCCCAGTACTGCTGTTTGCTTTCCATCACTGAATATTCATACAAATACTTAATGTCTGTTGATGAAATTAAACTGCAAAAGCAAACTGGTACAATATTTTAAATATATGAAAATGTGTGACTAATTAAATACCCAGAGACATTTTAAAAAACAACTTTTTTATTTCAACCATACTTTATACATCAGAGACTTCTTCAAAAGGAGGCTTATTACAAAAAACTCATAAGGGGCTGAGAAATATATTTCAGCCCTTGCGCCAAATTACTTTGAAGGCTTTTATTCATAGGGGAAAAGAAAGCAAGGGTGTGAATTTACAAGCATCTGTTTTGAATTTATTGATGACCCCCATGAGTGTGGAAACTCTAAGAACGCACTCGTTTCAGAAGGGCATTGTGTTTTAAAGTAAGAGCTCTGTGATAACCTGTTTTACTACCCTACAGCGTGAAGCACACCAGCTGGCAAGGTGGTCACAGCGTCCAGCCAGGTAAAACACTAGATTTTGCAAGTGTAAACTTCCAGTTTTTGGTATCATCAGAAGCTTCATCATTAAGTTTCTTGTGTCTCCTAAACTCTTAGTGTTTCCTCATTTTCTTCCCCATCCTTGAACACCCTAGCAAAACCCTAAAAAATAATCTGCCGTTCTTGTGCGCACAAGCAATGCTGCCTGTCCACTCTGCACCTGCCACCTCAACCACCCGGACCAGGCAGCAAAAGGACACACGGCCCCCCTTCAGAAGGGTCCAACCAGCCCCTGGATAGGCCAGAGGGCCATTCAAGCATCAGTCCCTCTGGAATCACTTAGCACTCAGCACTACGAATGCTGTTGCCACGGCAGTGGGGGATGCAGACAAAACCCTGAAACTTCAGGCAAGACCTCAGTCACAGAGGCCACTGTGATCCTCCCCCACCTGTTCTGCTGACCCAGCTCGGAAAGCCCTGGGGGCCAGGATGTAACGGGATGTACCGGGCTAAGGGGAAGAGACACCGAGCACCCCCGCTCCGCTCCGCCCCGGCCGGGACCGGCCGTCGGGGCGCTCCGCCCGCAGCGGGCCGGCACTGCCCCCGCTCCTCCCGCTCCGCCGGCCGAGCCGAGCCGCTCCCGGAGCGAGGGCCGGAGCCGCCCCTGACAGAGCCCGGCGACACCGCGGCTCCCGGCCGGTAACGGAGCCGGCGCTCCGCGCGCCCCTTCTGGAATTCCCAGGACGCGGAGTCGTCTCGGGGACTCTGCGCGGCCGGACCTGAGCGGCTCGGCGGGGCCGCGCTCGGCCGCCTCACTGCGCGCTCCCGGCGGCGAGGCTGAGCCGAGCGCGGCACAGCGCCCCCCGCCTGCCCCGCCTTGCCCTTCCCTGCCCACCCTGCCCTGCCCTGCCGTCTCCGCCCGCCCCTGCCCTCCGCGCCGGCGGCACCGCCCGCTGCCCTCCGCGCTGCCCCGCTGCCGGCCCGCGGGGGGTCGGGCTGCGCGCACACGTGTCCCCGCCCCCTCCCGCAACTCACCCGCCGCCCTGTACGTGCTGCCCCCGTCACAGGGGGTGGGGGGGACCGAGGACCGGGCGGAGCCGCGCGTCGGCCTCACGTCAGCGCTGATGCAGCCGCGCCGCCGCGGGGGCGCCGAGGAAATGGCGTCTGCGGGCACTCCCAACGCCAGCAGCCGCGGCGGGAGGGCGGGGCCGCGTGCGGGCGGCGGCCGCGGGGCGCAACGGCCGCCGCGCTGACCAACCGCCGCCGCGGGGCCGCCGCCGGCGCCGCCCATCGGCCGGGGCGGGACGGGACGCGGAGCGGGGCGGGGGGGGGGGGGGTGGAGGCGGCCCCGCGGCGCAGGGGGCGGGGGCGGCCGGTAACGGCCCGGGCGGGTGCGGGGCCGCCGCGCTCCTCTCGCACCGCGGCCGGGGTGCGCGATGATAGCGGGGGCGGTGCCGCCCGCCCGCCGGGCCCCGCCGATAAGGGCGGTTGGCTGGGGCCCTCCTGAGCCGGGGAAGGGACGCGGCGCAACCCCTGGGTGTCCCCTGGGCGGTGCCGGAGCGCTGAGGGACGCGGGGACCTGTCCGAGCCGCCCCGCCGGGCTGGTTCCCGCGGCTTGTTTTGTAATTCCGCTTGGTGGAAGCACATCCCTTACAACAGTCGTTCGTAGTATGACATGACGTGACATGGTGTTTTATATTTATTGGGATAAATAAATCAGAAATTGCCGACCGGGAGGGACGTGCGCGTTTCCCCGCTCGCTGCCATGGGATACGTGCGAATGTCATGAGTCATGTCGGGCTGGTGCCGTCGGTGTGAGCGCGGCGTGTGCGCAGGGCCCGCCTGCTCAGGTTTAATGTTAAAATGCCGTAAATGCATGAGCCATAAACTTCGTTAATAGTGGCGGTTTAACATCGTATGTCTTACTGCTGCTCAGTGTTCTACAAAGTAGTGTAAGAAGGGATTACACTGCAGTATATTTTAAATTACATGTCTACACATCGCTGCACTTAAGTTGTGAAGTTACGTAATGTATTTACCGTTTGCCTTTTTTTTTTTTTTTGCTGTGAGAAACTATTCAGCAGTGTGCTAAATAAACATGAAAAACCTAAGTTAATTTCACATAACTCATTGTGATTGAAGAATTGGAGGATGTGTGTGTCAGGATTGGTGATATGTCCGTGCAGGTCAAACACAGTCTTATTCATGGCGTGAAGAGAAACTGGGTATTGATTTCCTGTGTTTAAGAAAAGCCAAATGACTCTTATCTCTGACTTCATAAGAGATGAATCATATTTACTTGCAAAGGTTTTTGCCTTTAAGCGTTTAGTTCATTAATTTGCTTCACAGAAGTTATTTAGCACAGCTATCAAAATCACAATGTAGTGGAAATAACACTGAATCTTCAATGTCCCTATTGCTTGTGCAAGTTTTTGGTTTTCATCCTACATTTCCTTTGTTGAAATATTGAACAACACCCCCTTCCTGTTTTGGGTTCTGTTTCCCTCCCTTTGTTTGTTGCATATATTTTATGTGTCTATTCAGGGTTTTAAATAGGAGTTTCTCTTCCCATGATTAATAACTGTCTGGTTTGACAGCTCACTCATTAGGTACACTATTGTTATGCTCATTTATTAAAAGATGTGCTTTACTTGAAAATCTCTGGTCAGTTTAGCTGTAAGGGGGGTACTTTTGACTTAGATGATCAATGGAGAATAGAGGGGTGAGAAAGTAATTACATTAGGATGTGAAACCAGCCAGAGTATTGTCCAATTTAACTTTATTGCACAAGTTAACTGTAAGATCCATCGTGTGTTTAGCAAAGTTAACTAGATGTCCCCTATTATCATAGTTGAGTTCCTCCTTGGGTTGGCTCCATTCTGCAAGATTGAAACAAATACCCTTGAAACACAGTGGCAGAGGTCGTACATAGGGGTGAGAAAGATGATGGTGAGAGGATTTCTTTATTTGGAAGGCTTGAAGGTTATTATTGGTGAAGGGAGTGTCAAGTATTATACTAAGTCAATATTCTTAAATATTTTTACTTTGATTTTCTTGGTTTTTAATTATTTAATTTTGAATAATAATTTGCAGCAACACTGCAATATTTTACAACCCAAGGATGAAATGCATTTCAATGTGGTTTGTTTGTGTTTGATTTGAACTTTTTTGAACTTTTTTCGAACTTTTTTAGGTTTTGAATAACAAATTGAATTCTATAAATATTAAACAGCTATCACAGGGGACATACTACTATCTGGTATGTCCTGCAGTTTGAAAGAAGGGGTACTTACTGGTGCACCAAAGCAAACCAGAGTGCACTAGCAGCTAAATTTCAATCACATTATTAATCACTGCTTGAACAACAACACAAAAAACTAAAATGATTTGTGAATGTGTAGTTAGATACTTGGTGTGGTGTCTGTAAGTAAAGCTTTATGAGAAGGGGAATTGACAGGATGCAGCATCTGATTCCTCATTTACCGGTCCAAGAGCTATTGTCTCCCTACACAGTGGAGCCAGAACAAAGAAAACAATAGAGAAATGTATAGTTTGACAAATAACTTAACATTCTATAAGTTGCTATGTACTCATTTGTTGCTTATTCATTTCATAAGAGAAATTATTATAGTGGAAAAATAATATTCTGACTAGGTGACAGTGTGAAGGTGCAGGAAATGTTTAAATGACTGGTGAGTTCCATATATATGCATGATGGTATTTATGTTGCAGCAGAAAAAAAGAATGGTGACTAAGATCTACTACATGAAATTTTCTCATTTCCTCTGCTGAATAATGAATTTTCCTTACTGATAGTTTCCTCATAACATGAACATAACATGTACTCAACAGTATTCATAACCATTTACAATCTATTACTGTTTGTAGAGATCTTTGAACTTTTCAGGTGAAAAGCATGAGGTTTGTACAAAACATTATTTTGTACTTATAGCATGAATATTATAGCGTGAATAACTGATGTTCTTTCCAACTGCTTGAGTTCTATTTAAAATTTAAATCCATAAAACTTTAATAATAAAAGTCTTCTGAATAGGCCTTGTTTAAAGAATTCTACTCAAGACACAGTTTGTAACCTAATGTGACTACACTGTTCCACAGGAATGTGATCCCACAAACTGTTTGCATACTCTTGTTCTTTGCAAAAGATGTATCCTGTAAAACAAGGTGAGCCAATGCAGAAATGTGGTCAGTACTAATGACACAGTGAGAAACTGCCTCACACAAAGGTGAATGACATCAATCATTCCGATAATGCAATAAAAGACAAACACACAAAAAATCTCATATTTATTAAAAAATATTCAATGATATTATGAAAAAGTACTAAGAATTATTTGCATTTGGTTAACAGTGTGGCTGTAGATTTTCTAGCCACCTGTAGGTTGCTTTCAATGGGGGAGCAGATTTTTTTGTTGGTGGTAGATGATTGTAAATGACAGTGAAGAGCAAGAATACAAAATATAAAATGAAAAGCAAAAGCTGCTGATTAAATGGAGCTCACTAGAAACAAAATAAAGGTGTCTGGGACCTATAAAGAAAAGGAAGAGATACAAGTGAAAAATAACTAAATGGAATAGTATTCAGCATAACAGAAATATTATCAGGCTATTTGCAGTATGTTTATTTGACAGAGCTTCTGTATTTCTTTCATGTCAAAAATTGTTCGTTCTTAATCTACCAGTGACACAGATGAATGGCTAAAGCAACATATTTTTCTGAAGAGGATATATCTTTCATCAAATGCTAGCTTCACTAATCTGTCTCCTTGATGGTGCTATTTACCAGCTGGCTTATTTATAAACTGTTTTTTCTCATTCTATTTATCTAGCACTTTTGCACATTACAGAAGGTTTTCATCTCCATTAAGTGTGAGAAATGTGTTTGACTGAATTATTTGAGAGACAAATATATGTATTTTTATAAAATCATTTCTCAGAAAACCCAAGGAAACTGCCAGTGGAAGGATGTCTAGTTTAATTTGTAAAATGATGTTTTAGAAATGGGCACTAGACATTTCCTATTTATCATATTTTAGTGAAGATGGATGCTCCTTGCTCTTCCCCCCCCCTTTTTTTTCTTTTTCTTTTTTTCTTTTTTCTTTTTTCTTTTTTTTTCTGGAAACAACAACTTTGCAAATTCAATCTTGTCTCAAAGCTAAGTCATGTTGCTTAAAATTCATCATCACTAAGAGTTGTGTAATCACTGAGTTCAAATGTTTTTCTTCTGTGTGTATACATACCACACACACAGATGTCAAAGAGATGCATGCTGGGGTTCACATTTTTAGTATAGGGGTATAGAACCACTCAGGATTTACATGACTATTTTCTCCAAAGCATTATAAAAGTTGTACAGCTCATTGATCTTTAAATACACAATTTTACTTGTCACTAATGTTGGAGAATATTTTTTTAGGACTATTTTTTTTCAGCAAAAAATATTAGAAAGAAAAATTACCTAGTTTTGCTCATACAGATAATTTAACTGCTTAGTTACAATGACATGAGAATAAATTGGGGTCCCTGTTTAATAATGGATGGGGGAAAATGACATTTGCACTTTTTTTTTTTCAAGCAATCTCAGATTCTGGAGAAGGACGGAATAAATTTGGGAGATGAACTAAGCACCTGATGGCTAACTAATAAAGTTGTTTGGGAGAGCTCAACCTCTGTTTATTTTCCTGTTGTATGAACAGAAATATGTGGATTTTGTTAGTCTCGGTGTAGGTAGTGGAAGTTTAAACTCTTTAACTGCTGGTTTTTATATATCCAGCACTGCCATCTCGTGACCAGGACTGCAGTCAGCATCCGCTTCTTACCAAGAATTAAAGGGGTTTAAGCAGATAAAATAATCACACATTTAAAATTCTCCATAAACTTAAAAAAAATGAAAACTCCAAGAATAGTAGTTTATTGCTCTGTATTTTTATAATCACAAAAGGTACGCTCAGTTTATACTCGTATTTTCACAGAATCTGCCAAGCTGGAAGGGACCCACAAAGATCATCGCGTCCAACTCCTCCCCCTTAACAGGACCATCGCCAAGAGTCACACCATGTGCCTGAGAGTATCGTTCAAACGCTTTTTGAGCTCTGTCAGGCTTGGTGCTGTGACCACTTCCCTGGGGAGCCTGTTCAGTGCCCAACCACCCTGTGGGTGAAAAACCTTTTTCTAATATCCAACCTAAACCTCCCCTGACACAACTTCAGGCCATTCCCTCAGGTCCTGCCACAGGTCACCACAGAGAGAGATCAGTGCCTGCCCCTCCTCTTCACGAGGAAGTTGTAACAGCAATGAGGTCACCCCTCAGTCTCCTCTAGGTGGAACCGCATGAAAGACAAATACCCACAATAAAAATCTAAATTAAAAATAGCTGCAATGAAATAAAGGTTCATTCCTGATTTATCTTGTTTTTAAAAACAAAACATTTTTAAATTATTTTAATATTATCTGCATAAGTAATGCAGACTTATTTAGTGAAAACTGAATCTAACATGAATCTAACGTGAAGATACCATAAAAAATCCAGTCAATATTCTCATTTTCCGCATGAAAAAGGCTAAAGAACTTGTTACTTTAAAAACAGGATTTTAAAGCAAAGGCAAAAGGGCAGATAGTAAAATGGAAGGCATTTGCAAATTAAATGGTGGCGGTGGGCAATGTGGGCTATTCACTATCAGTTCAGATTGCAGTCTAAAACAGCTTTTAAATGAAGTGATACGTTGCATAATGGCACATTGCATATAGTGTTTGTATTATCATAGGCCTGTGGGATTCCTAATTCTGTACCAGAATAATACAGTGTTAGATGTAGCATAAACAAAAGAATTTACTCCATAAGAGAAAACAAGTTAATGCAAACAGAGAAGCAGAAGTATCAGACAAGAGAAAACAAATGCATATAAACAACAGGGTAACTCAGGAAATGCTGCAATACTGGTTAGAATGGTGAACAGACTTGATAGCAGATGTAATCATAGAAACATAAAATTTGCATATGTGGTGGCAGTTTTAAGGGGCATATGCATGTAGTACAAACTAACCAGTGCCACTCACTACTGTAATCAACAACTGATGAAGAACTGATAGGAATTTACTGAGAAGAAATTGAGTTGTCCATAGGATCATCCTACAAAAACTTACAGAATTTCCATCTGTCACCCATCTGAGACTCTGCTAGCTACAACTACTGAAAGACAACACTGGGCTCTGGTCAAGCAGGATTTAAAGTAGGTCTTTACATTTGCTGTCATCAAGAAATGCTAAGGTAGCTGAGCACTCCGTTAACTGGTTAAGCTTTGTCAAATGGCAACTCTTCACTGGCATTCATGGGCACATCTGCACAGCAGGTTAATTCACTAATCAACAGCTGGGCTTCAGCAAGTCGGAGCAGCCCCATCACAGAGCTAACAAACACAACTGAACTCACTGCTGCATAAATCATGTACGCACTCACATAAAGCATTGGTGCACACACACAACTTTCAGTCTTGCTCTTGGCAGATACATTAGAATTATTTCTTAATGGACTGTAGGAGAACCTCTCTGTTCTTTTGGAAATGCAGGCAGCACACACAGTAATGCTCACAGCTTGCTCATCTCAGACTCCTGCAATATCCTGTTCTGTATTTTCCCTTGGTAATTCTCTGGCCAGCCTTGACAAAGAAACTTGATGAAAAGAATACCGTGAGAAAAATTTTACTGTGAGAAATAAATAATTTGCTTTTGTTATAAGCAAAGTGAATTTAGTAGAAACATAAAAGGATAAGATTTTTTAGGCGTATCGTGAAATCTGTGAGGTGGAAAGTCCTGTCTGGACCAGACACCAGGGAAACTTACGGATGGGAATAGGGAAAATATAAAAATAAAAATGTACTCTCTTACCTTATTTAAGGTAAAATACCTGTACCTACTGAATATGTAAGAGCTTATGTAACCAAGAATATAAAAAAGGTGCATTTTCCAAACCTCGGTGTGCTTTCTGGGCCATGCGGTCCAGAATGTCACCCAGCGCTGCAATAAAAATCTTCTCCTGTAATTTTCCTCATTCTGCAGGTATTTTTGCTGTTTACTTCAATTGAAAGCAAGGATTTTTCCAACATTACAAAGGTTTTGGACTTAGAAATTGTTATTTCCTAAATACATTTGAACCAAGAACAATTTTTAAATACCTTACTTAAAAAGCAATAATGAATGTTCATGTTCTTCCTCCTAATCGTGATTACCTCATCTGCAGCCTTACAGAAAAGAGTTTGCAGAATAGTTAAGGACTTGGTACCTAATATTCATAATTTCAGAAAATCAGCACGATTCTCCCATGATGAATGCTCAGAATTATTAGCTTTGAAAATACCTCTCTTCCCATATCTGTGTTTCCAGTTCCCAACAGTTAACTCAGGACAGTATTTCCTCATATAACAGAAATTTAGAAAATACACGCTGTGTAATGGTTGGGTAGTGTACAGATAAGGATGTTTTTCATTACCTGCTGTCTAACTTGTGTTATCCAACATAATCTTGTACAATTAATACACTCACACAGCATGTTTAAATAGCATAATTTAATTGTGCCAGCATGTATCTTAATTTCTAAGAGTTTAAGTCACAAGCTTGTGGCTAACACTACCACTAAATGAGCTTTCAGTTCCACAAAAGGGTGAAAGTGCTGCAGGCACAATCCAACAACTGCAGAAAATAACAAGCAATCAAAAGCTATAAGTAACAACCTCCCTCCCCCCAGCAAACAGAAGTGAATTAAACTAGCAGAATGAAAAAAAAAAGGGGGGGGGGTTCAGGCTGAAAACAGGAAGTTACAAGTGTTTAAAATGTCAATAAAAATATTTTTAAAAGAAAAAAAAACAGCAAAAAGCATTAAAGCTTAATGAAAAAGCTGTAAGTACTGAAAACGAAATGGGCAAGGGCCCGATTTAAAAATAGGAAAAACAATTATTTTTACTTGAGTTTTGAGAAATTTGAACAACAGAGACTTTTCAGAAATAGGTATCTGTTTATCAGAGAACCATCTCTCTGTAGGTACTTGCACTACGTGCTGCAAGTGCATCCTTTTCTTAGTTTTTTGTAAATAAAGAACTAATGTTTTTATTTGCGAGCGCTCTCTGAGCGGCAGGTCCGCGTTTAGCGCCGGCTCAGTGCGAGGTGTCTGCGCTGCTGTACAATCCGGATCTGTGCGAGGTGTCTGCGCTGCTGTACAATCCGGATCTGTGCGAGCTCCGGGCTCCCGCAGCGCCCCGGGCACCGAACGCTCTCCGGAGCGGCTCTTCTTTGTTACTCCGAGTGAACAACCCGGCGTTGCCTTTTCCCTCCAGGGACGCCAACGCGGGGCGGGCGCCGTGCGGAGCCGGCCAGGCCGGGAGGCGCAGGGGATCTCTCGCACCTCCAGCACGTGGTGGGAGAGGGGAAAATTCCCGGCTGGGGGCGGGACGGGGACACCTGCACCTTCTGGGGAAACCTCCTCACACAGCCCCCGGGACCCCCGCGCCCGGGTTAGGGCCCGTCCCATCCTGCGTCCCGCCGGGTCCCGCCCGCCCTGCCGGACTGCCCGTCGGGAGCGGTTCTTCCCCCATGGAGGCGCAGGAGGAGCGGCGCGTGCGCCGGGATCACCCCGCCGCCGGGAAGTGCGGCCGCCCGCGCTCGCCGTACAGGGCGGGCCGTACCAAGCCGCGCCGCTCCGGCGGGGGGGGCCGGGACCGAGAAGTGCCGGAGCGCCGGGACCCGCTGGCCCCAGCTCGTCCCGTGGCCGGCGGAGAGAGCGCGGCGGGCGCAGCCCGGGGCGGCGGCGGCGGCGCGGAGGGTGAGGCAGCGGCGCGGTGCCGCAGCTCCGAGTGGGGCCGCGGGCCGCGCCCCGGCCCGGCAGTGGCGGCGCCGGCGGTAGGGGCGGGGCGCGGGCGGCTTTGGGTAATGGCAGCGCTGTGAGGACGGAGCGGGGCAGCGACCGCGGCCGAGGGCAGGAGCGAGGGAGGCCGGGCGGGGGTCGCTGACTCGGGCTCCGGGCCGCCAGGTAACGCCCTGCCCGGCCCGGCCCGGCCCGGCCCGGCCCGGGTGCGGCGCTGAGGGGAGGGAGCACCGCGCTCGGGGCGAGGCGGCGGTCCCGACCCCGCCGGGTGTGCGCGGGGGCGATCGGGCCCCGCCGCCCCGTCCGGCCCCGGCCCCGCCGCCCCCCTCACCCTGGGCCCGGCCGTGTTTGTGCGGCAGCGCCCGCGCCTGCCCCGGGTCCTGCCCTTGCCCCTCGGGGAGGGCGCGGCGCGGCCTCTCCGGCGGGGCCGGTCATTATTATCTACCAGCGGCGTCCTCGGCCGGTTTCGCTTTTGTTTTGGAGGAGGGAGAAGGTGGGGAGCGCACGGCCGGGCCCGGGGAGCGGCGCCCGGGGGCGAGGGCAGGCAGAGCTGGTCACCTGTTGGAGGCCAGAGCTCCCGCCCTTGGCTGTGCACCCACCGCTAGCTTGTAATTTGTCGAGGTGGTTCAATAGGTTGGAAACTTGGGAAATGCTTTGACTTGGAGGAAACTCTACATTTATTTGTGTGATCGAATGTATGCCATATGACAGCGGTATGTTTTGAAAGATGAGGCGATAGAAGCAATATCCTTTCATTATTCTCATGTGTAAATACGTTTCAGCAATATCTGCGTACCTTAGGGCTTGTTGAACAGGTATGGTTTCCCACCCCTGAATAGTATAAACCCTAGGGTAGATATTCTGCCCTGCCATAATTCTTACCGTGGAGGTTTATTTGCACCAGTACAAGACATTTAATATTCTAAGCTGGTAAGCTTGCACCCTGCAGACACCACAGCACAGCAAACCCCAAAACCTCAGCATCTTACAGAAAAAGTTATACTGCATTTGTAATGTGTCTGTAAAACACATTTAAATTCATACTAATGCAAAAGCTGTAAGAGACTGCAAAACAAGCTCTGTCTTAAACTGTTGAACTCTGGAATGCTTTGTTGAGTATGTGAATGCTTTACATGTTATTAGGTTTTGGTGATACTGAACATAGGTTTACTGATTCTGTGTGGTGTACTGTGGGTAGGACTTTTTCTTTACTCTTCCTTCCTCCCCTGGGTTTTGCTTACCTGTGAAGAAGAGGCTCTTTTACCTTGGAGGTACCACGTGTGTTTCCAAGACAGTGACCTATAATGTAATACTCAACTAAGTACAACTTCGTTACCGCCAACACTTCTTATGATTGTTAATTTTGTGTGTAGACCATGATCATGTTTTTGGGGGTCAGCTGGAAATACTCTTGTGTTTTCCAGAAGAATGGTATTGGAGCTCTTTGAAGACTACCACTTCCTCCCCTCCCCCTTTTTTCATTCTCCCTGATTTTCTGTGAAGCTGCTACTGACATACCGGGATTGAAGTAAAAACCATGTTGCAAATATAACAACATTCACAGCAGCTGAGGAGCTTGGTTAGTTAGTCAAGGGGGTGTTTTGCATGCATGCAGGGTAAAAATTACATCTGATTTTATTGGTTTTTTTCTTAGACTGAGAAGTTCTTTATCCTGCAAGAGCCAGTAGTGATTAAGGTAGTAAGCTGGTTGCTAAATAGTTTTGTAGCATGACATCTGATTCTCTTACAGAGGTCTGCCTCTGGTGTTCAAAGTCTGCTTGTCACTAGCTTTCTGTTTTCCCTTCTGACCTTGAAAATTTGGGAAGACAAGTTAAGAGTCACTTGTCCATGTATTTAAAATGAAAGGAGAAGTGTTCTTTCCACGTTTTATTGTAGTCTTACAATGTGATGTTTCTGAGCAGGAACTAGACTTGCTTTGTGCATGGAATGTCACACATCAGGTCCTTTCTAGATTAGGTGCATAGGACAGAGACTAGTGGGAACAAAGAAGAGGCCTTCACAGTTGTCTCTTTTTTTTTAAAATCACCTTACTTTTTCACTGGTTTTACTTTGATAATTTAACATTGAGGGTTTCTTTTTCCAGTAAATCTCTTCCAGTATTTTTTATATGAAATTATTAACACAGCTTCTGTATTTTCAAGACATGTCTTTGAAAGATTTCACGATTTTTCCTACTACATAGTGCAGTAAGCTGCACAAGCTCTACATATTGCTCTGTGTTTAGATATGTTGTCTTTTTGCCATCATGATCAAAGCTTTGAGGTTTTGTGGCTTTTAAATGTAACACCAAAAATGTCTTATGAAAACCTGAGGTGAACGTAGGCTACAAACTGACAGTGGTAATTTCAGATACTCTGGTAATAGTTCAGTGTGTTCCTGCCCAAAATTTTCTTAGATACAGCTTAAACAGGCTTTGCATAGAAGTGAACAAATAAGAATTTACAGGAGAGTTGTTATCTTCATATGGCACTGTTGAATGGACAGCTTGGTGAGACAATGAACTTCATGAGGCATGATGTTGTTAGATTAATTGGTGTTATGTTGTAGGCTACTCATGCAACATGAATATTCCATTCATAACAATAAAAACAAGAGTTTGTGAGCTTAATTCTGGAGGGTGGGGAAGCAGCAGTGGGTGTTCCTGTTGCTCTGTCATGGTGGTGCAACAGTGTGCAAAGTTTACACTGAAAAGTTTAAAGAAAATGTATATTTTTTTTAATGATTGTGCAGTGTTGTCTGATGAGTTTAATTCTTCTACAGATTAACACTAAAGCCCCACAATGTCCTTGAAACCACGAGTAGTTGACTTTGATGAAACATGGAACAAACTTCTAACGACGATTAAAGCTGTTGTTATGTTGGATTATGTTGAAAGAGCAACGTGGAATGATCGCTTCTCGTATCCTTTAAGTGAAAAATCTGACTTAATGTGTTCATATGATGTATTTAGCAGAGAGTAAGCCTGTGTTACACAACAATTTCAGTGGTCTTGATCAGAAGCTTGTTGTAAGTCTGTACCTGTTAAGCCTGTGGATCAGTGCATATGTTGAAAGGGATGGGAAATTCTGTGTATTTGGGAAGTATTCTATGTGAAAGTCACCATATTGACAAAAAGTCTCACTTTTTAGTAGCTCTATTGCTTAACTTATGCTATAGCTGTTCACAGGATTGCAGGCATTGAATGTCCCCTGTTCTGATAATGAGGTTTTCTTGTTTGTTTAAATGTGTGTGTGGCAGAGGAAACACCAAGGACAGAGAATGCACATCTTTAAAGTTTTTCTGTGTAAAGATTTCTGCCTCTCCTTTGCATATCTGTCTGTACTGATGACTATCATATTAGACATTTCTATAGCAAGGGTTTATTAAAAAGCCTTCCTTTCCCTCCACTGTCATAGCTTCTCTATTCTTTACAGTTAAGCCATATTTAAAAATAATTACTCTTCCTGTGATCATATGGTCTTGCTGTTCAAGTCACAGCTGTATTTATATTGTTGTAGTGATTTACATTTTATCTGTAAAATGGACTTGTAATTTTTTATGAGGTTTAAGTTGCAGTTAACTTCTTTTTAAATAAGTATAACTGTTCTAACCAGTTATACTGTGCTCTGTGTCTATGTATTCATTAGCCATTACAGTGTGGTGAATAATTAGACAATTTTAGGAGGCTTTGCACCTGTTCTGCAGCAATTATACAGAATTTGGTTTAATTATAAGGGGGAAGAATGGTGTAGACTTATTTATTGATTTTTTAATTCTTGTGGGGGAAAAAAGAAGCTCCTGAGAAGATTCTGACATGGATTTTACAACACAAGCTTATTCTGTGTGCAAAAGCTTCACTCTGAAGTGTCTTCTTGTTGTGAACATGTTACCCTTTGTCAGAACTGCTTTCCCACGTGCCTGTGTTTTGAGTGTGTCCATGTGTATACATAAAAGGAAAATTTACTTCCTCATAGTTCTTATGGACCCTTGTTGTGGTGCAATAATCTTTAAGGAGCTCTTTCATATTAAACCTTGGTAGTTAATTTCTGAGGCCATGGCTTGTCACCTTGTCCTGGAGTCAAGTTCAAGTGACTCCAGAATTTTCAGACCTGATTAGTTGTGCGGTTATGTGCTGACAAGTTGAGCTGCAGTCATTCTTCCTAAGCAGTTTTTGAGGATTGAATATTTCAGTCTTCAACAAGTGGTTAAATTCTGTAGCTTAAAATTCTAAACATTTAAACAAGGACACCTAAAATAGATTTTAATATAAAATAATAATTGTTGCATGAGATGTTGGATTGATTCCTCTTGTCACACTGTTTCACTTAGAACTTCTTATGTGGAGACCTTGTACTCAAGTCTGCTGTTGATCCTCTTTTGGGATTTACTCCAGTTGATTGAACATCAGAAAAGGAATGCTTATGAATAGCAGACTCAGGAAGCAGTCTTGGAAGAATCATTAGGCATGTAATTCTTAAGACCTTACTTACTATCATCTCTTAATTATGTTCCTTGGAAAGTGGCACTATTAGTGCCTGATTTGGCACAGGCATGACCCTTTTGGCTTATTGTCTGTGGCCGAGTGGTCTGAGGAGTTTGTATGACTTGTAACTTCCAGCTTGAATGTTGATTGTTTAGTACTTCTGCTTCCTGTAACCAAACTGTGCTTTAACACAAACTGCTCACTGGGTGTTCAACAACTGGGTGAAACTGGTAGTTCCACACAGCTGGTGTGAAAGCTTTTTCCAGGCTTTATATATAAAGAGAACTGAAGTATTGATGATATATTTTAAGTAGATTTACCCTTTAAAAAATACATCATCTTGTTCTTTGTTAACTTCTTATTCTCAGTTAAATTCAATATAATTGGAGTAATCTGTTTCTAGACAACTACAGATATTTTAAAGGAAATGTGTTAACTCTCTTTTTCTGGTTGCTTAATAAGCACAATAGAAATGGGACAGGTTATTTAAATTATGTTTTAATGAAACTCGGACAGGTTACTTCATTGATTATGGTGCCAGTTGATCTTTGTACTGCATAGTTGAAATAGTGATGTGGAAACAAAGGATAAGCTACAGCAAAGAATCAGTTTTCATCTGCAGTGCTGTATTCTAGGAAGTGTTTGCTTTCTCTTGTGCTGCTTGAGACAGCTGAGATCAAATTGAGTATGGAGGCTAATAGTATTTGAGGGATGAGAGGCTTGTACTGTGCATATTTCACTTCTAGAACTCATTTTTGCCCCATTAGTTCCCCAGAACTTGTTTTTCTTGAATATAGTGTTTCCTTTGTAATTTTTGGTAATTTTATTGTTAAATATGGCTTATTTTTAAATAAATCTTTTATCTCTAACTTGAAATGCTTGAGTGGCAATGAGCTGGGAACCACAACTGTGTAAGAGTTAAAATCTTCTGGAAAAGTTCACTTGAAAGACAATATGTCACTTTATTTAAGCAGTGAGTCATCTTGAGACACCTTTGACCTTCAGATTTCCTTTAAGATTCTCAGCAGAAAGAGTTGTGTATGGAGTTGTTTCATTGTCTGGAAAATGAGTGACAGTTACGTCTCTATTTGAGATATTTACAATAATTTGGTTATTGTGAATATGTTGTATAACTTTCAAAACTTTGCTGCTGTTCAGTAGACCTGGGAGTGCTCTGTGCTTTGATAGCTACCTTTTACCCAGAACTTTTTCAAGCAGGTAGAACATCAGGCTCTTCTTGTTGTTGTCTTGGGTCTTCCACCACCAAATAAATAAGATGGACAGTACCCAGGGAGGATGACAGCAAACATAATTCTGCACACAGAATTATTTTAAAAGTATGCAGCACCACCACCTGCTTTTTTGTTTTTCCATTTCTCTGCATGTTTGTTCTCCTTTCTCTTAATTCTCTGTTTTACAAGGATCCTGTGATAAACCAGAAACTTAAACATGTCTTTAACAAAACAATCAGCCCAAAGAGAAGGAAAAGTAAGTAAGGTTCATATGATCACAATTCTTTCTGACTATGAGTCTTCAAGTCCGCTGTGAATTTTGGTTCTGTTACAGAAGACAACCAACTGTTGGAAATTTGCCCAAAGCTCTGAGTTGGTCTTCCAGAGAAGATCTATTCAAAACCTTCTGTTAATATAGGCTCTTACCTAGATGTTTTTTTAACCCTGAAGACAGTATTTTTGAGCTTTTATGACCGTGGACATAGTATTTTCTGGTTGATAGTAATTTTGTTGTTGTTCTTAGTTTGGAAGTGCTTCAGTTTCCCATTGCTGGGTTATAACGATATAGCAAATAACAATAACCAAAGCACTTAAATCACAAAAGCCTTTTGATGTTCTTGTTCTCAGCACAGAGTGAAGGCCCTTAAGCAGCAGTTTGGCTTCAACTTCCTTTCTCACCCTCCAAAACTACATGCTGAACTGGAAGGACAGATGGCTTTCACCATTAAAGCTAAATTATTGAACAGTAAAGGCTTCTTCCTGATCTTCTAAGGAGCAGCAGCGAGGAAAAATGTGCTTTAAGTTTATGGAGTAAAATGCCAGTGATGATTAATGATTCATCTCCCCTCGGAGGTTATTTTTTTTGTTAAGAGATTCACAACATTTTGAACGTGGCACTCGACTTTGGATTCTGGACCGAAAGATAAAGGAACTAATACAAATAGAGCAACAATGTAGCAAAGCTACTCTGAAATGTGTGTTTCAGTCCCAGGATAGCTTTTGTAGCAATTCAAAAAACTTAGTGCCCAACAAGGAGCATTTGGTGCTGCTTTTTAGTATTTGGTGGATACAGAAAAACGTGTGAATTGGCTGTTCAAGTGCTTCTGTGATTAGGCTCGTAGTTTGCGTACCTGCTGAAATTAAAGAGAGTGGCATATGTCAAGGAGGAATAATAGATTCAGCTTTCTTCACTTGCAAGAAAATTTGTTCCCTAGGATAAGGAAAGGTGTGTTTGGAAGATGGGCATTTTCATGAAGGAGTACAGATATTATTTTCATACCTAAATAGGATTATTACAACTAAGAACAGTCAGGTCATCCAGACTTCTAACAGAAGCCTTGGGCACAGAGAGTAGATTAATTCAGAGATATTTTTTTGCTGCTTTCATCAAATAAACTTCTGTTACTATTTTCTTATGCTGTTGTGGTGAAGAGTGCATCTTTCCTCTAAATTTGAAGTATGTTGTTTTTGTAGTAGAGATCTGTCATAGTTTTGGTGATTCAGATAGTGTAGTTGTGGATCTAAAGAGAAAAAAGTCAAGTCCCCTTTGCTTGTGAGTAGCTTAGAAAGATTTCTAACTATGGAGTTGACTTTCTCTAAGGTATCTTTACATAAGTGAAGAGGTTTGCGGTCTTATTTGTGTTGAGGATGCATTTGATTGCCAACCATCCCTAGACTAAGAAAATTCTTGGAGAGGGGAAAGTGTAAAAAACAGTTGTTCTTTATAATCTCTTTAAGAAAACATTTCATTCTTCACTAATAATTTAACAGGGTTTTTGATATTTTATTGTTCACAGCTTTGTAAGCTGTTTTAGTGCAATGGTAGTAACTGTTACAAAGCAGTGAATGTTGCCTGTTTTGTTTGTTGGGGTTTTCATTTAATGCTTCTTGCCTTTCTAAGGAGAAATCTGGTAAAGATGATCTATATGGATGAAATAACTGTACACAAGATTAGATTCTGATGGGGCTCTCTGAGATTCCAATTACCCAATTAAGGCTTTTTTTTCTAATTAGTTGTCTTATATCAGTATCTTCTTTTTTTGGTAGTATGTATTTGTTTTGAGTATATTAAAAATGAAACATTCTTTTGGAGAAAGGTATGTGATGAGAGCTTGACACTGTTCTGTAGACTAAGCTGTCAACTGTGCCTTTTACCTCCTTTTACATGGGTATGTGCTTTTTTAGGGTAGACTAGAGGAAAGCAGATTTTATGTCTTCCTTTAATTAATCTACTAAATCATTATTTCTAGCATGACTAGTTTCATAAAGTGTATTTCTAGTATGGCTGGTCTTACAATGCCTTGGTTTAGTAGATAAGCATGATGTTTTAAACTATTTTTTTCAGAATTGGTTTATTTCCCCACATGAAGCTTGACCTAATCCTTGCTTGACTTTTCTAAAAGCAAAGTTCTTAATCATAAATTCTCTTCCTGACAAAGCATCTAGTAACTCTTAAAACTCGATATAAATGTTGCAAACCAAAGGTGTAGCTCTACAAGGTACTTTAAGGGGAAAATGAGCCTGAGGGTTATCAGTGTTTGCTTCTTTAAGTTAGCAAGTAGAACTGTTTTGTGTGGCTGTGATCTAAACAGGATTACTGAAATTATAATAATGGTTAAAAATGAAACAGGTTTTTTTTTAATCCATACCACCATTGTGATTACTTAATTTTCAGTGTCCCCTGAAATTGTTCTACCTGTGGAGTTGGGGGCAAAATGCAGGGACAGTAAATTGTTTTTGGCTTCGGGATGGAAGACTTGAAGTCTGCTTCACCTGATGTTTGCTCTGCTCTGTACTTGCCTAATCACATTCTTAACCTAATTAGGGCTTCTTTCCATTATATGAGAAGAGTCTCAGTTTGTGTTGGCTGCAAATACAGAGAAGAATCGTGCGTGAAAGCTGCTTTTTCACTTTGAGATAACTGTATATTATTTGTAGATGGCAAAGAAGTGGTAGAAGCCACATCAGTGTGGGGCTACCAGAAGTTTCAGGATCTTAGCTCTAAGGTTCCCTCATCATCCACTATTTAAAATTTAATACAGATGCTGTAAACTTAGATGCTTCACAAACCAATGCTTACACTAATTCAGAAAATGATCCATTTTATCTTTTTTGCTTGACTATAAAAAAACCCCCACCTAAACTGCACATGTGTGAGGAAAAAAGTGTTCTGTAAATAATACATTTTGTTATGTTTTCACACTTTTGTACAAACCTTGACTTTGAGCCCAGAGACATTTATGCTTTGTGTGTGGCCTATCCTGAACCTCTTGGAGAGAGACTTTATACTGAGACTAAAATTTTTTTGGAGAATCACGTACGCCATTTGCACAAGGTAACATATACAGTTACTGCTGGGCATGTAGCTGTTGTTTGTTCTTTTTTGACTTCAGGAAGGGGGTTTGTTTGTATATTTTTATGAGGCTAAATCACATGTGACAGAGTTCCAGAGACACAATACTTATATATATGGTATATGTAACACATATTGCACAACACAATATTATAGATATCTGTTTATGCAACACTAAAGAAAGAATTTTGCTTCTAAGCCAACAGTTACAGTTTATATAATATATTCATTGGCTTGAAAAGTTCTTTCTTTTTTGTTGAATGCTTGTTATCAAGCAGTTTACAGAAATGTCTTAATTTTCCAAATATACTGTAGTTTGTTGTTAGCCTTCTGTTTCAACAGAAAAGTATCTACTGTGATGTCTTGGAAGCTGTTTATACTCTGCTAAAAAAAACCCAACCAACTTCTCAAATATGTGGGAAATAACACAAATGCTTGGGAGGGGAGGAAGTAATGGCAAATTATTTATTATGACAAATAACAATACCTAATATACCTATATAGTTATGAGTTAACTTCTGTTTCATCAGCTAAGACAGAGCAGTTCACCAGAATCATGATTCATCATGTTGAATAGATAGGGTGGATGAACAGTGTCTCCTTATATATCAATAAAAAGACAAATAGATTTAAATAAGATGCCTGCCTGCCTTTACTGTCTTTAGAGGGGATAGAGCACTGCAAATTCTGGATAGTGCTGCTAAACAGCTTGGTGCTGGTTTTTGAGCTTATGTACCTGAGTATTTGACAAGGTGGGCTGGGTGTCTTAGTGGGTAGTTCCACTGGTTACAGAGAGGATAATTCTGACTCTTTGCTAGAACAAATCAGTTCACTAAACTAGCAGAGAGCTCTGCCAAAAAAGTTCTTCCTCATTTATTTAGTGAGCTGAATGAGCTCACTTAGGATAATCAGGCAGGTGCCAGCACAGTAGAAGCAATGGGAAGCAGCGGAAAGCACAGATCTGTGCTTTTAAATTGGCCATCCACCACTTATCTTTGAAATAATGTTGGAAAAGCTTTGCAAAATGCATTCTGCAGCAGAAAGCATTCTCAATTCTGTTTTGTCTACCAGCTTTCTTCTTTTACTTTTTTTTTTACATTTTTTGCATAGGCTTCACTGCTGTTTGAGCCAGATTGTGAAATTACAAACTCTAGAGAGAATTATAGTTGAATTCCTAGGATCGTGTTCTCCCTCACAAATCATAATAATTAGTTTAAATTTTTGAACTTATTTCTTTGAAGTATGAATATTCTGAGAAGATCAGTACATCAGCAACTTTTTAGTTGGTGATTACCTTAAATTTCAAAAGATTTGGGCCTAGATTAGCAGAACTTCAAATGTGTTTTATAAGTATCTGTGCTTTGTTAAACTTGCTTTATTGCATGATTCTTGGGCTTGTCTATCCAGTAAGGCACACTGGTTTCAAATGGTTATAGTTAGGCAATTCCTCCAGTGTGCATGTGGCTGAGTGTATTTAAAACTGATGTGTCAGTGTGGAAATAATTATGCAACTTATCCCACCAGTGTGATGTGAAAACATGAACCATGCTTATTCAAGCAAGTACTGGTTTACCAAAAGTTTGTAGTGTGAAGATGTGTTAGTTTTCTGGTCATTGCAACAATGCAACAATTCTGAATATGTGATTGCTATTCCAAAATTATAATCACATTATAACTTTCTAAGTATGCATGATATTTTCATACTAATTTTAGTGGGGTGTGTGTGCCTTCACAGAGAGTTCTGGAAGCTGAAGAACAAGTCCTGGTTATGTATCACAGATACTGGGAAGAGTATAGCAAAGGGGCAGACTATATGGACTGTTTATACAGGTAAGATTTGCAAAAGAGTTATTAAACCTTTGAAAGTATGACAATGATCTGCAGGTTAAGATCTGAAGAATGTTGCTTAAAGAGAGCAATAGATGAATATGCCCCAGGTCAGTTTTGGAGAGAATATAGTTATGGTAGCAGAACGTGAGCAAAAGGGAATAATGCCTCAGCAAGTAAGTTATCTAAGATGGTTCCTACTCTTTTTTCATTACTGATATATTTACCTGATGTTGCAGTGCCAAATGTGTTGGTGCTGATCCACCCTGCAGTGAATTAGGTCATAATGCTAGGGGTTCTTCTGCAAGGAGGGCATGTGTTTTGTGTTTTGAGAGAATGTTTTGGATGAAAGTACTTCTGAAGACCTTAAGAAGATATATTCTGCTTTTTATAAAGTGGTTGGAGTTCTTTTCTTACTTGCAAGCCTGCTCTCAAAAAAATACCATTAATTAGTTGACTCTTTTGTATCCCAGGTTATAATTTGGGTAATTCTTCCAGCAATGAAAAGTGATTGATTTTTTACAGCTAGTAATCTTAATGCTATTTAAAAACAGATTCCTTTAAAATTTAAATAGGCTTGCATCTCTGCTTCTAACCTGGGAGGCACTATTTGAAACACTACTAAAATGTAAGACACTTTTGAGCAAAATTCATAAAATGCAAGACTAATCATGGGATTGGCAAATGAGACAAATGTTTTCTTTCTTTGGTGTTGATTTTGATTTGGTTTTTTTTTTTTTCACCCACTCTCCTGGGTGCATTTTGCTAGGAAAACAAATTTGGATTCAGTTGGGAAACTAAAATCCCACTTATGCTTGACTCTAAAATATAGGTGATAAAACTGA
Source organism: Platyrinchus mystaceus (assembly GCA_035041135.1). Classification (NCBI taxonomy): domain Eukaryota; kingdom Metazoa; phylum Chordata; class Aves; order Passeriformes; family Tyrannidae; genus Platyrinchus; species Platyrinchus mystaceus. The sequence goes on from JAWWLV010000088.1 coordinate 12,855,844, forward strand.
TGGAATAAGAAACATTTGATATTAAAGAACCTTCTTCAGTTAGTTCTGATGATAAAAATAATAGATAAAAACAATGCTGGACATTAGAGCTTATCAATGTCTTGGTGCCTTTTTCATAGATACTTGTAAAAAATCTGGTCTGTGTACTTTTATTTCAATTAATTGGAGGGTTTTCTTATCCAGCAAATTGAAATTAAGTGATTTAAAGAAAAAAAAAACCAACAAAGAATTTTAAAAATCTGCTTATCATAAAATCCCGAAAACTAAACACACATAGTGCTGCTTTTGTTTTGTTCCTTCTTGTCTTTTTTTAAAACACTTGTAATAATACCAGCATATCAGTGTATAGCAATTAGTAGTTCTTTATGCTAGTCTTGGCTGTCTTTCTGTTTGTACTGATGGGGACAGAGGTGTGAGTGAGGGGACCACGGGCCTTTCCTTTTTAGCAAGTGGAGGAGGCTGGGAAAATACCATTGAGGAGCATCCCTACTTAAGGCTGGTGTTCCAACTGTTCTGGGTGTCCTCACAAGTTGTGCATGAATAGTTTCTGCCTAGACCTGCATTTACAGTTTGTGATGGTTATCAGTGATAGCAGAGGGGTTTACAGTTCTCTGTAAGAGTCTGAAAGTAGGTTAGGCCTCTGTATTCCAGTTTGTCATCACTGCACTATCACAAGTCTTCCTTCTTTGGACTCTGTGGTGTCCTGAATTCTTTCAAGTTCACAGGTTTTCCCAGCGTGGTTCTCCTTTTCTCCTTTGCTTGGCTTTTGCCTCCCTGCCCAGAGCATTCAGGCATCACAAGTCTGGGGCAGCCTCTGAACACTGAATCTCTTCAAGTGCCTGGTTTTCAGTGTCTGAAATGGGGCATCTCAAAACTGCTGGTTAGATCAGAAGTTAAAAAAAACATTCCCAGTTGCCTCATTTAAGCACTAACATAAGAAATATTATATGTGTAGTTATGAAATACGTTAGAATTTTTTCCCAGTTATCAGGGAAAGAAAAAGAGAATGGTTTGGTTTAAAAATGTTATAATATTTGCTTTATGGAAATACTGAGAATCAAGAGGGATGTTTTACCAGGTCTTGCACAGAAACCATTTTCTGTTATTTATAAAAAATATGCATACAATAGTAAATACTGAATACAAAAAAATAAGCATTTATAACATTTCTTCTTTCTAACTGTTAATTAAAATAATTTCTGCGAATTCTTCTCTATAAAATTTGTAATCTGGCTGTTTGCTAGTTATCATGATCTGGGTAAGGGGTCATAACTAACAAAAGTTTGCCCTCTTAAAATTGACAGTATTTCTGTGTTTCAGTCTGAGAGAAATGCAAAATAATAAATAACAGAGGTAGAAGAAAATACTTTTAACTTAAAAATATCTGATACTCAGGAGAAGTGTTTTTCTATCAATAATAAACAAACTGCTATCACTCTAATAGTAGTCAACTGCTCAGAATTTAGCAGTTATTTTGCATATATATGAATAAGTTAATATGGCAGTGCATGTAGATAGGTTGGATTCTTACACAAGTATATTGCTCACCAAGAAAATGCTGACAGTGATACATCAGGCTCTTGTTTGATTTCTCAATTACCAACACTGTACTGTTTTAATATGATGAAAGGTCTTTTAAATTGAGTTAATTTATATTTTAAGGTTTTCCTACAAATGGCAATGGCATTGGTTAAAGAAGGTTATATTTTGTAAAGACATTCCACAATTCCAAATCTATTAAAAAAACCCAAAACAAAACAACTTTTGCCTGTTTTTAGAATATCTTTATTTCTATAGGTACCTCAACACACAGTTTATTAAGAAGAACAAATTGACTGAAGCTGATCTTCAGTATGGCTATGGAGGGGTGGATATGAATGAACCTTTGATGGAAATTGGAGAGGTGGGTATCTCTGAAAGTGGGCTGGGTATAAACTGTATTCAGAAGTGCTACAAGTTCAGCTCTGTCCTTTTACATTTTGACTTTTCTGTGTCACAGAATAGGAATACTGTATGTAAGAGTATGTAAGCACTGAACCCTTTGTAAAATGAGAATACAGTTTTGATGTAGATAAATACTGGCAGGCGAAAAAAGCAAATATGAAAACTATCACATTTTAAAACTGAAATTCTCCAATAACTTGCAAACACACTTTGGATTATTAAGTGACACTTAAGAAAACATTTTGAGAAATATCAAGAAAACATTTTGAGGAAGCAGTAATTTTGTTTTTGGAAACCCTTGAAATATTACTTTTAGGCTTCTATTTCTTGATGACACAAAGTACAAAAGCTTTTTTTTGAGATTAGTCTTCTGCACATTTTCTAATGCAATCTGTTTTGAACTTCAGTTGTAGCAACTCCGATTTTGAAAGAAAAAGTAGATATTTTGTGCACAAAAGCATCATGTAGGGAGGGCTTATCTTAAAAAAAGAAGTAATATGTGGCAAGCACAAGGGTGTTGTCACAGTTGTTAGTGGAGAGGCTGAGAGAAATTTTTAAATACCTGTAAAATAAAAAATCCTATCAGCAGGACTACAGTAGGGCTACATTCTGAGACTTCACCCCGAGCACTGCAACTATGCAGAAGTGGAGTTTGTGTTGTTTGTCACTTCATGGCTACTCTTAGCATGAAGTATAAGAACATAAAGCAAAAAGACAATTTTACAGTTAGGAAAGAAGAAATTCTTTCGAATTCTTTAAGATATAACTCTTCAGTATGTCTTTAAAAAGGTTTTGAAAACACCTTTACAGTCTGCATCAGTATAAAATCGCAGTCCCAAATACAGTTGAGTACCGATTTGTTTTTTGAATGCTTGTGTGTGTATCTGTTTGCTTTGGGTCTGCATGTACACACACTGCTAGCTGGAGAATTTATTTTATTCTGTCATTATATGTTTTGGTGTGTTGGTTTTTTCCTTTCCTCTCTACATTTGCCTTTTTCTCTATAGTAGGAAGTGAATGCCTCTTCTCTTTTGCTTTGGAAGGCTAGAGAAAATGCTGCTTTTTTCCTTGATTTCAAAACTTGACCTGTCAGTGATTACTGTTCTGGCTCTTTGATTTCATTGTTTTAAGCATGAGATCTCTGCTGCCTTTAGTTAAGAGTAAGGAGAGATTGTGATGCATGAGGAAGTGCCTTCTGTACTCAGACCCAGCTGATGAAGAGGGCGCTGCCAGTTTAAATTGCTAATCCTCTGCCGGGTTGGGGATGGGCTGAAACAAACACCAGAAACATTAGATGCTGTAAGTCAAGGCATTTCAGGGAAGGAAATTCTTCTCTCTTCTATCTGCGCTGTCTCCAAGGCTTGCTATCAGTGGCATCCATAAAGGCTTATCAGAGCTTGGAAGTGCATATTGCTGCACTGTTTGTGGTGTCTTCAAAATGGCATAAATGTTATTCCTTAGTTCCTCAGACTGAGCTTTAGCACAGTGTGTTTCCACGATTGTCAGAGGTGAACTGTAGTCCTGTGTGAATGACTGTTAGTTCAGCTGCTTTGGGGGCTGGGAATAGGTCTGGGATTGTTCCTGGGTGATGCTGATGTGCTAATGAATTCTCCCCATTTGAGTGCTGCTTTATTCTGAGGTATTGCCCAAAGGATGGTAGTGGCAGCTTCTGTCCATCGCTTTCTGCCCTAGTTAATGTTTACCCAAGAAGAACAAACAGGAGACTTGATAAACCTGGCTTTTTTGAGGATTCAACTTTTTTCATGTTTGTACAATCCTGAGTGGGACGGAAGGGCAGTGACACACACTTTTCTTCAAGCGCCCCAGCCATTGTTCCAAGGAGGATACGTTCTTAGCTCATCTTTTGGGCAGGATATGAGGAGGGTCAAGATTCTTAGGGTGTAGCTGGCAGCTTTTTGGCTTTTGATGAAGGTGTTCGGATGACGATGTCTGAAATTCTACTAATGAGTTTTTCATTGCCTCACTCCCCAAGACTCCTTGCATTTCTCTTTAATAGGTACTGGTTTTGTAATCTGTAATAGTGGGAAGTAAATTTTGGGTTTGAGGCAGTAAAGTTAATCTCTGTTCATGATTCTGTTCGTGTAGGATTAGGTTTGTCCTGAAAAATAGTGGAGACCTGAGTCCTACACTCTTGTATTAAATTGCAGCACTGGTTTTGGTGAATTCGTTGCTCCAGTTCACATTTCCTGACCTACAAGGCACTCCCCAAGTTTATGAAGTCTTTGGAAAGCATTTTCTCTTTAATGGTAGTTCCTGTAGGATTCTATCTTTTGCTCTCTGGATTGCACAAGGGACTTTAACAGAAGTCCAAGTATTTCAGTTGTTCATCACTTTAGAATGGAAGGAATTATCATTTCTCCTTTTTTAGATGACTCAGATGATCTGGCCTTTACCTACCCAAGAGCAAACATGCTTTTTTTATACATAGTTCTCTTCAGTCTCAGCGTCAAGTTACAGGAGTAATGCCCAGCATTTGTAGAAGAACTGTACTCTATGTACTGAAGTTTCTGTCTCAACATCACTCGTGTGTGCTAATGAAACTTTGAGAGCTTTTCAGTAACCTCAAACAAGTACATGCTTGCTTGGTTCTTCTGGGCTGTGTAACAGTAGGTACGTACACAAGACTGGATGTGCGTATGTGCAGTGTATGGGCATGGCTTCAAACAGCTCATCATCCCGATAAGTGTTCCAGACATTCAGTAATTGTTGTCCTGGGAAACATACAGGATGAGCTCAGTTGGTGAAAATAGTCTGCCAGTGCTTGCAAGAGATTGCTTCTTTCCTCTCTTAAGTTATGAAGGGTACTGCTTTTCTGAGTTGAGCACCTATCACCAGTTTCAAATTCCTGAGTTTTCAATAACTCCATGGGAGCCCTGAATAGAAGGTAATTAAAACTTGTCTTTGGTTTTTTTCTTCCCCCAGAAATAGAATCTGGAAAATGGAGGAAACTGCAAAGTTCTGTATTGCCAATCTAGTTGAAGTAAGATCAGTTCCTCTCTTCAAGGAGGAAAAACTGTCTTGAACTAATATATCAGGTTGCTGGATTGACCAGATTGATCTGTCTGTATTCATTTGACAAGAAAATTCCAACAGGCAACTTGAATCTGCTTCAGATTGGTAGCTCATATGTGAGAAGGACCACACTAGAGACCGCATTTCAGAAACCACATTTCAGAATAGATCTACCTGAGGTTGTTTCTCTTCACCTCATAGGCACAAAAGGTGCCAGTTCTTTTCCTTTTTCTTTCTCCCTCCCCTTTCTCTCCCTTCAGAGCTGGCTTCTTTCAGTGTTCTCTGGTGGAGGAGTTCCTATTGTCTTAGGGAAACTTAATTGTTCTACTACTACTCTCTACAATGCAAGACAGTGAAAATCACTCCTAGGACAATTTTGATTTCAAAGCATTATCTTTTGATATATAAGCAATTTTTTATCTCTTCTTTAACCTGCTTATGATGCGCTTGGGTCAGGTTTGCCTTCTGTACCCTGTATTTCAGTGTGGGTTCTGAATAGCTGGTCAGAACAAGTTAGTCTGATATTAAAAGGAAAATTTATTTCACAGAGTGGATCAGATTGGATATCTACTCAATAGTATGTGCCTGCTTTGAGTTAAGACACACCTGATCAATATTTTAATTTTTAAAGCTAATGACCTGCTGTGTCAAAGCCTTCTTAGCAGCAGTATTCTCTCTGTCCTCACTCAATTTTGCAGTTTAATTTTTTCCAGTCTACTACTCCCTGGTAGGTGTTTTTGGAGGTCTTATATATGTGGTTATTACCTGTATATGAGGGATCACGTTATCCCCTTTGGGCTTTAAATCTGATTTTGACTTAAGTGTAAAAGCTCATTTGAACAATTGCAGGTGTGTTTTTTAAAAATGGTATATTTTGGGAGCAATTACTTCACCACAAGAATTTGAGATAATTGAGTCCATGTGACTGATTCCTCTGATATGTTAGCAATAGGGTGGCCTATCTCTAATATGAAGGTGATTTGAATTCCATTTGAAGTCAAACATTAGCTTGCCAGTGACGTTGCTTAAGCTGTGTGCTTCTTAGTTTGGAGATGTGTTGGATGAAAGGATTCTGTATCTCTGACCCCTGACAAAATGGCCAAGAGACATTCCCTTTTGTCAGCTGAGGCTTATTTTGCAGTCATTGTAAGAAATAACTGGTTTGTGCACATTCAAATGCTGCAGGTGGAAAGGTGTGTTACTTACCTACTACTCTGCAGATGTTTTGTTTATAAACACACTCAAAATCTACCCTTGTAACCAACTTCCTTAGGGTCCTTATATGCATTTGAGAATACTTGATGGAGTGGAACTAAGAAAATCAGTCAGCTGTGCAGGGAGAATGCAGGCTAGGAAGGATGCATTTAGATACTGCCTGGCTAGAAATTAGATCTGTGTGATCTTCATCCAAATGCAGTCAGATGCTATAGAAGAAAAATGTGAAAATAATGTATTAATATACTGAGAAAAGGCAGGGTAGAGGGAAGTGGGGAGGGGAGAATGACAAAAGAATTAAAAAAGGAGAAAGGTTATCTAAAAACTTAATTTTTAAAATTCTGAATGGGAAACAGTGTCAACTTTGGTATTGTTCTGAGTTTCACTGGGGGTTTTTTTGTTTGATTTTGTACTTCTTATTGATGTAAACTTGTGTTGTGTTGTGTCCTGACAGCTAGCTCTTGATATGTGGAGAAAATTAATGATTGAGCCACTGCAGGCCATCCTTATTCGGATGCTCCTCCGAGAAATAAAAAAGTGAGTGCTTGATTGTTTTTTATTTTAACACAATGTGGGGGAGGGGTATTGCTTTTACTTTGAAAAGTCTGTGGATTTTGGGTGGATTCTTTTATGTTTGGTTTTGTTAAGGTAACTTCTTACCTGGTGATGATGGTCTATCAGCTTTTCTCATTGTAGCTACATATTTGTGGCTTGCATGTGTATAAAAAGGCTCTGAAAAGAAAATAGTACACTCCCTGTAACCTGGGGCAGTGATCTTCTCAGCTTTGGCAATCCTTCTTATCAATGGGATTGGGGAGGAGTTAGAGTAATTCTCCCACTCCCAGAGGATGCCTCTTGCCTTTTTCACTGCCTGATGCTGACTGCTTATGGCTTCTGTGCTGTCAGTAAACTCAAGGACCAGGCCTTGGGCAAAGATTTGCCAAAGCCAGAGAAGCTGTTTCTTTGCATGGGCCCCAGAACAATTCTTGCTTATCTGCCAGGAAGACTAAGCTTCTGGGTTGCTGTTGTTCAGATGAGTGCCTTCACTTAACAGTCCTGCTGCTTTACTTGAATGAAATGGAAATAATTATTTTTTTGCACTTTGAGGGGAAATTATTATTTTATTTCTGAATTTATTTTTTTTTTTTACTTCTAAACAAAGACCCTGGTAGCTACAGGGCTTGGGACTTTTAAAGTTTTGATTTAAAACTTCTACTTAACTCCAAAAGGACCCCTTTATTTATGCATAAACAGAAATTTTGAGATTTACTACAGATCTTGTGTGTAGTTGTAAGTTCCATCAGTTTCTACAGTTTTACTGCTATTTAGGGTATCTCTGGAGTTACTGATGACTGGGGTTTTTTAAGTGATTACTCAGGTGACCAGGCTAGTGTAGGTAAACTGAGAGACTGAGGTAATTTGACTGGTTGAGGTTCCTTTGACATGTGCTTGGTCAGATAAAAACTATTTATAAGGCATTAAAAACCTAATTGTAATATTTTATTTTTATCTTTTATTCCCAAATGATGTCTGTCTTGGATGGCATTTCTGGGGCCAGGAAGTATTTACTTGCTTTCATTTGTTGAACTTCAGTTCTTTTGTAACCAGTGCTGATGCTGCTTTATCCCTGTATTTATACTGTAATAGTTTATTTTTACTAAAGGAGGATTCCCTAATTCATTGTGAAGAAAATTCTCCTTTGTTACATCAGGCACAGGGATGTTGAAGACTTGTTTTAGTCAATGTGTATTTCTCTGGTGGGTGGGAGTGGAAATCTGTGTAAAAACCTTTTTCAACAGAGATCTGATGCCTCCTAAGAGTAATGGTGTGTATTTACCTTGAGGCTGACTGCAGACCTCCCAAGGGTGTTTAGATCAAGGCTTTCACTGGCTTTGGAGGGGGCTTGAAACTGTAACAAGTTGACATTAATTGTTATTAAACTATTTGGAAAGTTTTAAATAAAACTTGAGTCATTGTCTCTGATGGTTGGATCTGGATTTTCCCCCCTTCTTTATTAAGGATTCTTTTGTGTGATCTCAAAGAAATTAATGCAATTCTGCTTCTCCAAATATGCATTTAACTATTCATACTAAGTTTCTTTTAGCCACTTTGTGATCTGCATATCATTTAATGAATTTTATGAGAGAGAACTACTTGTAGCTTTTTCTCCTGCTATCATGAAATTTAGGGTTTGCTGTGGGGATTCTGAGGACAGCCTTTGCATGTAACTATAGGCTGGTTGCTGTTCTTTGCTGTGATTTCAGTGGTCAATACAGTTTTTAAGAAGCAGTTTTAAAGACATTGGTGCAAACAACTATTAAATGTCTTCTAGCATGAATTCAGGAGTTCAGGGATTAAAGGTCTTTGGAGAAATGGATATATATCCATGAGTTACATCTGTCAGAGATGCAAGAATATGCATGGGAATAATATTACCTAAAATTTTTAATAAAATTACTAATACATGTATGTGCTTAAAAACCTCCTCTGTGATATACCTTCTTAATATTACTTGTCTGTGCATGGTTCTATTTATTACAACACCTCTAAGAAACTAAAATTTATGTGGATGGGACAGTTGAACTATTTCTAGCGAGATTTTGCATAGCATATGTGGAGTTGATAACCAACACTGTAGTCAACTGGCTGCATATAAAAGTATGTTTATTACTGTACTGGAGAAGGTAGGGGAGCAGAGTCACACATTTTTCTTTCAAGTGTATTTACCTGAAATTTTAAAAAGACTTCTGACTAAAACCTTGAGCACATCTACTTTTTAGAAGCTATAAGCTTGTGCAATACAGTACACATTAAAATTAACAATAAACTTTTGGTACATGAAAATAAAGAAATACAAGTAGCGACTTGTGGTTCAGATAAACAAGATAGCTAAACTGATCTAAGAGTTTACTGATGCCAAAAAAGAGCAGGCTGTGCTCTACTACCTTTCATGTGCTGAATTTGGTGCTCATGCAGTCCCTTAGTGAACCAGCTCAACTGCTAATATGACAGAAAACCATCTTGGCTGTTATTTCTCCAGATTGGCACAATGAGTCAATTCAGCAAAGAATTCGATGAGTGCCAAAGCAATGCAAGAGAGACAGAGAGGCCTGTGACTGAGCAGAAGGGAGCAGGGTCAGCCCCCTTGAATGGCAGAGAATTCTTAAATCATGTAAGCCTGTCTTGTCTGACTGCACTAGTTAATATAGAGTTCTGAATATAACACACTTTCTCCCCCCTCCCTCTAGCCCAAGCACTCCTCCTACAAGGCAAGCTGAATATCAACTTAAGCATTTTTGTTCCAACACAACAGGAAGCCGGCAAGATCTTGAATTGTGAGAAAATTCATCTATGAAATTCTTAAGCAGAAATAATTTGGAAATTGTGCAGGTGCTATCTCAAATGACAGTGTGATTAGTACAGACTAACCAGGAGAGGCTTGTCTGCTAAAGATAACTAACACTTTCTAACTAACTGAACCTATTCCTGTCTAAGCTGATACATTATATATACCATTTGTTTGAAATTAAAGCTACTGGAAGTTATCTTTTTAAAAAGTATTCAAAACAGGCTCTTCTAATTGACAGTGAATTCTGTAGTTAATTGGCCTCAAAAGACCTTTGGTTTGACAGAGCAGAGCAGTTCTTTTTGAACGATGGAATCTTCTTTTCATTAATCCAGTATTTATTACTGTACCTAAAATTTTAAAAGTGTTCTTTGGGCTTGCAGTAGTAGTACACTGTACAATACATGTTGCATTCCACTATTAGCTTTAGTCTTAAGACAGGAACAATATGGAATTAATATTAACCAGCACAACTTCTTAAGCTTGTGTTTTGTAGCTTTCTCCATTTCTTTTGAAAAAAAGAAACTTGTCATCACCTGAGTTAGTGGAACTTGTGTTTCTAGCACATTATGTTTTTATCCATGTTCCTCACCAAACATCATCATTCCCTGGTATCCTCCCAGATATCCTGTAACATCCCTGCTTCCAACTGTGCAGCAGCTGCTATGTAGCTCTAAGCATCCCTATTGCTTGCCTACTACTGCCAAGAAGGAAGGTGTACACTTGATAGACTTCTACCTTGGTGGGGTCACCTATTTCATTTTAGTTTGGCAGTTGCTCTTACTACTACAACTTTCGTGAAAGTCATCCTTGAAACTTCTCAAATTTTGTTGAAACTAGTCATTTGCATTACAAATTCCTGGGAGCAGAGTGCCATTGGTGTAAATAAAAACCTGAAGCTGCTGCCAGAGCAGGCACAGCCTGTTCCATGCTGCACTTGTTTTCGTTATCACCTGCCTTTGATCTGACCTCTGCTTCGAAAGCTTGTTTCCTCCCTTCCATCTCTTGTGTGGAGCATGTCTCCTCTACTTTTATGGCTTTTTCCTAATGATACCTTTTCCTTCAAATCCCCTGGATCTGACACTGCTGCCCCCTCCCCTCCCACATCTGCCTGGGCTGAAGTCTGAAGTGGCCTGTGAACCGAGCAGGGGGGAGCTGGGACTGGAGCTGTTGTTGCAGTAATGCTTCCTGTGTTTGTGTCACCAGTACCTTCCCAGGTCCAGAACACGGCATGTTAGAGCTGGGCTGGACTGTCTCTTGCCAGAGCCCTGCTTTGTAATATGCTAAACTCTTAGTTCTGTGGCTTCTTGCACTCCATGACAGCACTGTGTTCATAGGCTGCATGCATCCTGCAGCTTTCCGTGCTCCTGGACCCCTCCAGGCTGGAGTTACATCCAGGCCCAGGGCAGGTGTTTCACTTCTTCCCTTCTATGATTCTGTGCTGCTGCCTCTGTCATCATAAACCAGACCCTGCAGAGGGATGTTGGCAAGGATGCAGGGTGTGATTACATGTACCCAAACTCAGATTTGTTCTATTGGTTCAGCTACCACAACGAGAGGAAATCTTGCTGTTCCCTGGGCAGAAAAATCAGACCATCCCTGATGGAACCTGTTAGTTCAGTTATAATGAGTAATGAAGCTGAATAAACCATACTGTCACTGCTCATAATCTGTTAGAGCTAATTCTTTACACCCATCATGAGCCTAAGTTTTCAGATCTTAGAAAACAGTGGTGTTTGAAAGCAATACCCATAATTAACGGTGTTGTGAACGTATGAAGATGGTCTGGTGTGTGTAGTACGACGGCTGCTGGTGTGGCTGTCCTGGTAAACCTCCCCAGCTCATGGGCATCCTCGGGAGCTTTTGTCCAGTTACAAACCAAAACAAATGACATGAGCAAAATTACTTCTCCCCCACACCCCCCCAGCCAGGATGGGTGTGTGGTAATGTTTGGGTTGGAAGTGTATTTTTGTTGGCTTTACCTTTTTTTTAATCTGTCATGTAAATGACTCTCCTATACCAACGGAAGTTTCTAATAGAGAACTCATTTTGTCTTTCTGGTGTAGTCTAGGTAAAGCAGAAATTCTTATTCTATATACATGCATATATGTGTACATCAATATTTAAAAAAGAAAAACCTTTGAAATTACAAGTGCTTATGCTTAAGTGTAAATATATTTTTGTAAATCATGTTTTAATTCTACTTAACACCTTAGGAGTTAGGGAATATTTTTTTACTTTGTTGCAAAGTGCATATGAAAAGTGGTCTTTTTTAGAACTTTTCATGTCTTAAGAGAAAGTCTCTGCTGTTCTGAGTCTGTTATTTCCAGTTTTGCAAAGGACTGAGCAGTAATGTTTTTAGCATGCAAAACACTTGTTTTAATTACTTTTGTTTTCAACTGAATGGAACTAAAGATAACATTTCCTTCAACTCCCTGATTTGTAGCTAAGAAATTGACTGGAAAACATAAGGTTTTCCTTTTCTGATTTATGATTAAATATTGTGACAATGTGCCTGGTGTGTTATTTGTTCCACTTGAAATCTACATGTTGGATAGGAGATATTCAGAAAGAAAATAGCATGTTTCTTGCTGTGATGCTGGTAAAAGCTATGGATTTTTTTGGCAGAGGCAAGAGTGTGAAGGTAATCTATATAACAAAGGCTACAAATTAAAGATGGAACTCACTGTATCTTTTAAACTACTTGGTCTGAATATGTAATTTGGAATACTTATATCCTTAGCAAACACTTGGAAATTTCATGACCTGTAAATGCTTTTGAATAGTTTATGAATTACTACCTCAACAATTTAAACATACGTGAGAGAAAGAAGAGTGCATTTTTTATTTTAAGAAAAGTCTTCTTCAATTTTGCCAGTTTAAGCAGAGGAGTTTAATGGAAAATGTTTTCATCCAATTTTATTTCATTCAGCTGTCAGATGAGTTACACAAGACACCTGCATTTTCATAAATGTTTGCTTTGCCTATTTCAGTGATCGCTGTGGAGAAGACCCAAACCAGAAAGTAATCCATGGGGTTATTAACTCCTTTGTTCATGTTGAACAGTATAAGAAAAAATTCCCCCTAAAGGTAGATACATATTTCTGACTCTATGTTTTTAATTTTGAATGTTAATCTAGTATATGCATTATTTATCCTTTAAAAAACAATTCTCCCTTCTAGTTTTATCAGGAAATTTTTGAGTGTCCTTTTCTGAATGAAACAGGGGAGTATTATAAACAAGAAGCTTCGAATTTATTGCAAGAGTCAAATTGCTCACAGTACATGGAGAAGGTAAGAGATTCTTTGATACACATGCAATACATAAAATCTAATATTATCATTTAACTGATGATAAATGTTTTCCTCTACAGTTATAGTTGTTCTTTGTTGTGCTTTCATGCAGTATTTTTTGGTGACGTGGTTAATCTGAACATAAACTACAAACCTTGCTAGGGATGGATGGTTGGCATCAAAATATATCATAATAAATAATAAATTAGCAGCATGTAAAGTAAAAAAGAAAAGACAAAAAACCTGGATCAGGTTGATCAGTATTACTTCCTCACTTCCTTGTTTTCTTTCAGTTTGGAGTAGCATAAGATGAGAGTTTTTGCATCATAGTGGTTAAAGAAGACTTGAAGTTGTTACAGGGCATTATTAAAAATTACATACTCTGAAATGGATTTTCTTTTTTTTTTTTGCTTTGTGGTGTATAAAGTCAAGTGATTTAACTTGTAATTCTTATACCTTGTTTGAGAAAACAGAGATTAATACAAGACTATGAGTCACTCCTTGGTGCTATACTGTCTACACTACCAAGATAGAAAAGTTGAGGAGAAGGCTGTGAAATTGCTTTTAACTGTAAGGAGCATAAGCTAATGGTTGCACACCTGTGGTGAAATTTAGGGACAGGCTAAGACTTCAACTAAACCAAAAGCAATGCAGATTGATTTTGCCTGTTGTTAACAGTCTGCAGCTGCACTACTCTCCCTAGACTCCTCTCATATTCACAGGATGTAAGTGCTTTTATGTCAGCATTCATATGACTTATTTTATGATGCCTATTTCCTTCCTGTACCTATTGAGCAGATGTTTTATGTACAAGCAGATGGATTTGGAGCAGTAAAGTGATTATTATAGTCTCTTATAGTTAGGTATTACAGTAAAACTTTCTCCAGAAAGAGCAAGAAGCGTGATAAGAGAAATTGGGGAAAACTGGTCATGAAGCTGAAGGGAAAAAAGAAGTTTTGAGAAGTATTGAAAGCTGCTAGCCAGTGTTCAGAGTAGATTATATTCTTGTGTCTCATTTTACATACATATACTGCTGTATATTCTGGTTCTATAAACACTTGTCTGCAGGTTTTAGGTAGATTAAAAGATGAAGAGATGCGGTGTCGGAAATACTTGCATCCCAGCTCATATGTCAAAGTGATTCATGAATGCCAACAGAGGATGGTAGCTGATCACTTGCAGTTTCTACATGCAGAATGTCACAATATTATCAGACAAGAGAAAAGAAGTGGTAAGTCTGTGGTCACAAAAAGAATGAAATGGTTTTTGTTTTATTCATTTAGCACTGGGATTTCCTATCCTATCTTTTTTTCACTTATCATCTTTCTGTGCACCGAGTACTTTCAGCTAACATTACTTACCTAGAAGTCCCAGTTCAACCCTGAATGATGTTTTTCTTTTACCATGTAATTAATTGTCATTCTTCCAAATGTATAGTCAAAACCTTCTTTTTGCTGTTAACAACCCTACTTTTGGCCAACGCTCTTTCTCTTTCCTTGTCTTTGCTTAAAAACACATGGAAGTCCTGACCATATTTTATGCTTGTGTTTTCATTTGTAAACCAATGGCTCTGTCCTTACATATTTCTTCATCATCAATTGACAGGTCAGGATTATAGAATATTTTGGCTTTTCAGAGCCACATTTTTATTGTCCTGAATCTTTTGTGATCTCTTGTCCCAAATCCTTTTTAAAGAAGGAGATGTTCTTATAATTAGATTCCCTGCCTGACTTAAAAAATAGTCTTCCTGATGACTACATGCTTCTTACCCTTGAAAGAATGCTTATTCTTGCATGGAAGATGGTATCTATTATGTGAAACAAATTATTTTTTCACAGCCAAACTCAAGTTGTATCTAATAATAGTGTTCAGTTTCCAGAGAGTTTTCCAAGTTTCAGCAGAGCTTGGATCTGTTTTTTAGCAGGGGGGAATAAAAAAATCATAAAAATAGCTTTTCTAACCTGAGAAAATTTCAAGCCACCATTGGCACAGTATTTCTCCATACTAGTCTGCCTCTCTTTTTGGACTCTCTCCTGAAGAAGCAGTATTGGAAGAGTGAGTTAGTCACAGTGGCAGGACTCAGTAAACACTGGTATTAGCCCTACTCTTTTCTTTTTTTATTTTGTCAGTGATCCAGTGTATGTTAATTTTTTTTTTCAAAACAGTCTTGTTTCAGTCTTTAAGAAGTTCTGTGTGAAATTATGGTACTATTTTGTGTCAATTTTTAGTGTTTCTAACCATATTCTATACAAATGTATCTGTGTTACAGACATGGCAAATATGTATACTCTGCTTCGTGCTGTGTCAAGTGGTTTACCTCATATGATTCAGGAACTACAAAACCATATCCATGATGAGGGCCTTAGAGCAACCAGCAATCTTTCTCAGGAAAATGTGAGTTTTTCCTCAGGCAGCTGAAATCACCTATTTGATTAACAGTCTTGATTAATTGTTTGCTCTTTTCCTGTTAGTCTATTCTGTTTTTTTTAATTTTGTCTGTATGAAATTAGTTTGGAACATGATGGATAAATTGTAACCTCTGATCAGCACGGTTAGCTGTGTGACATATCTATCCTGAGAGTTGATTGTTGTGATCTAGCCAGAAACAACTGCAGCTAGATATTTCTCATTGTTGCTTGTTAAATGCTGTCAGGGCAAGTAGGTCCTTTTGTTCTATGTATGTATTTTTTTCCTGAGTTTCTCTTAAGTCAGTGGCATTTGCTGTTCTGGTATATTAGGAACCAGTGATTCCATTTAGTTTAATTATATGTTATTTGTAAAGACATCCTGCCCTGATTTCAGTGTGATGTTTTTCACTAATAGCTTTGTAGTCTCACATTGTTATGTAATTTCGGAAAATATTCTGGTTTAATTATTTTACTACAGTGTGTTAAATTTTTTTCAGTTGATATGTATTTAAATTACTCAATTCCATTTTTGTTCCTCTTGCATTGCTGTTCAGACACAAACAACAAGCTTTAATTTGACAGTATATTTGTACATGTGTGTACATCTTACATGTCTTGATCTGTGCTCACTTTAGGATGGTGACTTAAGCCATCCAGTGTTTGTGTCTATAATATTACATAAATACAAGCTGTTGTAAATTCACTGATTTATTGACTGCACAGGAGTGCTTACTTTTCTGTGACTCCTGTGTGCATACAGAAAATGGACTGAAGTCTTTAGTAGTATATTTTGCTTTCAAATTATTTGTAGGTTTATTGAGCTTATTCTTTCAAACTTATAGAGTCTACACAGGGAAATAAATACAGAGCCACGAGGGGGATGACAATTCACAACCTTATGTACATAATTTCAAAGTGTCTCTGTAGGGGCTCCTCCAGCTCCTGTCAGTCCTCTCTATACAGAATGTGATGCA
Organism: Platyrinchus mystaceus; assembly: GCA_035041135.1. Classification (NCBI taxonomy): domain Eukaryota; kingdom Metazoa; phylum Chordata; class Aves; order Passeriformes; family Tyrannidae; genus Platyrinchus; species Platyrinchus mystaceus. The sequence continues at coordinate 12,872,058 of JAWWLV010000088.1, forward strand.
CAAAATTCAATTGATAACTGTCCTATGGGGAAAATGCAAAGGGATCCATCCAGATTTTGTGTCTCTGAAGTCAGTGTGTAGGAGGAGCAGCTGTTTACTTACTTCAGTTGCGTTTTGGCTTCATTGCTGTATTTATGTGTTAGCATTAATGAGTTTTGGAAAGGCTAATAAAGGATTTTAGGGTATGATGGGGAAAATTAGATGGCATGAGAGCAGTATAGACCCAAATCTGTGTTGGATAGCAGGACTGTAAATGTAGCCTAGTCTTTTATTTCCAAAACATTCTCTAGGACCCTTGTGGGAGAGTACAACAGTGAAGAACCAATCCTCTCAATGACTTAATCACTGTGGTATTAACTTTTATAAAAAAGAGTAATTAGAAAAAAATCTACAACTAGTGTAGCTATGTTTATGTGTAGATAATACTACTTTTATCATGAACCTGTTTTCTATTTTATTTACCTCCTTTAGATGCCAACTCAGTTTGTGGAGTCAGTTTTGGAAGTACATAGTAAATTTGTTCAACTCATCAACACTGTTTTGAATGGTGATCAACACTTCATGAGTGCCCTTGACAAGGTAACTTTTACTTTGGTAAACAAGGGATTGGAAAACAAAATTCGGGACCCTGTTTCAGCCTCACCAGAATTCTTCAGAGCATCGACACATGTTCAAAGATAAAATTTTTATGCAGTTTTTCTAGCTTAGAAATGCAATAGAACAAAAGACAAGCCAGTGTTAGGGCAAAGATATGTACAGAGGAAACCACTTTAATACTTTAATGTTTTCAGAAAGAAAGGCCTTTCTTTCCATCACATTTCATAACACAAAAAGGTGCTGACACATCTAGTATAAATGTAAGTGGAGATAATAGACATCTTGTGGGGTTTGGTAATTCTTAAATGCATTTGAACTTGAATTTGCTTCCTGACATAATGTTTGACTCGAAATACTCATAGTATTACTTACATAGAAGCTTTGTAGTCAGCTTGAAAAATCTAAACAAACACTATCTGAAAACTTACATTACTTCAGTCACTGTCACAATAGGTAACTTTTTGCAGGAGAGAGCTGCAGTTGAAGTTAATAAATGTAGGGAAAGAGGCTTGCTGCTCTATTATTTTAACATAACGGTTCTAATTGTTATAAAGTTTAATAATAATTATTATTGATTGCAACTATTAATTATAAGTATCTTTCTTTTCTATAATTTCCTGTCATGGGATGTAGACATATGGTTCATTGCTTTTTTGTGGTGTCTACCGTAATTGCAGTTTGTAGTTAGGGTCACAGTCTAAACTTTATAATTTTCAGCCAAGGTTATCTGAAAAAGCATAGTGAAGAAGGTACCAATAATAGCACCAATAGTAGTTACCATCTGTATTTGTGATATGGAAAAAATAATTATTTAGCATTTTATCTCAGTACCAAACACGTCTATCTCCACTGCAATTAATGTCATGTACCAGAAGGTGGAGTAACACAAGATTGACAACTACCTTTGGCATAGAGCAACACTGGTTTTGTTACGTTGCTTCTTCACTTCAGTGTTCATTCTTATAATAAATATTTAAAATATTAATCTGCTGTTAATTTTTCATGGTGGATATCAAAACTGCTGCTGCTGCCTCCAGTTTTATTGCAAAAAAGTGTTCCAAGCTTCAAAATCTCCTACTTCGAGTCATGCATTCCTTTCTCACAGGGATTCTAGAGACCTATTACCAAGTTTTGCAATGTTGTCGTATTGTACAAAAGAGTTGGTTGTCAGTTCATCTTGATAATAATAACAATATTTTCCTTCCATAGAGGAACTGTAATTCCTAGGAACTGTGGTCACACAGTATTTTTGGTTCAGTGTTAGTTTAAAACGTTAATTTATATGTGATATGTAGTTTAGAAACTTGATTATTCTAACATCTTTTTTCAATTCTAAATTGTTATTATTTCCTTCCTTTTCTTTTATCATATTCTTTAGCCACCGTATTGTTTGTTCTGTACTGCTTCAAATTTCTACTTTGAACAATAGTTTCCTCCTCCTTAGTCTATCAAAAAATCCAACAACCAAAAGAACTTCCAGTTTTTATTGTTGTGATCACACCAATATATGCTTTTCAGCTCAAGATACATGCTGTCAATATAGTCTGCTGTTGATGTGCTGCTGCTCATATCTGCTTTGTCTGCAATTCTTCCTAAGTCTCTTTCCACCCATACTTTCAAACCATAATATTGCTGTATTCAAAAATCTTCATACTTCTGAAAAGTTTCTAACCAGAACATATTTTGTTCTTCAGTTTTCTCTAAGTAGCTTCTGTTCCTCTCCTCTTTCCACTTTTACTTAACTCTCAACTTAAACATGTTTAACAACCAAATTCTCCCAGGGCAGTAATTGAAACCTTTTTATTCGTTGTTTCTTTTTTGATCCCCTTTTGTGTAGTTCAGTTTTATAGTGTCTCAGATGGTCTTTGCCTTGAGCTTTTTTTTTTATTTCTTCAAATCTCATAAAAGAAAAAGGTGTAAGTAATTTACAATTTTTCTCTTTGCTCTGTGTTCTTATGTAGGCTTTGACATCAGTAGTTAACTATAGGGAGCCCAAGTCGATCTGCAAAGCACCTGAGTTGGTAAGTGATACAAGTAGAAAACAATAATTCTTGTTTATAACTGTCAAATGAATTGGCATCACATGAATACCCAATTCTTACCCTGGGTCACCCTCAGGTGTGTATTTCAGGAGTAACAGCTTAACTTGCACTCATGTTTTGTGGATGTGCAAAGTTGCTACGGTTCTATTTTTTGATATAGACTGCATTTTCTGGGGATGTAGAATGCATAGTTTAGCCATGAATACAGCCTTCTAATAGAATGGGAGACTGTAGACTGTGATTTATTTCAGTTTGAACTTTGTGTAGAAGTTTGGAATACCTTGGCATACATTTGTTCTCAAGCTTGACAGGTAGATTTGGGTTTGATTTTTCTTTTTCTAATTTGAGCTGGCCAAGTACTGTGACAACTTGTTGAAGAAATCAGCAAAAGGAATGACAGAGAATGAAGTAGAAGACAAACTTACAAGTTTCATTACTGTTTTCAAATACATTGATGACAAAGATGTATTCCAAAAGGTAACCTTTTATATTAAATAAAGGTTAAAATATTACATGTAAAGCATACTTGAAGGATGCGGATATGCTTCTTAAAATCCTTGTCTCTGGTTTTTTTTCAATGCAGTTCTATGCCAGAATGTTGGCAAAAAGATTAATTCATGGTTTGTCTATGTCTATGGACTCTGAAGAAGCCATGATAAATAAATTAAAGGTAATGTAATATTCTTCTAACACAGAATAAACAAAGGAATATGTAGTGTTGAGAGGGAGCAGCAGAGGGTGCCAGAGGTAACTTAGCAGTCAGTAGGTCTGTTTCCAATAGCTGAAAGGAAAAACTAGTTTTTTGGTAGTCTATGAAAGATATATGGCCAAGTATCATCCAGGCATTTGAGATTTTTGTAAGGTTTTGGGTAGTTTTATTAGATGGATTCAAGTAATTCATATTAACATTATGAAAGTACCGAGGACTTTCATAGACCATGTTTGTCTTTTAATTTTATAGGATAACATTGTTCCTATAGATCATTGTGTGTAGAGTGAAATTAAGATAAATCTGGTAATTTTATTTTAGAAAGTTTGTTTTCTATTGTAACTAGTGTTTTCTGTAAATGTAACACTACTGCTGACTAGATTTTCATATTGTAGTGGGCATAATTTATACAATAAGGACTGTTTTCACTGTGAAACCTCTTACAATATTTCTTCACAGCAAGCCTGTGGTTATGAATTTACCAGCAAGCTCCATCGAATGTATACAGACATGAGTGTTAGTGCTGATCTCAACAATAAATTCAACAACTTTATCAAAAACCAGGACACGATTATAGATTTGGGAATTAGCTTTCAGATATATGTTCTACAGGTACTAATGTATGTTTATTACTACTGAGTTACTTGTGCTTATTTTTTATGTTTTTTCTAACTATGAATGCTTCTTTGTGTGGAAACTGATGCCTTGTGATTATTGTAGAGTAATTTATTTTCCTAGTGTTGCTTTTTAAAATTAACCCAGTAGCTCACTAAACAGTAGTGATATAAAATGTCTTGTGCTCTCAACTTCAATTAATGCCTCACTGGGGTGTGTGTAAGGAGCAGTCAAAAATGAGCAGTAAAACTTCTGGGGTCAATTGATGGTCTTATGACATAATGTACACTGCAGGTCTGTTTAAGAGTGTTACTTTTTTCTTAATGATGTCTGAAAATGTTAATGCTTTTATTTTTTCCCAATACCTTTAGGCTGGTGCATGGCCTCTAACTCAGGCTCCTTCTTCTACATTTGCAATTCCTCAGGAACTGGAAAAAAGTGTACAGATGGTAGGTTAGTAGGAGGCTTCTTGTAAACATGTGGAAAATGTAAAATAACTCCAAATAAAAGATCATCACTATAACAGAGAAAAACCTGAGCTGCTTCATTTTGGTTGGAAATGGTGGATATCCTGTTTTCAGTCCATAGGAAATGTGGAAGGGTCACCCAAATACCTTAGTGAATTTATGCATGTATTTGCAGAGCTTTATTTTTAACATCTCTCTTCTGCATTTTGTGATTGCTAAGGGAGATGTTAATAAATACAGTTAAACCAACTGGGTTGGTTCTTTCTTTAAAACCAGTTCCTAATATTTAAAGAAAAGAAGATTCTGTTTCTAATATTAAATGTGAAAGATATAATAGCAGATTAAGATACAAATACAGGGGTTTTGTCCTGTATATCATAGGAGCTATTCAAAATCAAACTTTGTGCAAACTTCTTTAAGGCTAATTTTATGATTTCTCGAAGCAGTAAAGGTTTTACTTTGGCCAAATATTCTTTTCTTACATGATTATTTCTGCTTTGTAGAGGTGAAGTATTTTGTTATTTTTGATTATATTACGGTGTTCTAAATGTACAATGTGTGTTGATCTTTCTTAAAGTGTATTTAATAGTGAAGTACAATTTACACAATAAAAAATTTGTATTATTGCTTGTAACAGATTTTTAAAAACAGTTTTTATACTTTAAGTTACTATCTGATGTAAATTATAATGGCAAATGTCTGTTTCTGTGCTGAGGGAGCTTTTTCACATATTGCTACTGAGTTTTAGAACTATTTATTCTGCTTATATTTCCCCTCTATCAGGTGACACTTTTAGCAATATAATAGTTTCCAGTCCATACTATGCAGTCACCAGAAGGTGATTGATGAAATTTTGCTGTTCTTTTTGAGTTCAAAATAGAAGTATTGTCAGTTGTGTCTCAGCTGGAAAATTGTTACAGGCTTCTGTATCAGAAGCAGCTTAGAGTCTGGGTTGCTTGCCTAATTTCACTGTTTGCCAGTTTAAAGGAGCAAATTTAGTCATAGAGTCAGTGCTCAAAATTATGATTTCCTAAGGGAACAGAACATGACTTTGGGGGAATCCTTGAAAGTTATCTGACAATGTCTATATTTAATGTCAAGTTTTATCACTTGACCCATAGAGAGACAGTTCTCTCAGGATTCTGGCCAGAATTTAGAAAGAAAGAAGCATTTTGCAATTGCACTCCAAAGTATGTGAATAACTGGGTAAGCTGTTTAGCAGCTTTTTCTGAGACTGCTGGAGCTTCCTGTAAATATATATTTATCTGAATGGTGGACATGTACTGGTATTCATACTGTGTGGAGAAACACCCCATTCTTAGAGAGGTCAAAAGTTTCTGGTTTTGTGTTTTCCTTCAGTATTAATCAGAGTTGCCAGACCAAATCAAAATAAGCCAAACTGATGCGTACACAGTGTTGGCTGTGTGGGGTTTAGATCTCATTTTAGGTAAAGGTTCTTTGAATCTGCTTAAGTTTTTCTCATTACCAGAGGCAGACCTTATTAGGATTCAGTCATCACTCAGGTTCCAAAGGAAAGAGCTGTCATGAATTGCTCTGCAATGTTTGCATCCAGTAGGGTGAACATGAAACCAGTATTTCTTCATTAGGGTGGTAGGGTGATAATAAACTATTGTAAGTAGTTACATGTGTGACTAATTGAAGTTCATTTTGTTTTGCAGTTTGAATTATTTTACAGTCAGCATTTTAGTGGAAGGAAGCTTACTTGGTTACATTATCTTTGTACAGGTAAAAACAAGTGCTTTGGTAAACTTATGATCTATACAACTGACAGTTATTTGCTAGAAGTCCTTTTCAAATGGCAACAGACTGTGGAGTTGGAACAATATTTTGCATATAAAATCAACAGATTATTTTGCATTATAAATTAATATTTACTACTTAGTATTTCCAAAACTTATGTTTTGTAAACTTCCATATGTTACCTGTGATTTTTTAAATCCAAGTAAAACTAGAGTGGTATGTTCTTAACTACAGAACTGCTGAGTTAATAACAATTGACCCAGAATTGTTTTTGTGGTATAGATGTCCCTTAGATAAATATTAAATAATTTTAAATAATTTTATTTATTTATTTAAAATAATTTTAGCATATCATACCATTTTAATCAGGTGTGTGAGTATCCAAGTAAATAAATATTTATATTTACCATATGGGAGTACATGTTAACATCTTAGAAGATATATATTACATTATAGTTTATTTTAGTAAGTGTCAGTAAATCATGTTTTATTTCAAATGCTTTCAGTATCAGGCTTTAACGTCTGAGCACCACAGCATGTTACATGGAGATGAAAACCAGACTAGCATATAACAATATAATGTTATGAAAATCTTGTTGAAATTTCCATCTATTATTATAAATTATATTGCATTATTCAAACCAGTGTTGTTCTGGTATTCATAGTTAATCAGAGGGGTTTTTTTGTTGTGGACCATATTCTGTAAGTGTGAATTCACAACATCAGTTGTCATCATCCCATTTCAAGTGTTAAATGCAAGCTTGAATTGAATGTCTGGAAACGTATGAGGAGCTCTAGTAGTTCAACTTCCAATGACTCTTCATAAAATACTCTTGTATGATTACAGGTGAAGTAAAGATGAACTATTTGTGCAAACCTTACGTAGCCATGGTCACAACATACCAAATGGCAGTGTTGCTTGCCTTCAACAACAGTGAGACTGTCAGCTACAAGGAGCTTCAGGACAGCACACAAATGAATGAGAAGGAACTGACAAAAACCATCAAATCTTTGCTTGATGTCAAAATGATAAACCATGACTCAGACAAGGTATGCCATAATGATATAAAAGACTTTCATGTTTTCAGTCTTGTCATTCTGATATTTGTTGAGGGCTTTTTTAAATATAAAATATTCCTTGTTTACTCTCAAAACTGTTTTATTGAACCCTTGTGAACAATTTTAAATTTGTATTTTTAAGGAAAGGTAGGAGGAAGGAGACTGTCTGTCATATAGGCTTTCCATGCCTATAGCAGCATGGTCTGCTGAAAAGATAATAAAGCTGGGACTGTTTATTGCTTCTGTTGCACTTCATCCATGTGGCTTTAGACTTACTGCTGTTGGAGGGGAATACACCGCTTTTGAAGTTGTATTGAATCAGAGGAAGGAGCCTGAGTTGTAAACCAAAATCTTACAGCCATCCTAAAAAAATATTTATGGGATTAAGAGACTGAAAGTGACAGCAACAAGATTCTTCCTTGCTGACAGATTACAGGAGATGGAAAGAGAGAAAGGAGGGTGTGTTTGAGAGGATTTTTGGTGCAATTTGCCAAACTTATCATTCCAGGAGTTTCATGGAATTGCAGTAATGTCTGAGCTTTGTTTGTGATTAAGGCAATGATTGATACAAGTTCTGTTTCTGACTGTCTCCTCCTTCTGTATGGCCTATGTGAAAGCAGTTACCCTTTTTCCCATACAGTGAAGGACACAGAGGTCTGTTAAATCAGAAGCATGACAGAAGTGCCTGTGCATCCTGTACAGACATTAGCATGTGCTTCCAGCTAGCCCAGAAAGCCCACTGTTCAGACAGTGTCAGACAGAAGGTACACAGATAAGCTGTTCAATTCACTTTTGAGAAGAATTCTGAAGCTGCTCTGGTGGCAGGGAAATTTTTAGAAATGGAAAGTGAGATTACAAGGAAGATCTGATGCTTGGCTGAATCTTAGGACATGCTTCCAATATCTAGAAATGAGCTCAGGTTGGAACAATAGCTGGGAAGATGTCTGTTAAACCATGGGTCAAATAATACACTGGGAGCTATTACAGGAAACAGTGAAACTTTTCATAATCTTAAGAAGTTCCCCTTTATTTAAAGGATTTACCTTTACTTATGTCTGTTATATAAGGTTTGCCCAGTTCCTTTAAGGATATGTTACTGAAGAGGGAATGATACAGCTTTCCAACCCTTTCACCTTTCAATGTTTACCACTGCATTTGTTGTTCTTTGCCTTCCAGACTATTGTATTCAGAGATCGTTGCTATTTCTGTTTTCTTTGCACCTCATCCAGCAATGTGATAGCAGATCTCTAGACAGTCTGTCAGATTACTTATTAAATAAACAAATGAACTTCAGTGGTTTAAGCAGTGGAATTCAATATGCAAACTTCTCTTAACTTAGGTATCTGAGTGTTCTGGTTTCACCCCAGATGGGACCCAAGCCCCAACAGCCACTTGCTCACTCCCCCACCAGCAGGATCAGGGAGAGAAGCAGGGGGGGAGAGGTGAAGAACACAAGCAGCTTTTGGCAAAATGTTTATTGGTTCATTAGAATCATGCTTTTTAATTTCATGCTCAGTACACAATTTATTTTGGTTTATATTTAGCTGTGTAAGCAGAATAATGCTAAAATTAGCCTTTTTTTTTAGCTTATTTTTTTAAAGCTGTTGGTCTTTCCCCTTTCATGTTAAAATTTCTATACTATGCCTGGTGTCCTGGTTTTATTTTTATTGCAACAAAAATATTTGTTGCAGAATATAAAATTAGAATTAATACTGTTTTGAGTGCATATTTAGTTAAATATTGACTGCATTTACTGAAATATTTGCACTTCAGACAGTTGGGCAACATTCTAAGGTCTCAGAAGCCCAGTAACTTTATTCTGCTGGAAATTGCTAATACTTCTACAGGCTCTTGCCTGGAAACTGCAAAGATCAGTCCAGTTATCCTGTTAGTCGAAAGTAAAGGTGTTTTGATTGCAGGGAGTAGTAGCCATTTATTGGAAGAAATTTGTGGAAAAAAATTGAGATTCTGACAGGAAAAAATTAGAAACACAGAGACAGATGTTGCAGTTTTTCAGCTGTT
>JAWWLV010000088.1:12897076-12927792 GCA_035041135.1 Platyrinchus mystaceus
AAATGGAGTGAAAGCACCAGGGGAAAAATATCTGAAATCCTCTTACATGATTATTAAAACAAAAACACACACACACACACACACATGAAACCAGCAAAGTTTTAGACTGGGGTACCACAGGGAACTGGCAAGAGAACAGCCTGTTCTAGTTGGATGCTTTGCTTGATATTAGTTGGGAGCTGTAACAAAGAAATTATTCCAGGACTCCTTGTAGATCTCTGTGCATGAGCTGACCATGAGTGTATTGGCCCCTTTGTCCTTTCACTGCCAATCCCAGATACCTGGCAGCTCCTGTCACTACTCCTCTCCAGTCACACGTTCTCTCTTTTCTCCCTTCAGGTTATTTGGAAACTTCATGCTTATCTCTTCTTCCCAACCCTTATGTGATGAACTTGGCTTTTCCACCCAAATACACTTTTCACCTATAATTGCATCCATGTCTCTGCTGTGGATTTCCCTGGATTAGCATTCCCTCTCAGGCATCTTGTTTGCTTGCACTGTCCTTCTGCGCACAGATGCTTTTAGCAGAATCAAGGGACAACAGTATGTGCATCTTCACTGGGCTCTAATCTGCAAATTATTAGAAATAGATTAGAAAATCTTTAGGAGTGCAACCTTATCTTCTGGCTTCTCTCTTTGGCAGCAATTCAATGGCACCTGCATCCCTTTTCAGCAGAAATGGTAACATTAGTAACAGTAGGTTCCCCAGAGGGAGACTAGATTGCTGAAGTTGTATGAAACTGTCTGAGAATACATGGTGGGATGGGACGGCATAGTTTATATTTCAGGCTGTTCCAGTTAATGTTACTCTCCACTGTCCTGTGGGGAACCTTACAGGTGAGGAATTACTTTAATTATGGGTAAACTGTATCTAGTTCATGGCGCTGAGGCCAGTGATTGTACTCAGAATGTGAAATATAATGAAATAAACATGCATAAAATTGCATGAGAATAGGAAATCTTATGTGAGAGGAGCTAAAGAGAAAATAGAATGAAGCTGGATGGCAAAATGAATACCATTAGATTTGTCAGGCCAGCTCCATATGCATTCTCCTTCCCAAAAGAAAACACATAAGTAGAGGAGAGAATTTGGCCTGCAGGCTTTAATCCAGAACTAATTAGGCAAATCATAAAGGTTTGATAAGAAACATCTACCAGGTACTGCAATAATGAATGACCTTGCTCTGCCATATACCCGTGGGTGTCTTGGAGCATGGTGGCAACTCCTGTCTTTACTCCTCAGGATGTTTCCATTAGCAGCAGAAGACATGGTGGCTGCCCTAGCAGCTGGAGAAGGTGACAATGAGTCAGGCTTGGCCTCTAATATCAGCTGCCAGCATGCAAAAAAACCCCAGACAAGGAGTGTGTTAGTTCTTGCTGTGGGTGAAGACTCCATGATGGTGCCTGAACCCATCCTGTTTCTGGAACCATGGTAAGGTACCATTAATGCAAGGCAAAGCTCTCTCCCTGGCTCAGCTGGTGTAGTATTTCTCCCTTTGGTGTAGCCTTGCCAGGAAGGGTTTCCCCCTCAGCGTGGCTCTGCTGCCATGACTGTCAGCTGCAGGAACATGAGAAGTTGACACCTGAGCCCAGAGCAACTTGATAGAAGAGCTGTAGGACTGTAGATGGTCTCTGTGAGCGTCTCAGGGTTTCAAGGAGTATGCTCTGGTTTAAAAACATTTGATGAATATAAACAAGAAGGGAGACGTAAAAAAGCTACAAGGGATGGTTGGGTAATCTAAATTTCAAGCTGAACATGAGGAAAACCTTCCTTACCACGATTTCTAACTATTTAGCAGCATCCCAACATTTTTGATATTTAAAACTAGAATGTAACAAACAGGAAGAAATACAACTCAGGAGAGACATTTGGCAAGTGTAGAGTTCAGTGAATTAGAAGACCTTTACCATTTCTAATATATTTGGACTGAGATACTGGAGAACACCCACAGAGCTCTGAGAAGCTTTTTTTCTTTGTCCTTTGCAGATATTAAATGCAACATCAAAAAGAATTTAGATTAGTTGTTTAAATGAAATTACCCTGGTTTGTTTCTTTCTAAATAGGCTACAGAATAGTTGCAGTTGTTTTAGAGCACTCAATTATTTTCTAAATCTCTTTAAAAGCAAGGGCCTCTCATTTAATGATTTATGTTTTGTTTTATTGAGCAGACAGTTTATAATCATAAGCTATTTTGCATTTAATAACAAACTTTGAAACTCGATGTGTAGGAATTGGTAGGTTAGTGTTTGTTGAATTAATATATCCTTTTATCTGGAAAAAAATTCCATTCTTTTAGCAGCATCCTTTTTTGATGTCATGAGATGTCTAACTTTAGAAGTCTAGGGTGTAAACGTTTGCACCTGAGCTACTCATCTTCTTTCTTGTATAGTCAATAGGAAAAAGTAGGTACTTTGTGGTTTCCTCTGAGCTATTTTGGCTCCTTACAGAGAAGAAATGCTCCAGAGATGCTACTGGCTGGATCTCTGCTACTGGGAGAGGAATATTGAGTGGTTAGGTAAGATACCTACACTTATGTAGATGAATGCTGTGCTGGGAGCTTGGCCATGAGAAATGCTACAAGGGAGAAAACAAGGCTGGGCCCAAAACTTGCCAGGAAAAGACCTTGCAATTTCTCTGAACGTTCAGGAATGGTCAGGGTTTGAACAAGACCCAGAAGCAGCTGTGGGAAATCAATTACTCATGATGCTGTAGGAAGAGGGGGCTTATTGTGATTGACTTTGGTTGTGGGGGTTGGACATGTAGGAAGAGGATGCTGAGCTGACAGACGTAACGTGTTCCTCCCAGAGCTAAGGGCAGTAATCTCTCACAAAGCTCAGGCTGCTGCCGCCTCAGTTACTGCAAGATAAGGCTCTGTTCCTTGAGCTAATGGACTAATGCAATTAGGACAAGGCAGTGCTCATAAACTCTCATCCTTTAAAGAGCTGGTCTTAATGAAAAAGTGACTCCCGCCGTGCCAGGCACAGAATTTGTCTTGCCAAGCCTTGCTGTGTTGGAGAGCCACCATGTTGTGCCTGTCCATGGCTCTGGAGTGGAAAGGACAGATGGGAGACAGAAATTAGGAAAGAGGTGGGAGCAGAGGAGAACTTGATAAAGGTCATAGCTGTGAATGGTGTGGAAATGAGGAGGTGTCAAGTTCACTGTCTCTTTTCATGGAAAAAACTGTGGGACACCAGGTGAAGCTAGCTGGAGTCAGGCTAAAACCAATAAATCACAGAACAAAGGGGATTTTCATAGAATGGGTAATTGAGTGGTTAGACACTTTGCCTAAAAGATGTCGTGACTGCTAAAAGTTCTTGTGACTCAGGAGGAGACCAGACAAGTTCATGTAAATCCATGAAGGGCTACTAATACCAAAGAAGCCACATCCAACCTAAGAAATCCCTGAAAAGGGCTGGAGACAGGGATATTATTGGCAGAAGTACAACGTGTTCTTACACTCTAATCTGGCTAATACTTAAGGAATCAAGATACTGTGTTAGAGGCATCTTAATGCTGAGTTTTGCAACCACTCTTAGGTGTTCTCTCACCTCTAGAAAGCCATTTAATCTTCCTTAAGTCAGTAGCTTTTTTTCCAGAGCAACTTGTCATGTTCTTCATAGCATAGAATCATATTTTCTTTTCCTGTCATGTTATAATAGTGATTTGTTTTGTTGGCCTTACTTATATTTATTTTTAAAATGAGATATTCATCTCAGGGGAACAAAGCTCATTAAAAAAAACCAACTTATTCTTGCCAAAGCACTTCTGGGAGATCTGTTTTTGTGCTTTAGAAGATGCAAAAGTAAATTTAACTTGCTGAGGTCAGACTTTCATCTTACTTTCCAAAATAAGCTACAAAGAGCTATTTGCATTATTGTTACAAAGCAATGAGTGCATCAACAGCCTTCAGCTCTCTGTCCTGCCTATTAAGACTCCTACTGCCATCTCCATGGGGAAAACAGTGTGGTAGAGTGTAGAGATGGACATAGATACATGGCAAGTGAGAGCTGATAGCACGAATACAGCACACTGCCCAGGCTGGAGGAAGAATCTGTCAAATCAGTATCATTAATCTGTTTTCACAATGGGAAGAGCTGAGTTGGAAGGTCTGTTTTCAATATTTCTAACATAGTGTGTAATTGTTATTATGTAACTACAATTGTAAAATCCTGGGCAATTGTCTCAAAACCAAACTGTTTCTGAATGTCCAGATTCGAACCTGTGTGTAACAGAGATGTTGGGTGCTCACACAAAGCACTGCAGTCCCTGCAATGTCTGGTTTGGATGTGCAAATCCTCTACAATGTGCAAAATTCACTGGCAAGTGAGGTTCTTGAATCTCTGGTCAGGAATCTACAAATTAGTGTACCCTCAGCAGTTTTGTCCTTTGTCATCCTGTGTTTCACAGACTCAGTGTGAAATGGGTAATGTTATCTGTTGAGCTCAGGGTTACTGAGGAAAAGAGCAAACATTCACAAATTTTTTAATAAGCAAATGGTTAATATTGCACCTGGTGCAAAGACTGGGCAGTGCACTGCAAGCAAGGCTTGGGACTGTGCAGTGAATGTCTGTTTAGGGAGATAATAAGCATTTGGTGTTGCAGAAATCCTATTTCAAGATCACCATGTGGTTGTGCAATCTGAGCTCTACTTGCATCTGTCTTTTTTTTTTTTTTCTGGTGATGGTACAGTGCATTTTATTCACTCTGGCACCTTTGCAGAATGAAGTACAGGCACTTAAAAAATGGCACCTTGAAAGAGGCACCATCCTTCCCTTGGACATGGATACTCAGAGGGCCTTGCTCTGTGAAGCCTTTGGGGATTTTAAATACCTCTTTAATGTGAATGATGGTGCTCATACTGTTGCAATGGTAGTAGCAAGGGGAGCTGTATAAATGCATGGGCAGCGCAAGTACATCCGAGTCAGAAAGAAATAAACCACAAAAAGCCAAGCCAAACATCTATTTGTTGTGAGTTAAAAGTTATCCTCAGAGGGCAATGAGCTTGTGTTCTTGGTGGCAGCAGGTAATAACATATCAGTAGTGACTGGTACCTTAAGAAATTACCCACTATGCAAGGGAGGTTTCAGCAGAGTGTGTGCACTAAACTGTTGTTATGACCTCCTAGCGCTTCCCTGCACTCACTCCCACAGGTAGTGTTACGTTACTCAGGCTGGAAGTCAGGGAAAGAGAAGCAAAGACCAAACTGCTGTCCTGGAAAGCAAATGTTTATTTCTCCTTTTCCTGTTGGAGAACAATTTCTGCACAGTCAGAAGTAGATGCCAAAATTAGCAATGAATGTGTAGAGTGAGCTGATTAATCTTCAGAGTAAAATGCCTTTGGTGTGACAGAAGAAAGCCAGGATGAAAATTGAGGTTAGTCCCTGCGACGCTGTGCTGGTGTGTGTTGCAGGAGCTCCCAGTAGCTGCTGCTCCTCCAGTGTCCTCCCAGCAGGAACACAATCCCCCAGGAAATGAAGAGGTTGAGCTCCAAGCCTGTATGTGTAAAGCTCCCATTAGTGTTATTTGCTGTTGCACATTACTTAGTTTGTGAGTACTGAGCCTATAATCTATAATCTATAATCTATAGATTTCTGAAATTAATTTTTGAGAATTTTGGCTTATTTTTTGCCTCTGTTCAAAGTAGACATGAGGCATAGTTTTTAAGTCAGCTGAATGTATTACTGAAAGGATTGGAATTAATCCAAACTTTTGAAGATGAGTGAAAAAAATTACCCTTTTTTTCAAACTGATTCCCTCCCCAGCAACAGCAGTTTGAATCAATACGCTGGAAAGTTTCTATTAATCTTCATAGTTTTTGGACTGATGTTTTTCCTGATTTTGAAGCAGCAGTCAGTGAGACTGCCATAGATGCCATGTATACCACAGACCCGACTTCATATGCTTTTTCCCACTGTGAGGCTTGGAGGAGCATGGACTCAGTACCCAGAGATTTAACAGGTGCCATGATCAATCACCTTGTGAGATCTGCCTGTATCCTGCAGAGCTCTTACATTCTCATAGACTTTGTTATTTTTCATACGATTATATCGGACAAGTTGACATAACAAAAAGCTATTTAAGTCCAAGAAATGAGATTGCTCGGTCCACTGAACCATTGCTTTAATTCCTCCTCACAACCTACCTGCTACTTTTTGCCTTATTTTCTTGTTTAGCTGCACAGGCCACAGGCTGAGGATCACACTCAGTCCAAATAATTTAAAAAAACCCCAAAAAACAAAAAAAAACTTGAGCAGGACATTCCTGAAGAATCTCACAAACCTGCTTAAGTGAGCCCCTAAAATCTCAGTAGAATCATCACTGAGATATTGGGTATTTCTCTAGGCTGAAGTGATGCAATCTGATGGAGGGACATCAGGTTTTCCTGGTCCATATCTTGCAGTCAAGTGTGTTTCTATCTGAAGTGCATCCTGCTCTCTGACTCATGAAGTTCACACTCCTCACCAACACAAGTTTGGCACTGGGCAGCATCTGGGACTGACCCTTCAGGGTCAGCTCTGATTAGCAGAGTGGTGCTTCATTCTTTGAGAAAGGTGATGGATGTTATTTGACTTTGTGTGAAGGAAAGTAAACTGCCTTCAAAGGCAAACCAAGATGTTCTCTGTGTTTAAAAAACAAGGGAACACAAAAACAACCCCTGAAAACACTACAGTAAGAAAACAAGAAAAACTTAGAGCAGATAAGGCGTAGTAGGAGCAACCATCCTGTGGGAGGTCAGACCTTTTTGATATAGTCAGACAAACAAACAAGCCATAAAACCTGTCTGCAGTTAGGCGGTACAGGTTCAGTGATTACTCAAAAATATTTAGTATTTGAGTTCTCTCTGTTGGTGTCATTCTGCTTATGCATCACTGTGAAGTCTCAGAAGTCATAAAAAGATCCTATATCAAATACAAATGGAAAGCAGAGGGTGCTATTTTTCACCCGCTCCATGAGATAATCGGGAATTTCTCAGCAGAGACCCCAAAGCTGCCATTCAGCTGATCTAATGATCTTGATACCCTACAAAGAATTATTCAAAACATTCAAATTTAAAGGCTTGTGATTAGAAGCACAGTTGTCAGTGAGATAATTTATTTTCACATAACTTGTATCACTCTGTCTCTAGACTGTAGTGTTTTCCAAGTCTGCCACACTGCTGTAAATGGGTAACCGAGAGCTGTGGTGTAACAATTGCCATGTGTGGGGTGTAGCTTGAGGGAAACTTGTTTTGAAACCTGGGCTGCCGTGGGGGATAGTTGGCAGCTTGAAGCTTACACTTGGGAGCTGGTGGCTTCTCTTTAAACCCAAGGGCCACACAGTGCTGCACAATTGCTGCTACTTGGCACCAACAGACAAAATGCCAGCAAGGTGATGTTGCAGGCTGAGGCTCTTTTATGGGCTTCAGGTTCATCACAGCCTGCTCTGCTTGATCAACCGTAGAGTAGTTAATGATTTTTGATATACACTGATACACTGGTGTACTCATTCACACTTCAGAATGAGTAGTTAAACGAATATCCAGGTGCACACCTCCTTTGCTCCAGGTTATCTACAATTGTAGGAATGCCTTTGATTGATGTATACAAGTTTCATATTGTTAAAAACCTCCCAAATCTGTGTTTATTCTGCAACACATGGACATATTGTAGGAATCTTATCCATTGTGGTTTTATGACCCAGTCCTCAGATTTCCAAACGAGATGCTGAAGTGACAGGCAACGTAAAAGCAGTCAGAACTATCAGTTCCTGACTGCCTCATGGTCATCTTTCTTTTCCCTATGCTAATCATGACTTTTGCTAATCATCTGTTTATCAGTTACCGCAAGTTCTCCCTCTGGCTTCTTTTCTTAATCTCTTACTATGTCTATGAAATTTGAGAGTCAAAACTGAGCTGCTGCTGTTGGCATCTCTGCTGTTGGCTTTGTTAGAGGAATCTAAAAACTAGGTGTGATCTTTGTCTTCTGTCCCTCTTGAAAGTATACACCAATCATGTATTAATTAATTTGGTGGATATTTACAAGTTTCCTCCTTTCCCTTGTGTCCAGATTATCAAAATCTTTATCTGAGCATCTTATCTTAAATCCTATACCCTTCCTCCTCTCAGGATGGAGTTTCATCTGACTGCCAAGCCAGTCTCTTCAGCACCAAAATGGGAAAGTTTTTCTCCTGCCTGCTCCCACCCTGATTCCTTCCCCTCCCTTGACCCATTCTGCCAGCTGCCAGACCCTGGCTTCAGCCTGACAGAAAGCTCTCCACTGTTTGTTGCTGGATTAGTTTTCTGCCTTTTTAGTGAGTTGAATATTTTGACCATGGGGGTCCAACAAGAGCCACTGCAAAGCAAAAGGCAGCAGCAAGGAATAAGAATGTGGAAACTGGACGAATCTTTTCAGCACTGAGGATTATGAGCTCAGCCAGAACTCTGTTGTTGAACTTTACCTTCAACCTCCATTGATTTAATGGAGCCCTTGCACAGTCCTCGTGGTGTGTAGTTTCTAAGCTTGTCTCGCCTGTCACTTTGGGCACGTTCCTTCCTGATGTTTCCTTCCCATTTCAGCATGCAAATTTTAAGCTTCTTGTCTTCATTTTTGATACCCTTCAGAGTTCTGCTCCTCTCTGTTACCTTCTTCTGTCCTAACCCATAACCTTCATTTTACCAATGATACTTTCATTTTCCACCCACTTGCCTTTTTTTAACATTTAATTCAGATACAGAGATGTGTGTATGTGTATATATGTACACACAGTTGTTTCATATTTACCTCTATATGCAAAGATCCCTCCCCCAGTTCATCAGCAAGATGAAAACCCTCTCCCCAAAATACACATCTTTGTATGAAAACAATGAATAACAATAATGTAGGACAAATGAAAGAAGCTACTGTTTATGGTTTCTGTGAGTAAGGAAAGTTATGCCTATTTGGTTTAAATACTCAGTCACTCTCCTTAAATCTCTTTTATTTCAAAAAGTCAATTTTGTGCAACAGGGACTGTGTGTCACATGTAGTTGTTGGGCCCATTACACAGTAGGGACCTGACTCTGATGATCATACCCAAGCAGAAATATTTCATAATAGCAAATGTAAGTGAAGGAAGTCAAATAAAATAACATCTGTCTTCAGTGCTTGAAAACAGAAAATAATCAAAAGGAAGTGGGTTTTTTTGAAGTTCAGCTTTTCTGAAATATTATTTTGCATTTTCTTGGGTTTTTGTGCCTAACATAGGAAGCAGCAGCCTGTGCTGGCAGCGGTGGAGGCGTTCCCATCAAACACATTTTCAAAATAGAACTGCCACAGGAATTCCAGCTGTCACCCTACTCATGACATGGACTGTGCTGGCAATGCTCTGGAGAGTATCTTTATCTTATTTCAAAAGATGTGGTGGCGGTCAAAGAAACCCCTATGCGAGGCCTTTTCCCATTGCTTGTTATATAAAATATGTTTTTTCAGTGTGTGTCACAGATGAAAGCATAGATGGTTGTCAGGAAACCTAATATGATCCCAAAAAGTTTAAAAAGGAGCAGTACAGGTATAGAAGAAAAACTGGGCAGCATTCAGATAAATTCAGACTTGATCTGGCCTTTATGAGGTGGCACAGCAGCAGAAATAAGGGCAGAAGTTGAAGTATGGACACTTCTACTCATTATGCTCATCTTTGAGACTACCAGTGCTTCTGAGGTGGGACTGGGTTGTCTTAACAGGTTGGGTAAGTTCCATGGCTATCTTTTGTATATCCCAGTGTACTGTAGCATATGCTATCAAGCAGCTGGGGTCTTTTGTGTGACTTTCACTAGGTAATAGAGTGTGTGTGTGTTGTCAAATATTTGGAAATATCCATCAGCTTCTTTCCCTGAGCAAGGCAGGAGTACAGTGTCAGAAGGCAGCTGCTCAGCTGGAGGTTTCTGTTTCCTTCTCCCTGATGCCTCACTGATGGAGCCCACTATTTATTTTCTGGTGTCTGTGCAATGTACTAAAGTTTCTCACTTTTTTTATACTGCTTGTCTTATAGCTCTGATATGCAGGCTTGGAAAAGAAGGAAGGACTGTAAAGGCAGGCAATATGTGTGATTAGATTAACTGATATAGGATGTGGTCAAGCTTCCCAGTGTGCATGCATTTCAGCAAGTCTGATGCAGATAGCACTGGAAACCATTATTCCCAGGCAGCTGATCTATCTGTCCCAGCATCAAAACAGAACTAGAAGTGTTTCACACTGCCAGAGCTAGTCATTCCTCACCCTATCCCTGCGTTGCCTGTTCCTTCAGGATGGGACTGTACTGTAAAACAAGTGAAGTTCTGCAAGTCATTTTGAAGTAGCCGAACAAAAGAAGAAGTAATCTGTAATTATGTTAATGAATTAGGCCACTTGTGGGAGAAGTGATGCTACCAGACAGTTTCAGTTGCAGGAGAGGTGACAGACTGAAACAAAGAAAAAACATTTGCAGAACAGGAACAAGGCAGCAGGAGATGAGATGCTGCGAGAATTGTAACGAGCATAAACCCAATGTCTCTATTTATTCTGTACTATTTGATACTGAATTGTATAATAATAGTAATAATAATATTTAAACCTAAATATTTTGTAAGTCTCCCTTCTGAGTTGGGACTGAGATGCAAGAGGAAATTATTGATTTGCAATAGTAAATGTTAACTGCTTTTTTATTTGCAATTCTTGTGAGTTCATTCTAGTACGTAGATGTTGACAGGTTTTACCCACATACACTCTCCAAGGACCTCTGGCATGCTGCAGAATGTGCATCACATACTGGATGTAAACGTCGATGGCTGAGGAACTAAGAACATTTCTTGCAGACCTTCTGGGGGCAGGCTGATAGCTTTTACATTTCTGATTCTGGCAAGATCTGATTGTATTCAGTCCTCTGCTGCTTTTTTTTTTTTTTTTTTTTTTTTTTTTTTTTTTTTTTTAAGTCTGAAAGACTGAATGTTTGCTTGAAAGCTCTGAGATTGGATTCTGGAGAAAGATTTGTCAAGGATGTCTTTCTTCCCTAATAGGCTGTATTTCTTCTCCATGCAGCTGCCAGTTTGAGGCCATATGTGACAAATAGAAGTGTCTTGTTAATGGGAGTTTTCTTATTGTACGTGATGTTTGCTAGAGAATGAGCCTAATTATTTCTTACATTTCTCATTCTCTGACATAAAGGTAGCATTTATGCCTATCCACTTCAGTGATATTTAAGCCCAAGTACTACTGTAACAATCCATTAGAAGTAGAAGCTGAAGTTTACTGTCATTTGTTTTCTTCAAAATTCATTGCTTCCTCTATTTCTGCTCACTTGCAGTGAGTAGCTATCTAAAACATGTCTCAAATCGAGACCTTCACAGCTGTGCAAACTGTGCAGCAACCAACCGTTTTAGGTGGCAAGAAAGGAAAGCTCCTTCAAGAGTGGAGGCTTTTTTCAGAGTTAAAAAAAGGTCATATTTAAAATTCTTTTTACCCTGCATCATGGCATGAGCAGCTGTCACCACATCTGACTGGGAGCCTGAAGGATTAGAAGGAAAAAAACTTTGCTCACTGCAGAAAGGAAAGTTCTTATAGTGATTTTAAGTCATTGTGCCTAACTGTGGGAGCTCTGCCTAATTCCTCCTTATCATCCCTTGAGCTTTATGTCATCCCCAGATCTCACCCTGTCTACAAAATTTTCTGCCTTCATGATTTTCTTACTTTTATGGAGATAATTTTTTTCCCTAAAATGCTGTCTCCTAGCGCTTATTTACAGAGCTCTTACCCTGTCTGCTTTAAGAGCTCCAGTAAAAATTACAGCCCAGTGCTGGCTGCCTGTTCCTGTCTCATGTGGCTGCATCTCTGTGCTGGGAATCCTCTGGGACAAGGATCCCTTCCACGAGGCAGGACACCCTCACCTCAACCTGAGCAAGACCAGGACAAAGAGAAGCAATTTGAAATAATAATCATAGTGCACAGAAGGTCGCTGTATTAAATGTGGCACATGTATACTTTCAAAACAGTTTTTAAATATTGTTAAGTAGAGTATATCGATACAGGATGCATATTGCTAGTAAAAGTATGTCTTACAGCACAAAAGAAAGTCCTAGCAGTTCAAGCAAATGGTTAGAGCGCTGTAGAGCAGAAAGAAATATGTGTTGTTATGAAAAACATGTTAAAGCAAACTAGCCAACTAGATTCAATCCTTATGCCTCCTTAAAGCATGTAACAAAAGTAGCAATGACTCTCTCTCTCTCTCTAGTTTTCAACTTCCAGAAAACAGCAAGTTAGAAGGAAGGAATATCATCTATTACATAACATATGAGATAAGTAATTATAGGCTTGAGAGGGAGAAAGTCTGATTCCATGTTGTTGCATGTGATGCTGTTCTCCTGGTTTGCTTCTTGTAAGTTTGCATCAACAGTCTTTATTTCCTTCCATATGTTTTGCTAATAATGCTGGTGTTTTTATATTGGGCATGAATTTCACTGACTGCACAGTAAGAATGTTTCCTTGACATTTTCTTGTGAAGCTTTAGCAAAAATATTTATAAGTTTAAACTTGCATCTTGGACACTACTGCTATTTCTGCTTCTGAAATCAGACAATGAAACTGGTTTTATTGGAGTGGACCAAATTCAAAAGTGAATCAGTTTTAATTGCTAAGTAAAATAAAATGCAAAACCCAAAGAATTTAGACAGATACTATAACTATCTCAAGATTAAAAGTTCTCTTTCAGTGCTGCAGTAAGCAGATGTTAATGTTAATAACAATTATGGTTAATAGTCTCATTAATATTAGCACAAGATTTTACTATTAAGGCTTAAAAATATTTATGGATTAAGTTTTCCAATGGTTGTCTGGTGTTTTGGGCAGTGTCCCTTTTTTGTATTTAATAGTATGCATATTTCAAGTCAGTACTTTCATATTGTGCCACATTATTGACATTTTCTTTTCTCTGAGTTGTTGGTTAATAAAGATATGGACATGTAGTGCTCATCAAGTAGAATCTTACAGAGATTAAAGTGGACTTCCTGCCAATGCAAAGTGGTATTTTAAGGCTGAGTGAAGTCTTCCAGGACAGAATCACTACATAATTGATCTGCTTATCCGTCTCAGTGAACCATCACGCTCCACTTCACCTGTCTGTGTTATGCTGAATTCACTGTAATATGGTGGCTGGAGCCACAGAGCAGAGACCGAGGAGCCCGGAGGAGGCAGCAACAGCACCTGTTTCACATGGACAGGTGGTGTAACTGTCCTTGCTCCACCAGGTTTCTTGGACACAGCTGCTGGGATCACAGTCCATAGAGGCAGGAAAGCTCTTTAGACAGTTCAATGTCTACTTCTTTTTTATTTAATCAAGACATAAGTATAATGTAACAAACTAAATCAGCAGTTTGCTTTAGCATCTCACCTAGATCTACATGGGTATTTAGAATTTCTTTGTTGTATTTTTAAACTCTGAGGGAGGTCTCTCCAAGAGGCAGCTGGCTTGTCAAAGCAGCAGGCAGCAGCTGAGCTCAGGCTGGTGAGGCCTGGCAGGCAGTTTTCCTGCTCTTGGGGCGATCACCAGGGCCGTTCCGCAGGGTCTGCTCCTGGAATGCCAGATGACGATGGTGCTTATTCACCACTGGAGAGTATATTTGTCACATGGGTGAAGGGAACAGCTGGTGCTTGCCAAGGTCCCTGTAAAGTCCCTGTAAAATTTATTGGCAGGGGAGTAGCAGTGAAAAGCAAGTTTCATGCAGAAGTTTTGTTTCCTAGAGTTCATTGGTGTCTGTGACACTCCCTTTAGGAAGACATATTGAGGAAAATATTTGTATCCACCGATGCTCATAGAAAATTGTCTTAATGTCCAATTGCTGTAGGTTTACCATGTTTGTTTTAACCAAATGGTGCATTGTTGTCTGGGATTACTAAAAAGAATAGCACTGAGATATATGTGGATCAGTACTAAGTGTCCTGCCATGCAATGGTGATATGGAGCTGGCTTATCAGCAGCACCAGAGCAAGCTCTGCCCTCCCTTCAGCGGTGTTTTTCAGATAAAGTGTGTCTTCATAGTGAGATATCTGTCTTGGGCGAGAACCCGCCAGAGTTGCTTAGTTCATGCTGTGGTCACCTGGAGCTGGTCACATTGAATCTGCATTAGTGTTTTATAACAGGAGAGATATCTTGATAGGAAAACATGAGTTCCTTGCAGTGAGGACAAAGCATGGGAGTGATTATGCAGCACTATAATTACTTGGCATTTAATTATTTTATTTTTAAAAATCTATGCATGTTTTTTTGTGAACCATATTCAGCTGCCAACCACATTTGAAGACCTGTCCTTCAGAAGAAGCTTTCAGAGCGAATGTCTCCCAAGAGCTGGGCAGCTCAGTGCAAAACTGTGATGTTACACAGATGTGCAAAAACCCCCCAAACCCCAAAATGAACAAACATTATTTATGCTTACTGTATCTGTGATTGATTTGATCCCAGTATCAAATCACAAGAGATTGCCCTGAGAGCAGACTCTTGTGATCCTTACTGGTGGGTAATGCAT
Source organism: Platyrinchus mystaceus (assembly GCA_035041135.1). Lineage (NCBI taxonomy): Eukaryota > Metazoa > Chordata > Aves > Passeriformes > Tyrannidae > Platyrinchus > Platyrinchus mystaceus. The sequence continues at coordinate 12,911,583 of JAWWLV010000088.1, forward strand.
GCTGCCTCAGTTCAGTGCATCCTAATCTGCAAGTATTGATTAAGTACCTTGAGGAGAAAAAATCCAAAGCAGTGCACATAAATCATATAATTTCTAATTATATATTTGGGTGTATTTTGGGGATTTTCAAGCAGATTCATTAATTGGGAAAGACAAAATAAATATCCTACTTGTGAAGTTATTGGACTTGCTTTTTAAAAATTTATCACTATGGAGCTACCAATTATACCTAATGTAGTATATTCACTCAATGGGCTGTCCCAAGACACTGTAGAAATGACTTAATGATTCTTCATTAGAAAAGAGATGTTAGAGAAGGAAATACAGACACTTTGGTTTGGAGTTGAAATGAGTTCAAGTTAATGGAAACAAAAGCTTAAACCATAAATTAGAAATTATTGCTCAATTGAGCTAAGTAAAAGCATCAAACCTTAGAAGTGGAAATGTTTGTCTGTGACACTCTTTGGTTTTTTTACATAATAGATATCATCTGGTGGTGATGTGTAGGGAGGGTGGATGGGATTTCACCAGCAACCAGGGGTGGACAGGAGGAAGGTTCAGGCAACTGCAGACGCTGGGCATGAGAGAAAAACAGTGCAGCACTCTGAGAATAATGCAAGTTTTTTGAAGGGTAAGGGCTTAAGGGATTAATTTCTCTCTGCTGCAGCTTCATGAGGGGAAAAAGCCCAAGCCCAAAAATCATTAATCACCAAATTATTATAGATGTGAAACAGAAATCTGTCAGCTCCAGTGGAGTTCTCCAGATTTACGTTAATGTTGCTGTGCTCTCAGTCTGGCCTCAACTTACATGAACTTATCAAGAATTTTGTTTTGGATTGTATTGATTGGTGATGCTTTCACTGCTATATGGAATTTGGGGTTTATTTCCTGGTGAAGGAGAGGGAGATCTATCTACTTTATTTAGCAGGCCATGCAGTGCATAGTCAATATCCAGGTCCTTAGGTTTTCTTTTCATTGGAAAATAATACATGCTACATAAATTTGAGATACTATTTTGTGTTTATGGAAATATTATCTAAAATTATTTCTGTATCTGGAAGACATTAGGAATGAAACAAAAAGAGGCAGTTCCTTTTTCACAGCCTCAGTACTCCTCCTCCCAGCCCTCTGGTCAATATGGACTTTTGTTGCCTTCTTTATGTTCCAAGTAGAGTGTTGATCTTGTTTCGTTTTGGCTTTTCTGCTGCCTTTTCTGCTTTTCCCAGAGCATTTCCACAAAGCCATAGACCTCATCTCCCTCCTACAGCCTTCCTCACCACCACCTACATTGTTAGATTTCCAACCTGTGCAACACCTGCCTGATCTAGCAGTTTTTCTCATTTTAGCTAGTTTGTTTCTAAAAGAAACTTTGCAACTTCTTATTTTTATCCTGAATGAGGACTGCTATAATGTCCATGCTCTTCTTCCATCAAGTTTCTTTAAGCCTTCACTGTATCAACAAAAAGATGGGATTTTTTTGAGAAGTTCCTGAGAAATTTTTTGGTCAACAATCATGAGATACTCTGTGCTTGGCAGGACAGATGCTGCTGAGAATACACAGAACCCATGTATTCTCAGCCTTCCCATGATGAATCAGTCTCCTCTGCCTGCAGTGTTGGAAGTCAGCCTTGGGCAGAGAGGAGCTGGGGAGCAGCTTTGGCAGCTCCTGGGCACTCAGTCCTGGCCTTGGGCTGACACAGCATCCACCCAAGATGTTTTTTTGCTTTTAAACAAGTAGTGCTGGGGCTCATTAGTTCACTGCAGATTCCTCACAGTGTCTGCTGTTGCTACTGGTTCTGAGTACGTGGGAATATCATAAAGACACAGTTCTGTCAAACTCTGAGGAGTCTTTGGTGGAAAAACAGCGAAAGGTTGTCAGGTGTCACCCCATGGCCCTTGCTGTGCATTTGACCATGTGCCAGCAGAAGCTCTCTGCTGTGTGGCTGTGAAATGGATGTGTGGTGTCTTGGTCTGCTTTTGAAGTGCAGGGCTGCATAGCAAAACAAGAGGAAAAACATGCAGCTTTACAGGAAAAATAAGGAAACTAATAATAGAAAGGAGGAGCACGGAAAATCTAGAGATGAAGGATTATTTTTTGTGTTTATTTAAATTCATCAGAGTGTGATTTGCAGTGAACAGTGTGCAGTAAAGTGACAAGTAATAGTGATAGAGACATTAGATCTTACTGTATAAGACAGAGGGGAAAAATATCTTTCAAAAGAACTCAAGGTGAGATGGGATATTAAAAATATGACAGAAATCTTTTCCTGGTATTAAAACCTGCAAAGGAGAAAACTTTTTTAAGAAAGCCCATTTACTGAAATGGTAGACAGGCAGTAGAGAGGCTGGTGATAACATGAGAAGCAGCACGAAAGAAAACCCAGCTGGCTCAAGAAACCACCTGCCTATCTGTGCCAAGAAAACTGTGCACATGGAATCTTCCTTTAGAAACAAATCCCCACAGACAGGTAGAACTTGCCATTAGTTTCAGAAGAGGTTTTGTATCAGTCTGATTTTAAAACCTCCATATACAACAAATCATTGATGTTTGACAAGGGTCTGTGAGAGGTTTTATAATGTGTGGGCAATGTTAGAAAAGTTCAGACAGTCAGCTCAGGAGGCAGGAGCTGCTTCATTCCATGCTTTCATTTCTCTAGTTAGGAGATAATTTTGGTATCTGTTTTTATGGAATAAGAAGGCAGTTCCCCACAATCATATCCAATAGCAGCAAATTCATATTTTATGTTCCAAAAAAAGTTTTTAGTAAATCTCCAAAGTTTAAAGAGCTCTTTGATGTCAGACTTTTTTTCCAGAGCATAATAGGAAGGAATAATATGATAAAAATGCAAACAAAAACGTTACAAGAAAAATTAATTTTATAAAGAAACTTAGCAGAAGATACGATCCTTGAAGTGTATGTGTGTTAGGTTCACGAGATTTTAAGCTCTTTGGCTTCTTTCTAGAGTTATCCTTCTCTGAAATGGCTCAGGAAAGCAGATGGGCAGAGGCCAGGATCAGCTCCAGCAAGGCTCTGGCCCCAGGATTATCTCTGGGCTTCCTCAGCCCTGCAGAGGGGCCAGAGACACCCCTTAACCCCACCCTGCAGAGGGGACGCAGTGGGAACCTCATTTGGTCCCAGGAGAAACCTCTTCAGGAGTGGTGACAGGAGGGGTAAGAGTGGTTCTGGGTGGGTAAGGCAGCAGCACGCAGTGGCATCGCCTGCCACGAAGACTTTTGGATAAAACCAGGGTAGGCAGTGGCAGCAGCGAGAGCCAGAGAGGCTCGGGCTCCATCAGGAGACTGCGGCCGAGGGGAGTAAGAGGAGTTGAGCAGCCAGGTGTCAGCTGGAGCCACAGGGGTGATGGTGGGGGTGTGGGGTGTCCCCCTCCCTTGGGAGCTGAGCCGTTCTTGCAACACCAAGCTCTTGTCCCAGCATCTGGTGGCAGCGAGGTTGTCACAGCGTCACGTGCTTGGGCTCTGCTGCTCGGTGGATCTGGCAGCGTTTCTCCCGCAAAGAAAACCAGGGGGCCTGGAAAATGTGATCTGCAATTCCACTTCACTGTGGCTCTTTTAATTACTGTGACCTGCAGTAAGCCAGCACATTCCTAGAAATGTGCCATTGCAAACAAATACATGGTTATACACTGGCCCAATTCCTTTGTTTTCCTCCGTGAGATTGACAGTGTTTTCTTGAATGCAAGAAAGCCTTATGTCCACAGGGAAAACTTCACTGCTCTGAGATGTAAACACAAACTTTGTCAAAGGCCTGAATAAAAACCCTGCCAAGAATTTCACCTCCTGGGCCCTGGAGCAGAAGGACATTGGGCTGATACTTGGTAAGAGATGTCTATGTGCTGTGAGGTTTGCATGTGTAAATAATACAGTAACTGTGATGATGCCCTAAGGATCTCTTTTCTATGTTTTTCCTCAGTGTTTTATGAATATAAGTCCATAATCAAATTACTTTAATAGACTAAAGAAAATGAGTATAACAATCCAGAGTTTTGTGATGAGAAGGACAGTAGATGGCCTAATTTTGAACTGCCTGAAGGTTTTGGTTTGCACTAGAAGGTTCTTTTTATCCTCTAGCACTGGGGGATCTGGAAACATGGAAATATGTAATATCACATCAGTCAGATAAATAATTAATGTGGTGCTGGAAGCTGAGAAGAAATGCCATGTGGAGATTCACACTAAAAATACTTTTTTCTGTAGTCTTCCCCAAAACATCTGCAACTAGTTCTAGAGCTATGATTGTGAGCTAGATGGATGTTGGTTCTTGACAAGAGTATGGCTGGTTTTATGTTCTTATACATATGTATTGGCTTAGTCTGGCTTATTGCAGCAGTATATTTCCAAGTGCTTATGAGTTTAAAAAAAAAGGAATGAGCAAAACATGTGGATTGGAGGATGAGGATCCAGCATAAAATTGCTATTTAGATGTTAACAGAAAGAATGTGTGCAACAATAATGAATAAAACCGGGTAGTCAAAGGTGCATTTTGATGAAATATTATTTTATTGTTTATTGCACTTGAATCCAGTTGGTATTCTTGGAATCATAGAATGGTTTGCATTATGTGTTCTTGTAGCCTGGGCCACACTCTGCTTGCAGGTTCCTGGTATTAACCTGATAAACAAGTATTCTGATTGCAATACAGATTTTGAGATGCTGCTGCTGGGAACAGAATTGCACCCAGAGTTACTTTTGAATTGGCTAGCTGAGAACTAATAACTTTTGTAGCTTTTTGCTGAATAAAACATGTCACATCACAGCCATTGATAAAATTCTGCTGATAAGAAAGATGCTCAGTTTAGATATGTGTTCTAAGTATGGAAACATGAGTAACTGTCAGTGTGTGCATTTATCTATAATATTTAGGAGTTCCATAAGTTTATATTACTTTATTAAACTAAAAATGTGAACTTATGTTATGGCTTGCTAGTAAGTGTGCTGACCATTTTTTCAGAACTTCCTCTGTACTTTTTATTTCCTTGGGGAAAAAAAGATAAGGAGGGCAGAATTTATCTGTAGCTATATCACTCAACCTATATTAAACCATCTCATCTAGTACAACATAGCTGTTTTATTTCTCCACAAAGTTGATTTATTTGCTCTTGTAAAGGCTCTTCCCTGGGAAGGACGTCCTGTAGGAATTTGGGTCTTGGGTATTGTGGATCCTTTACCACCTGCTGCTCCTGATGAAGTGGGGGAGACGGAGCAGAGATACTTGGAACTGCTCAGGGAGATGCCCTCCCAGGATGGTGCTCCTGAGCACTTGTTGGCTTTATAGCACTGTGAGACATTTCCAGAGCCAAAGGAAAAAGGAGATTCAGAAAATAACCTCAAGATCAGAGTGATAGAAAAGTGATCCTCATGTCACCTTTCCAATCCCTGACTTGCGCTCTCCAGTTGTGCTACACTCAGCAAACTGGCCCACTGTTCTGCTTTGGAAAAAGCGTTACTACAAGTCCAGGCAGGTTAGTTTAGGCAACACTTGCTTTAAGAAGTCATTGCCTTCAGACGCCCATGCACACACCTACTTCTTTGTCCATGGATAATTATATGTACATTAGATTATTTTGAATGTTAATTATGACATAAATTTAGTAAATTTGAATGAAATTGTGTGTCCATATTGTGTTTGGAAATGAGTTTGGTTTGGGGGGGGTTTTTGGGGATTTTTTTGGTTTTTTAAAGTTTAAAAACAGGCCTGAGAGATGCTGATTTCACTGATAACTTACTTCTAGGGTTCTCTCTTTCATCCACCTGTTGTGTCTTCTTGTAACACTTATGGGCTGTTTCTATAGACTTTGAAAGGCACCCAGTGCAGCTGCTCATCTTGAGTCAGGCACTCATGTCTGCAGGGCAGAAAGCAGCTGAGGTAAGGGCTGGGAGAAAAGCAGGGCACATTAAGAACCTTCTTTGTTTTGTATGCCAGCCATGCCTAGGAGACCCAGGGCCTTCCTATCACCTCTTCTCATTTTTCCCACCTAAATAGTCGGTCCAAATGAGAAATATTCTGTGTACTAAAAATTGGTCACAGTACTTTGATGGTTGGCGATGCATTGAGGAAGAGGTCATCCAGTTCTTATTGATAATGGAAGAATATTCTCTATCTTCCCTTTAATTCACACAGAGAAGGAGGCATTTTCCAATCTCTTAACTTAAATGAAAAGGCAGCGGTCTTGGAGCTTAGAGCTCTTAAAATATATCTCTGGCTCTGCCAGTGACTCACTCCATAGCCCTAAATACCCCACAGACTTCAGCTTCCTCCTCTGTCAAAAGGGGAGATGAATACTCGCTTGTGTTTAACTGCAGAGATGATGCAAGACTTAATTAGCTATGTTTGTTGAGAGTCTGAAAATGTGGAAATGTCACTGCTCTTGATCATCTTGAATAGCTGATGGCTTGGTTTGTCAATGCATTACTGCTGGGGCCCCTCTTAAGAAGTGAATGGGACACAGGAAAACTCCTGGGTTTGTTTGCCTGCCTTGGCTGTGCACTTGGCAGTGCACAGCTGAAGCTTGATCGAGGCTTTACATGTCTAAGTAGGTGGACAGAAACTTGGTGGTTTTAGAAGGGAGGGTCACATCCCACCTGCTCCTGGGTACACTGGTTCCAGGTTTCCTCTGGGGCCACGTTAGAAAAGTTGCTACAAGCGGCTGCCTCCTTAGCCTCAGGTTACATCTGCCTGCTCTACAACTACATTTTCTCATCTTCTGTTTTGTTAACACGACAGCTCACTGGTAGAGGCTATTAAGAAATTATGGCTCCTCTGGCAGGACTCTGGCAGCAGCTGCACCAGCAGAGCTGCCTAAACAAATCAGAGAGAAACAGCATCAGAGGAGAAAAACTTCCATGTCAGTGACCAGGACCTTTCAAAGTATGAGTTTTTCAAACCAGTTTTGTTTTTTTTTTGTTTTTTTTTAACGAGGCTGCTCACTCAGTTTTCCATGGGTTCAGCTCATTCTGATCCATGAGCTTGTCCTACCGTGCTGCAGTGAAGTTTCATACACGCAGGCTGTAAAATGGTTCTCAATGAACTCTCAGGCCCAAATATGGGCAGGTGTTCCTATAGATGCACAGGAAGGAAGGAACTAGAAATATGAGTTTTGGATACAACACAGACATTGGCATTTCTTCACACCTCTGTTGTATAAGAGCCTATATGCCATTTTTAAGCTCATATTTCACACAGATGATACATTTCACACGTCCCATGCAGTGTGTATCTGCAGTTCATACATTGCCCACAACTTTAAAGTTGTTCATTAATAACGAGGTTTAAGTCAGGCTCCTTTGCAGAACAGGTGGAGTAAGTCTGCAAATTAGAGAGGCTTTCAGCAGCTTTAGGTTTGTGGTCTGTGGACCTCTGAGGTGCTGCCACTAAGAAGTAGCAGGTAAAAAACCCCCTCTTACTGTCAATAGGCTTTGAATTTTTATGGAAGCATCAAAAGACCCATTGATAGTTGTTTAGGGTCTACTCACTGAAAAGGATTGAAACCACTAAATGTAAGTTACCCTTAAGAAAGGTAAATGAACTGTGGGCATCAAGCTATCGAGTGCAGATGGTCCACAAAGAAAAAAACCCAAGCGAGATGAAACAGTTACAACATAAAATTAATCTTTCTGTAGTTAAGCTTGTGTAATTTTGTGGTCATTGAATTACAAAATAGAAAGAAATGAGGAAAATGCCGGGGGACAAAGTACAATTTTGGTGACAAGTGATTTGGAAAGAATAATAAAGAAAAAGTTTAGTGTGCCCACCTAAAAGAAAATTTATTGCCTATTAAATACATTTTGACGAAGTTAGAAGTAAAAACATATCATTAATTGTCTTGGAGGTTTTGTTTAAGTGACAGTAATCATCAGACCTGCAATTCTGTTGCTTTCTTTTAAGTCGTGTATGTGCAGCATGTCTGTACTTGAAAAATGTTAACAGGTTTGTTGGAAAATCTTGCTATGATTGGCCAACTTTTTATAAGCTGCAGTCTGATATCAGTTTGAACATCGAGATAAATATTAACCACTCTCAGTCCAAAAATCAATATTGGTTTTGTTTCAGTTTCTTTTTCACTCTGTGACTAGCCTGCCAGAGGTAGGTCACTTCACCCTTCTTAGCCACCTCTAAAATACACTTTCCTTCCCTCAACAGTTCACAAAATGAAGACTTTATAGCGTGACCAGGCAGTTCCCCCAAGGAGCAGTGTTACGTGGCACACACGAACATCCATCTCCCAACCTCTGTGAAGGAGCAGAACAGCTTTTCTTTCACAGAACAGCAGTTCTCATCGTTACTCAATTTTATTTTTACGAGACTGCAGTGCTGTTGCTACCAACTCTCTGCCCTCCTCCCCAGCAGGCCAACATTTATCTATACTTTGCTGAAAATGAACTTTCCATTTCCCCCTTTCCCGTATCTCCCCGGTACTCTCAGGCTGCTCCTGCCCCCCCTCCCCAAGCTCTCTCGCAAGCAGCAGTTGTGGTGGGCGGTCGTATTATTTCAAGCTCCTCAAGCTGGAAAACTTTGCCAGAGTGAATCACTTTGCTTTCCTATTACTGCAGTTAGAAGCAAGCTGAAACTTGCCATTCACCAGGTAACTTTCATTTTGTTCCCCACATTGTTTCTTGCCCCTGGCTTCCAGAGCTGAGGTTTTTTTCTCTTTTGCCAGCTCTGCTTGGATCCAAAACCAGGCTGAGTGAAGTAGTTACTAAAACTGCCTGAATTCAGGTAACTGCTATGGATCCTTACTATGTGCACAGTTATCTATCTTTTAAACATGCTGGACTCCTCTGGTTGACATGAACAGTCAAGTTCAGTGCTGTGGGTTATTTTACAGTCTGATGAGAAACTGGTGATGAAATCAGGTGTGTCTGTGGCACAGTCCTGTTTATTTATAATCAAAGCTTTGTTTTCCACTAGTATAAAGTAGATCTTAAGTAACAGCAGTTTTTCAGACCTAAATCCTATTTCAGGCTCACTCAAGCCTATTTGTGAGGCTTTTTTTGGGGGCCATATATTTTTACATTCTTCTATTGCTTACTCTCTGTTTCATGAACTTCCCATCCCTCTGCTAGACACATCCAACATTGCAAAATAATACTAAAGAAACTAATCCTTCTACACAGGTCCCTATCTTGGGTAGTGACATATGGAATGGAAGCTGCGGGTCACAAAGTGGAGTTGCAGCTCCTCTTCCTATTCAGCCCACTTGATTACAGATACTGACATGGTCAGATGGGAAATCATTGCACTGCTAGGGAGAGGCGAGGCAGGTAGGGGAGACAGTCCAAAATCCATGTCCATGTTGCTTTTGGCAGAAGACTTTGACCAGAGAGGCGGATGTCAAGAGGAAGAAGAAACCTGGTCCCATCAGCCTCAGGGATCACTGTTGTTCTCTGGATTGCAGGAAAAAAAGGAGATACTTGAGATGATAAATTGGGGTTTGGGGCAGGGAGGGGTTTTGCTACATTTTCTCAGGGACAGCTGTGCCTTACCAGGTCTCTTTCATCAACAGGTGAAATGCTTCTATAAAATGACAGCTAAGAATGTCTGCAGTGGTGGAAGCTGGAAGCATAGATGGGATTAGGCAGCTCCTGGAACAAAGCTCTGGAGTCCAGAGGAACATCTGTCCCCAGGCAGAGCAGGACTGCCTGGTTGTGTTAATTACTCCTTGGTAGGCAGTGTAATCCTCAGAGCAGATATTCAGATATGAATATGAGCCTGAGCCTCATGACATGGTGACAATGAGCCAAATTTTCCTGTGATGTGAAGGCAATCAGGCTTACGATGGATCCATTCCGCTCCACTGTAGATGCTAAAGCTCAGCTGGAAATGTTGTATTACTGTGCAAGTTCTCTTAAAAGTCAAGGGTATTGGACTGAAGACTTTGTCTAGGGCAGACTTTTACAAAAAATGACCACCATCACTGTCTGCTATGGCTCATGAAACTGGTAGCTCTGATATGTCTTATATTTCACATCAGAAAAGCTTTGACTGACAGTTCCAAAAGAGCCAATGGCTCTGTGGTTTGACCAGTGGAAGCTACAGTGCAAGAACCAATATATTCTTCTTCTGCCCTTCAATAAAGTCCACAGATTTCAGTGATATAAAAATATACTGCATTTCATCTATTAGTTTTAGGATTTCACTACAATTATCAAAATACTGTGGAGCAATCCAAGAAATAAATTACATTTCAAATAACTGTCATGTCTCTGATTAGTAAGACAACACAATAGGCAGTTTTTCCCCAGCATTTCCAGAGTCCATAAATACTAAAAAATATGTATTTGTGTCTGAGACAGTACAGTACATGACTGTTCAGAACTGAGTTCATGCCCTCCAATAACAAATTAATGGCTTCCTTGGTTTGATGTATAAGAAAGCTTATTAATTTGCTTAGTTGCGGTACCAAAAATATATTGAATAATTTTGCACACATGGAAGTGCTGACTCCACAGCAGAACAGGCAGACACCAGCAAAATGAATGATGCTGTTAATCCTTCTGCCTATACAGTTCCTGTTCTGTGAAATCTTTACCTAGTCATTAGTGCTGCAAAACAAGTGTGCTAACAATTATTAAATCAAAACTCCCCAGCCAAACCAGCAATGTTGTTTTACACCGAGTTAGAGCAGACATAAAGCACTACACAAGTGAAATCTAGAGCAACATCTTCCATGTCTGATAAGTCTGGCACTTTTCACCATCACTAAAATTACCTCCAGCCTCCCACACACTAAGACAGGGCTTTACAATTAGTTCCACTAATGCCGGCGAGAAGAGTCTCCCGATGATGCCAACAACTGCAGCCTTGAGAGTTTATCCTTCAGTCTTTAGAGAGACAAAGGCTGGATCCTTCCTACTTCTGCCTGTGCAGCCTTAGGGAAAGGCCTCACTCAGCCTGTGTGTTTGGATATTTGGGTTCGTGTCCCTTCTGTGGCACCGCGACTAAAGAAGAGCTTTACGTTTTCTTCAGTAGCTGAAGAAGTTTGAGACCATGGAGGGCTGTGTCTTGCTGCAGGGATGGCTGTTCCTCAGCAATGGCAGTTAGAAATGGTTTGAGAGGAGAAAACTGCCAAAGGAGAAAAATCCTGCATTAAAAAAGATGAACAGAAAGAGAGATCGTGGTAGTGATGGGAAAATAGAGCTGCAATGTTAGCAAAAGGAAGCTCCTTCAAGAGCTTTATGTACACAGCTCTCACATCCCTCAGCTGGGCGTGTGTCTGTGTTTGCATTAGGGATGAAAAGATTTTTTTAGTAAGCAACTGTGAATTATTGGGTATATCATGGATCAGCACATGAAAAGAGGAAATGCAAAAATAGAAAACGGAATATCAATATTGCATGAGCAATACAGAAAATCTGAAAAAAATTCAAAGGGAATAGGTGAAATTAGGATCTGATGAAACAGAGAAACATGCAACTAGAGAAAGTTAGAAAAACACATCATATCCTAAAAGCTTGAGACATTAAAAGAGGCAAGAAAATATATTCATGGTATAATAATTAAGAATGCATGAAGATTCTATGAATATAAAGCTGTCCTGTAAAGATGGGCAAAATATACAAAATGTTTTTATGATGAACAGCTGGAATCCAAATTTGCAGTCACCACAAGAGAAGCAAAGTTCAGGTAAGTGCTATGTGCAAAACAGGATGCCTGGCAGTATGTAAGAAGGGAGGGATCTACACCTTGTAGATGTTTCTTGTCTGAAAAAATCCCAATCCTGAACTAGGTGCATCAGTAGAATAATCTGACCAAAGATAGAAAGGCTGGGATCAATATGAAAATTTCTCTGGAAAAACTACTCCCCGCACAGAGCTTCCTGATGAGGCTGTTATTTACTGCCTAAGCAGTGGGCCTTGTGGCAGACATGTAATTCTAAGTAAATATTAGGAGTTCAAGCACTGACCTAAATCACATCATGTATGAGCAATTACATTGACTTACTCTTCCCATTTTGCCCGTGCACGTACACAGGCATTCAAATCAGCCATTTCTGGAATGAGTACACTGTAAAAAAAACATAAGACACTTACAGAACATTGCTAATAGAAAAAAAAAAAAAAAGACATTGTCCAAATACTTAGCTTGCAGTTATTCACTCAGCAAAAATAAAGCAAACCTCAGAGAACAGGCAAAGGCACAAGTCAAGAACACACAAAATATGCTAAAAATTCTTGCTAGATCTAAACTAGGTTGAGATCCACAGATGGTAAGTTGTGAATATTTAGTGTTTCACAAAATTTGGATGGATAGAATTAGATAGATGACTCTTGAAGATTGCTAACACCTTCTCTTTTGCCCAGAGCACACAGTTCAAAGCATGTGAAAAGGTCTGGCCAGAAAAGAGTACTTGTCTCCCCACACTGCTGAAAGGAGCAGGGCTAAATATCAAAGATGCTAATCTTGGAAGACAAAACCAGCCACCCTCACAGATAGGAGGGTGACTCACAAAACAGGCAGCCCAAAGCTGTAACGAGTGACCACTGTCTGTCCTGCCATGGACACACCAAGCACAACTCAGCAGCACAAAAAGCACCTCTTGAGCTGCTACAGTGTAGAAAACAGTATTTTAATGTGCATTGGCCTTTTCAGGTTACCTTCAGACACCGTGACCCTCACTGCAGTGATTCAGAGTGTGTCATCTGGCTGTTTGCAATGTGAGGTCAGCAACCTCCAGGAGTGAGGTGGAGAAACCCCCAGGCAGGGTAAACTGTTTTTCTCAAGCTTTATTGTAGCGGTGTGTCCATCACAGCTGCACTTTGCAACAGTAAGAACTGGAAAACATGGGCTCCCTCCACATCCCTGCTTAGTAGCTTTAGACTTTAGAATGTATTTCAGCTGGAAAAGGTGTAGAGAAGGCAGCATTCAGTGTACTCTCATTTCAAGCTGTGAGCTTAGTAGTGACATAGGTGTTGGATTCTGGAAGAAAAAAAATCGGAAATCTTTAGCAGCATATTGATAAATCTTACAAGGAAGAAAACACATTTGCAAAACCGTATGTCAGACAAATTGCCTACCATGTTAGCAGTTTAACAGGTTAAGAAGAAATTGTTTTCTCTTACAGAAAATAGTTGTTTGACCATAGCAGATTTAAATTATTGAACCCTTGCAACAGCCTATCTGTAATTAAACTCTTTGTTGACTTCTCTGTGTGCTGGTTTTGTCTGGGATAGAGTTAATTTTCTTCATAGTAGCTGGTATGGGGCTATGTTTTGGATTTGTGCTGGAAACAGGTGAGGTTGTAATTTCTGTGGTGTCAGAAAGACAGACAGTTTTTCAGTCCCTGGGAGCAGTTAAAGCTTTTTTGAGTATAATACACTTACATACCAATATTCATGTTTTATTTCCAGTCTTTCTGTATTAAGCAATATCCTGTACTAGTGATTCACTATACTTCAACTCATCAACTTGAGACATATTTTAAGTTCTTAATAACTTATTAGTAAGAAGTTTTGTTTATTGTTTTCTAAAAGAGAAAATAAACTTTACTGAGGCATACATAATGCATATTTACCTCCATATGACAGAATAGCCATTAAACCAGAATAAACTGAAATTCTTGAACAGATGAAATGATGGATGTAGTTGCAGCATCAGCTGGATTAGTGTGGAGCCACAATATGAACTTCTGGCAAATTACAGGGCTCCTGGGTTGGTAATTCTGGCTGCAGGAAGATCAGTAGAGCTAATCTTGTCCATCTGATCTATCTGTTTTGGTTTGGATGTGTGAGTTAATCTGCTCTAAATTCTGCTCTCAAATCTAAACACACAGCCCCTGCTGACAGTAGCAGGACCTGTGCTCAGGTGTGGTCCTGGAGACCATTCTGTAATTACAATGTGTGAGAAATCTTGCTTTTTAAATATGCTGCTAAGTGTTTCCTTGAGCCCTGGAATGTCAGTTGCTGAAGGGCCTGTGCAGAGGATGTCTTTTTTGCCCAGTGAAACAAGATGAGACCTGAGTGAAGACTTTTTTTGGCATTGAGCAGTGGCTCTCAAGCTGCTCTGCTGCTGCTCTCCACAGAGACATTCCTGCAGTGTGCTGTAGTCTGTGAGTTAGCCTAGTCAACAACAGATGAAAAACCAAAAGGTGATCTTATCAAGTGATTTTGTTGTCACTGCTTTCTGGTCTTCTTGCCTATTGTACCTTGATGGACTTGATATCCTACCTCTGCCAGGACTAGTTAATAGACTTTGTATTGGAGAAGACAGATTGGTTTCAATTACAGGTTTTAAATCTTTGCAGATCATTTTAAGCTGTTTGGCTTCTTCTGTGAAGAATTAAAACATCCTTATGCTTTATAACACTGTACTGAATTTTGGAAAACTTGCACATTTACTGTCATCATCTTTTCAGTCTTGAGTAAAATAGATTACTGGTGGTATGTCACAATCTGTCATGTATTTTAGCTCATGGGGATTCTCCTATTTCAAGGGAGTCTTCCTTTTTACTGATTTCAGCAGCTGCAAATACTTTTAAGCAAAACAAGAAGAAGGGAAGGCAATAAATGGATGTGAGATGAAAGGAGAAGTGGGATTGGTTATGGAAAAGAGAATGAAAGGAGGGAAGGAAAGAAGATTCTGAGGTTCATGAAAGCAAAATATGAGAAAGCATAGATTGAAACAGTTCATGTGTCACCTCTTTCTGATTATTTTTTTCTTATTTCATCTTCTGTAAGCAAAGAACTATCTTAAAATCAGTGTCCAAATTTCAGCTCTCTGCTTTTGCCCTATGTCTCTTTAAAGTGAGCTACAGTTGCTCTGGTCTTGGTGTGTATTTGGAAGTCTTTAGAAGTTGTCAGCCAGTAGTTTTGCAGCAGTAGTGGAAGTGGCCATGTGTATCCTGGTCACACTCCTTCAAAGGAAACATGTAACTCATTCCCTGCTGGTCCTTCATGCTTTGACACTTTTCTGCTGGCCTGTGCCCTAGAAAAGGCTCTCTGCAGGTGCTGTGGGACTTTGCTCGGGAGCAAATATTTATGCAGGAGCAATAGATAGCATGTGTTTTCAGCATGAGTAGCAGCAGGAGTGCATTTAACTCCATGCGTAACAGATATGAACATGTTCCAAGTGCATGTCTGTATTTATATCCCTCTAAATTCCTGTGCAAATTGGAAAGTCTCTGCTGTAATATCCTTACCCCATGCAGTCCTCCCTGTTACCATCAACACAGAGAGAAGCTGAGCAAAGGATAGATTTCCCTTCAAGCTTTATCAATGTTTTCCTGCACACATCAAGATAACATGGTACAGAAAGCCATGACACTATCCCATTCACTTTCAGTCCAACAAGAATGAGAACAGGGTGTGAAATTAAACAGGGATCCCTAAAGAGGAACACCAGCTGAGAAATATATTCTTAATATGTTTTATAAACCACATGAATAACTTGTGTGGTAGAATATCTGTATTACCATGTTTTGATAGGCCTTTTGACTAACATACCCCGTGGGTGTTCCTCTTCATGTCACAGGAAGGTATTTTTTCAGGAATGTTCATCAATAGATAAAACTTGATTGTGGCAAATAATTTGGCACAGCTTCTCTGCAGCGAATGGGTTCCTCTGACAGTATCTGAATTAGTTCCAGCTCTGGCAAGTACTTGACAAACGAGCCCAGTACTGTAGCTCTGTGTTGATATTGTTTATGTGTTATTTGGTTTGGGTAGATAAGGCCCTAGGGCCTGATCCAAAGCCCACAGAAGTCAGTGAAAAGACTCCACAAGCCTTTTTAGTCACTGGAATTCTGTGTTACAGAGTTTGGAAATCTCTGCCAGGAACTTCATCAATAACTGAAAGGCTGGAAGAAAAGCAAAGAGCCAACTTCTGGACAGGCAGAAAGAAGGAAAGGAGAAAGTAAACATCCGAAAAATTCTCAACTGAGACAAAATGTCTCCACATAGTTTTTGTAGATGAAGTAAAAGATAAGTAACATTCAACATTTTTAGGAAAGTACCAGTTTTCTAGAAGCCTTAAAACAAAACTAAAATGAACATCCCAGGGTCTTAAAATCATTTATTCCACAAGTACCCTTTAGTTCAGTCTTCTGTATATTAAACACACTCACCTAGATCTCTGGTGGTGCTTTTAAATCTCTCAAGTTCCACAATTTTTAACAGCTTTATTTTCACAGTTTTTACTGATATTTGCTAGTAATTGAAAAGTTGCTGCAAATTTAAATTTACTGATGACATACTTACA
>JAWWLV010000088.1:12927892-12950570 GCA_035041135.1 Platyrinchus mystaceus
TTTTCACAGTTTTTACTGATATTTGCTAGTAATTGAAAAGTTGCTGCAAATTTAAATTTACTGATGACATACTTACATGTTTGTCTTAAATTCTATAGGGATAGGCAGCAATGACCCCTCTACTTAGATTATCTAGTATTTTCCATGGAGGAAAATATTGCATTTATTTTTTTCATTTTCTAGGTATTGGGAAGCTCTGATGACTGGGGCTGCCTTTTGAAATTGGTTAGAAATAAAATTCCAAATCTGTGTAAGTGCTTTTTCTTTGTCCTGTGAAATTATGTAGAGATTTTCTGGTCTCAGCTGCTGACATTCACTATTTCCCTTCTCCCTTTTCCTTTCCTCTGGAAAACTTGCTGAAACTATTACTGATGGTTATCTGTCTTAGATATGTTTTTTGCAGTACAGGGACATGTAATGATTCTGCTTCCTTACCTGTGATCATGAAATAATAGAATTTTCAATACTCAGGGACACAAAGAGGGCCATCAATAAAATTTCTGCCCAGGATTTCTGGAGGGCAGATTTCGGCCTACTCAGAAGACTGGTTCACTGGGTACCTTGGAAAACAGCCCTCGAAAACAAAGGGGTCCAGGAGGGATGGACATGTTTCAAAAGCAAGTCTTGAACACACTGGAAAGGCTGTCCCAGTGTGCCGAAAGGCAAACTGGCAGGGAGGATGGCCAGCCTGGCTGAACAGGGAGATTTTAAAGGAAATTAGAAGAAAAAAGAGTTCTTACTGACTATGGAAAAAAGGGCTGGCTACTTATGAAGAGTTTAGGAATATAGTTGGGTCATGTAGAAAGAAAATTAGGCAAAGACAGAGTTTGAACTCGATCTATCCACTTCTGCTAGGGATAACAAGAAGTGCTTCTACAGATAAATCAACAGCAAAAGGAGGGGCAAGGAAAACCTCCATTCTTTGTTGGACATGGGGGGGAACATAGTCACCAAAGATGAGGAAAAGGCTGAGGTACTTAACACCTGCTTTGCCTCAGTTTTCAACAGTAAAACAGGTTTTCCTCATGACAACTGGCCTCAGGAGCTGGTAGACAGTCACAGTAAGCCAAATAGCCCCCCTGCAATCCAGGAAGAAACAGTTAGCGACCTGCAGAGCCACTTGGATCCTCAGAAGTCTATGGGACCAGATGGGATCCATCCTATGGTGATGAGGGAGTTGGCAGGAGAGCTTGTCGAGCCGCTCTCCATCATTTACCAACAGTCCTGGCTCACTGGGGAGGTCGCAAATGACTGGAAGTTGGCGAATGTCACTCCAATCCACAAAAAGGGCTGCAAGAAGAATCTGGGAAACTACGGACCTGTCAGCCTGACCTCAGTGCCTGGCAAGGTTATGGAGCAGATCAACATGAGTGCAATCACACAGCACCTACAGGATGGCTGGGGGATCAGATCCAGCCAACATGGGTTTAGGAAGGGCAGGTCTTGTCTGATCAACCTGATCTCCTTTTATGATCGAGCGACCTGCCTGGTGGATGAGGGGAAGGCTAGATTGACAGAAACCTGAACATGAGCCAGCAGTGTGCCCAGGAGGCCAGAAGGCCAATGGCATCCTGGTCTGTATCAGGAACAGTGTGGCAGCCAGACCAGGGAAGTGATTCTTCCCCTGTACTCAGCACTGGTGAGGCCACAGCTCAGGTACTGTGTGCAATTCTGGGCCTCTCAGCTCAAGAAGGATATTGAGGTGCTGGAGCGGGTCCAGAGAAGAGCAACAAGGCTGTTAAAGGGACCTGAGCGTAAGTCCTGTGAGGAGAGGCTGAGGGAGCTGGGGTTGTTTAGCCTGGAGAAGAGAAGGCTCAGGGGAGACCTCATCACTCTCTACAACTAACTGAAAGGAGGTTGTAGCCTCGTGGGGGTCGGTCTCTTCTCCCAGGCAACCAGCAGCAGGACGGGAGGGCACAGTCTTAAGCTGTGCCAGGGCAGGTTTAGGTTAGATATTAGGAAGAAATTTTTTACAGAGAGGGAAATCAAGCATTGGAATAGGCTGCCCAGGGAGGTGGTGGATTCACCGGCCCTGGAGGTTTTTAAGATGAGACTGGATGTGGAAGTTAGTGCCATGGTCTGGTAACCATGGCAGTGTTGGATCAAGGGTTGGACTTGATGAGCTCGGAGGTCTTTTCCAACCCGATTGGTTCTATGATTCTATTATATCCAAGGGTCCACACCAAAATGGGACTCAGTATTCTAGCTCAGGCCTTCCCAGTACTCAGCACAATGAAGCCATTAGCTGATATAAGCTGATATAAGAAAGCACACCCACTTAAACAGATTTATGGTGGCTTGAACCCACCAGAGCATTATTAAGAAAACTATTAAAAATCCTTGAGCATAATTCTTTTAAGAAGTAGCCTAAGACCAGTATAGATACAGGGGAAAAAAAAAAAAAGTAGTAAATTTACATATACTCATTCTTTAACCCTAACCACCTTCTCCCTATCTGAAGGCTGGACCCCCAGGAAAGGTTAACAGTCGTGTGGTTATTCCTTAAAATGATGCATTCTTCTTTACTACAATTTCTTTCTTCTATTATACCACAAAATTCTTGTCTTCCCAAACTCTGTGCTTCTGCATCTCCTAAGTCTGTATGTGTAATTCTGTGATTACTTTTTACTGATTTGAGGGCTTTTCAATCCCCAAATCCCAGCCTCTCTTGAGAAGTTGTAGAAAATAACTTTTTTTTCAGTCTTTCTCTCTGTTTTTGTTTGTTTGGTTGGTTGGTGTTTTTTGGGGGGGGTGTCTTTTTTTTTTTTTTCAGACCAGAACTAGCCACAATTACTTAATAAGCTTTAATGATTTTCTCATTCATAAAAGAAAATGATGTGAAACATGGTCTTACTCCTTTGTGAAAGAACTGTCAGTATGCAAGAAAAAATCACAAAATATAACAGCTGAAAAGCCAACCCACTCTTATAGCTAAAAGGTTATCCACTGAAAGATCTAAGTCAGAGGCATGTTTACTTTGGTAAGATTAACAATTCAAAGTAAAATGTAAATGATTCAGAACTTTAAAAGTCAGATTTTTGAAAAAGAAGTTAAGATTTGACCTAATAACTGCACAGGAGAAGAGTTACAGTAGGTAGGTATCTTAAACCATTAAAACCTGTTATTTTTTGGTATATTCCCCAAGTAATTTTCACAAATGGCACTTAGAATGCACACCAAGTGTCAGAGTTTAGCTTTTTTGTCTGCTTCGTATAACTTAGCCACCCCATTTTTCTTTGGTGACTTTGATTTTGTTAACCTTTTTTTTAAACTATGGTTCTTCAAGGATTGCTATTACTCTTTAGTTTGACACTGGTCTTTCTACAGTACTGAATTAACCTTACTTGGCTTAAGGAAACATCTGTATTTAAAACTGTATGAACTTCAAACATACTGTAGACTAAATCGGTGTTTGCTTGTCAAACCAGGGAATATCTGTATGCCATGAACAGACTATTAAACCTGGACATGTACAGAATTAGTTCACACAAATTCTTTGATGTAGAGTATAAAGGCAGGATAAACTGAGAAATAGCTCTAGAAATCAGCAGCATTCCACTGCCTGAATATTTTAACATTCATATAGAAATGGTTTTTGATAATCTGCATTTAGTTGCAAGATTCTCACTCCTTGCATGTTTGCAGTGTCTATGCAGGGGATTTCAACCTGGTGGCCATTTTGAACAGAACTTGAATACTAATCATTAGTAGTTGCAAGCTCTGATTCCCTCCATTCTATGCTCTACCTCCTACTTCTTCATTCCAGACAACTAATCACCCTTCATGGAAATCTTCCAACAGTGTACCTTTTAATAAATGAATTGTCAGGTTCTATGGTGTGTTAACCCAGAAAAGCTCAGCATTCAGGACTATATACATGCCACCCATATTGCAAAATGGTGTCCTCTCAATAAGTACATGGAAAGAAGTTGTAATTTTTGTAAACTAGCAACTCTTGCCAATTTTTCTCCTGATTAGTATAATCCTTTTCTCATAATCTCTTATAATAATGTTTTATACTTCATTTATCTTACATAATTAGACCTGGTACAATCTCACAGCCTTGTTACTCTTGTTTGTTAAAGTTCATTCTTCCTTCTAAGGAAAAACACAACACTATACATGGTAAATTGTATTCAAAATGTATAACTTGCGTGTGTATGTACCTAATGGGAAAGAAGCTCAAATCTTGGAGACTTTAATTCCTGTTAGTACTATCCCTATTCATGTGCAAGTCTTTAAGCTTTGGCCTTAAATCAGATCCCAGGATACACTTGTTTTCTTGTACTTCATTACTGAAGTTTCCTGTTTCACACATTTAATGGAAAAACTATCAATATTTCTTTCTAAACTGTTTTTTTTTTTTCAGGAGACTGTTAGAACAACTGGGAAAACTGCCAAGAAACTTGCTAAAGACAGCAAGAGTAGGAATTAAATCACAGAAAAACATGAAAAACCTGTAGCTGTGTCTGAACAGTGAAATAGTTACTGTTGAACAGCAACGGTATAAGGTTTTATAAATAAAAGTATGGTAAAGTACCAGATATGCAACATTATGTTTTAGCAGATAAATGCCAATGAAACTGATGCATAATGTGGAATATTACATAGTCTGTAACGTTGTAAAATTCTTGTTAAAAGCAGCCTGGGAGGAGCCACTATTGACTTTGCATTTTCACAGTCCTTTCTGTAAGTTTCTGATGTATATTAAACCAAGGATTTATACCTCTTTTATCCTCTCAGTATGTTCCCAGCAGCTCTTATGATCACCTAGAAAGTGCAAAAGCAGCAGATTAATGGAAATTTTCATCATTTTCCAATAATAAATTTGATGAGCTACGGCCATAAAAATGCAGAGCGTACTCAGTTGTCTCAGTCATGAGCTGTAAACTGTTTACTCCAGCTTTATTTCATTTCTGCCTTTCTGGACTCCTGCATGCTGCCTTTATTCCACACAAGTGAACACTGGGAATATGACAAAATATAACATGGCAGGTGTGCTTGTTTCCTGCTTTAACAGACAGATGTACTGTTTCTCATATAGAATTCAGATATATTATTTCAGATAACTCAGCCTTGTAATGGTAATAAAATTGGCGTCTAAGCTAACAATTATCTGTAGGTCAGCAGATGGATTGTTTGATCTTGTGAGTGCCCCAAAGCTTTCCAAAACTGCAATTAGTAGAAAAAGTTTTATGGATTTCAATTAAATTGGACAGTACACACGGGACCAAACTAATATAAACTGACTCCTCCATTTTCTACACTGGAAACTGCTAACTAGAATGCAAAAGGTTAGGGATGCCATTCTCACCCTTGACTTAACTGGGCAATAATTTCACCTTTGATGTTTTAAAAACATCATTAATTTTGCTCCTCAGCTGTGTACCTACTAAACCGCAGACAGCTTTGCCATTTGTACCAGGTTTGAAGTTCTTAAAGTTACTAATACTATTGCTAAGGGAACAGGAGCAGACTGCCAGCTGGGACAGCTGCCGGGCAGGGAGCACCAGAGGACACGTGCTAAGTTGCCCGGTGTTGTAGAAGGATGTTGACATTATGTGCTACAAAGCTTACTTGAACTTCGCATCTCTAGTGCCGTGTTTAATTTCAGGGGAAAAAAAAAAAAAGCAGCAGCTTTTTTCCCCCCCTGCCTTCCTGTCTTCCAAACTCTGCCTTTATTCTCGTTAGCTTGAATTGTTTCACCGCTACTACCCAAAAGATATATGTTGTCAAGCCACACCGAATGTCCAGTGAACTGTGCAGTTCTATTGTCCTCAGTGAAATCCATGGAAAAAAAGGTGAGCGATATCTATAAACCCCTCTGACTTCTGACGGCTTTGAGGAGGAGATGGCTCAGCGGTTCCATTGGTGTTGATGTTACTGATGATGCACCAGTTTTCGCTCTGCGTGGGTCATGTTGCGTTAACAGATGCCCGAAAGACCATGAAGACCGTCTGATTTCGGCTGGGCGCGGTGGCACAACCCGAGGGACAGCAGAGCTCCGCGGTGCCCCGCAGCGCACCTTCTCTCCGGTGCCATGCCTTGCTTTCCCTTGACCCGCGTACCGGGGGCAGGGCGGCAGCAGGCTGCCTTCCGAGGGGGCGCAGCAGCAGCGCCCGTCGCTCCCAGCGCACCAACTGAAGGACCAGGATTTTGCAGGGCTCCTTGTGCCGGTGCCACCCCGGGACCAGGCGGGGCAACCCCCACACCGCCGGGCTCGGAGCATCGACCGGGCACCGGGCCGGTCACGCTGCTGCCGGGAGCCGAGCCCCGTCCCGCTGCCCCCGCCCCGTCCGCGCTGCCCGGCGCCCCGCGGAGCCGGGCTCTGCCCCCGCCCCGCCGCACCGCCCCACGCCTCCGGAGCGGGAGGCAGCGCCGCCGCCCTGCCCGCCGCCGCTGCGCGCCGGGGCAGGCGCCGAGCAGGTGGCCGCGGGCAGAGCCGCGGCATGTGAGCGGCCCCCGGCCAGGCAGCACCGGCCCCCCGTCCTGCGCTGCCCTCCCTTCCCTCCCCTCTCCTCGCCGGGGCGGAGGGAGGCAGCGCGCCCGCAGCGGCGGCCCGGCGGCGGCCGGGGGCTGAGCGCCGCGCCCCGCCGGGGGGCGGCCGTGGCGGAGGGCGGAGAGGAGGAGGAGGAGGAAGAGGAGGAAGAAGGCTGCGCGGGGTCGGAGGGACCCGGGAGCCCCCCGGCCGCGCAGGATGAAAGTCACGGTGTGCTTCGGGAGGACGCGGGTGGTCGTGCCCTGCGGGGACGGGAACATGAAAGTTTTCAGCCTGATCCAGCAAGCGGTGACCCGGTACAAGAAGGCAATCGCCAAGGTGAGGGGCGCGGGGAGCGGCGCCCGCGATCAATATGGCGCTTCCCGGAGTGGGGAGGGAAGCGAGGGGGAAAGTCTGGGCTGCCCCGCCGGGGGGGCGGCGGGAGCGGGGCCGGGCGGCGGCGGAGCCCGCGGGGAGCCCGTGTGTGCGCGGCGCCGCCGCGGGGAGGGGGCGCGGGGGGTTCGGCACCTCCGCGGCCGCTCCGCGGCTTCCCGCGGGCGCCGGGCGGGCCTCGGCCCGGTGTTCGCCGGTGCCGGGCGGCCCCCGGGGGTGTCGGTGCGGGACCCGCCCGAACCCGGCCGGGAGCGCGGCGCGGGGGCCGGCGGTGCCGGGTCTGCCCCGGGCCGGGCGGTGGGGCCGAGGCGCCGCGGGCCGGGCGGGAGTGGCCGCGGAGGGCTGGAAATCCAGCCCCAGGCTTCCCGGCCCTCCAGGCCCGGCGGGGAGGGCGGTGCGAGGGGACCCCCGCGGGCCGCCCCCCGAGCTGGGCGAGGGTCCGGGAGGGGCCTCGTCGGCGCCGCCGCCCGCGGCCGCTCCGCGCCCGCCCCGCCGCGGGGGGAGCGCTGGCGTGTGCGGGAGCGTCCGCGCTGCCCCGGGGTGCGGGGAGCGCCGGCCCGGCCCGCGGCGGGGCTGCTCCCGACACCCGCCCGCGCCGGCTTCCCGCAGCCCCATGTTGAAATCCCTGCCTGTGGGTGTGCAGGCAGTTCCACGCTTGGCTTTCCCTCCATGGGGGACTTGTTGGGCTTTGGGCTTTTTCGTTTCTTTTTTTTTTCTTCTTCTTCTTTCTTTCTTTCCCCTCTCTGCCCCCTTTCTTTCTTGTTGCTGCAAACTTCTTTTTGATCAACTGGTTTGTTGGGACAGTATGACCGTCGTTGGCTGAGAACTTGAGCAGTGCCCTTCCCCTTTTCTCTGCCTGATCCATCCAGGCAGTTGAGTGTGCTTTTTCCCTTTAGCCCTTCTGACATGCTTTACACTTCTGACTGTGGAAGTTTTGCTTTAGCAAGTGCAGGCTGCCAGGCTCTCCTGAAAGATGTAGTGGAAGGAATACTGTGAATTGGTTGATTGGTTTGAAGTGATTCCCAAGAAAATTGTTAAGATCAGATTTTTTTTTTTTTATTTTAATTTTTTTTGTGGAGAATTCCTGTTGCTGGGAGGAGAAAAGTAACTGATGTTCCCATCACCGCCCCACTTGATTCCTGAAGGACATGGTTCTCAAGAGGGCAAACATATTCTATTCTGATTGTGGCTGGAAAAAGAATAAAATTACTCTCTTGGATATGTCTGTGGCTGCATACCAGCTGTTATTTATATACAACAGTTAATTCACATGACAGTCTACCTGCATGTAGGCAACAGGCGCCAAAAGTACCTCTCTGGTTAAGGTAAAGCAGTAAAGTGTGACCCTCAGTGGAGAACCGAGTGCCTCATCGGCCGTTCAGATAAGTGTTTGCAGCATTTGTTCGTCAGGGTTACAACATTAATAAAAGTAATTATTTTTATGTGTTGTGTTCCAAAACTGTGGCCCGTGTAACTCCCATGGCAGTGGACTACATCCTGGCTTCCAACTATTAATTTGCATTAAGTGATGGCAATTGCATTCTGCAGCATAATGTTAAACCTGGAAGGGATTGCAGTAGTGAGCAGAGGTGAAACACAGACCAGTCACCAGAAAAAGGGTACATGATTGCAAATGGTGTGGGTTTCCTCAGAAAAGAAGTGGCCCACCCGTGGAAGTATGAAAAAAGTAAGAATGTAACTCTTCGTTGAATATGTCTGTCTAAAAAGACAGTTTGCAGAGGGGTACCCAGACCTTGACTGGTCCCTGGTACCAAAAGCTCTGTACCCTGGGTTTAAAATGACAGGGTGGTTTTATTTATTAGTATTTATATGGTGGTTATTCTATATGCCACTGGTATGGACTTGAGCTAGCCGCAATTACTGGGATTGTTTCTATTATATGGAAATTCTGTGGTTGAAAACAGTAGCAGAGTCCATGGGCTTTCTCTGAGTGTTTTATACGGTCATCGTCAAACTTTACTTTTCATTTAAATTTGCTGGAGATTTTCTGTGGTGGTGTTTAGGTAGTAAGGAAGTGGATCCTCAGTGTTTTGTAAATAGATGTGTAGTGCTGCTTGCTGTGCTCACAGTAGAGTAACATAGTAATTTTGTGGTTTCAGTGCCAGAATTTCATAGATGACTGTCATTTTGTAGCAGTTAGGTGGTTTCTTTCTGTGCTAGTGTAGCAGATGATCAACTCTTCATAAAGAGACAAAAAAGGGGACAAAGTAATTCCTAAACTGAGAGAATCAAAGTATACGTGTGCATATGAATTTACAGTCTGGCAACTGGTATCAAGCTGACACTGAAATCTACTTCACCACCTCTGTGCTGTTATGGAAAAAAGCATATCTGGTGGAAGATTATTCAAAATATTTGAATTAAGTTTATGGTTTTCATACTTACAGGAAAACCAGCATTTCTCATCCTGCAAGAATG
The DNA here is from genome assembly GCA_035041135.1 of Platyrinchus mystaceus. Lineage (NCBI taxonomy): Eukaryota > Metazoa > Chordata > Aves > Passeriformes > Tyrannidae > Platyrinchus > Platyrinchus mystaceus. Next base: position 12,937,203 of record JAWWLV010000088.1, read on the forward strand.
TGTGTGTCTGCTGTATGCAGCAGTTGCTTGAGGAGAACGCCTTGAAGCCTCTGCGAACTGAGTTGTCAGCCCTTCCCAGATTACCTCCAGCTTTGTCACGGTTTCCAGGTTGTGATTAGCAATAAGTGATCTGCACGGTGTGCACTGGTGGTGTCCCTGTGCAGTCGTAGTGAGGCAGCCCAATACTCACCGTGCCAGGAGTGAGTAACTTCAAAATTTGGCCTCTGTGTTCTGGCTTGGTATTCTGGTTGAGGAGACATGCCGAGAATGGAAAAAATACTTATGGAAAATAATCCACATAACAGTAAGGTTCTCCTCTCTCTAAAATTTTGAGCTGAAAACATACAGATAACAGACCTGCAGGTAACTGCTGTTAGCTTTGGGTGCAGTGTCTTTGATTAAGATTCATAAATCTCGCCAAATTAATTATGGATTAACACTGCTGTCAATACTAAATCTATGGGTGTGGAATTAATTATTAATATGACAGGCTGTGTTTGAAGGTTGGTCTGTGTAGCGTATATACATTTTTCTATTCCTTTGCTTTTATTCCAAAAGAGGCTTTGTGTCTGAAACATGATACATTTTGTCTGCAGGTTGTGTTTCCAGGCAATGAACAAGCAAATGATAAGAGATGTTTGAGAAGTCCACCTTGTCCAGGGCAAGTGGAGTCAGCAAAATCGATCATGTTTAATGAAACCCAGTTTTCATGGTGGCACGCTAATGGTGCGCTGTTGGTGTGGCTGGATGGACTGATGCAGCCTCTGGCACAATCTCTGTGTGTTAAAGGAGTGCAGCTTGGGCAGGGGGCAGCTGGCCTGAGAAATGGTAGGTGCATTTTCCAAATCTTGCTGATCAAGGGCTGTGCGAGTTTGGAGTTGATGTAGTTCTGCTTATGGCTTCCTAGCAATTAATGTCATGATTAAAAACTGACAAGAAGGTAAGAGGGATTTGAAAGAGCAAGACAGCCACACCTGAGTGGCTTAACATTGATGGCAAGAGATGATGGACTGCACCAAAAGGCAGCAGGCAGGCAGTTGACATGAAACATGCTTATCAAATATTGACCTAGTGTTAAAACATGGAAAATTATTATAGAAATGATGTATCAAGTAACTATTTATCAAAAGGAGGTAATGTGCATCTTGTAACTTTGGTTTGATCTAGTTGTAGCCAGAGAAGTTTTTGGCTTTTTTTGTTGACTTTGAAGTGTCAGTGTAATCTTTCTGTGGTTTGATTTTTTTGGTATATTATAAGCCTTTTACCTCTTATCTTCTTTTTCTTGCCAGTGTAAATAAGTGTGTATAAGTAATGGTCAGGTATATTTTTTAAAAATAATTTTTAATGTGATGTAAATGAGCACAGTAAGCAAGAATATGAATTAGGAAATCATGGATTTGCTGGAGTTTTTAAGTGTCATGTTCAGTCCCTACAGGTCTCTATGATAGTTTAGTTTGATGCTCTGCATGTCATGAGCTTGTTGTGGTGTTCCTAGACCTCATATATAATTCTGATTTTCTAGTTTAAATAAGTAAATTAACAATTTTCCTGCCGAACAAAAAAGATTTTGGGAGACATCTCTTGAGACACTTTTCCTCTCCCTCTCACCAAACGCTGTGGGAGATGAAGTTTTGTGGGGTTTGTGATGTTGCATGGAACAATACTTCAATTGTTAATTTAAAAAGTGCAGTGTGCTAATATTTGTGAAAAGAAATTGTAATCATCTCTTTGATAGCATTTGAAGGCAGTTGCTGATAAGAGACCAGATCTCAAGGAAAGCTGGCAGTGTAAGCAAAGGTAACAGGTGTCAAATGACCATATTCTCACTTATATTGCACATGGGAGGCTTAGGCCACCCAGAGCTTAAAGCTCCCTCTCTTTGGTAGGTCTGACATTGATCAGCAGGGAAGTGTGAGAGGGGCAGGTTGTAGTATCAGGAATGTGGGTGTGAAGCTTGCTTTTTAAAAATTATTATTATTATTATTATTATTATTATTATATTTTTTCCCCAGTGCCAAATAATGGGGACTTCTCAGATTATTTGCTTAAAAGTCAACTCTCAGACAGCAGGTTGTCTTCCAGGTACACAACTTCAGCTTTGATGCATTTTATGTTCTGTAGAGCAGTTTCATAGCTGCTCTTGACTGTCACTGGGGCGTCTTTTATAGATCCTGATACACAGAGGTGGGTCAGTATGAAAATACCCTGATTTTATTTGGGCTTTGTACTGGTCTTGGCAGATTCCCTCCTCAAGCCTGATCACTATGTTTTGGCCACAGGCTTAACTGGGTCCTCCACATTGCCTGTGAAGAGACCCCTTTGGAATTTTAATGGAAACACTCAAACAACAATAGTGGCTAAATTTAGCATTAAAAAATATATAAATGTGGGGTTTTTTTGAATTTCATTTTCATATATATGTAAATCTTGAGCCTTTTTTAAGTACAAAGAAATCTTACAGACCGTTTTCAGAATGTGCAGGAATCCACTCAGCCCCAGAAAGGCCCAAAAGAGAACCAAAATGCCAGAAAATCCCTGTCACCCCTGCTGCTCCATTGGCTATCAATTTACTTCTAGCTGACACCACCAGTATGATGTTTCTGGGCTCTGCATTTAGAATTGGCTGGGTAGTATTTCAGTGTTTTACCTGAGGTCAGTCAGGAGTGTCCAGGTTCCCTGGGGCTCCTGGCAATTTTCTCAAGCTGACTCTTGACCTCTTTGCTCCTTGTGGGCTCGAGAGCAGCAGTGAAACCCAGCTGATGGGTAACGTCATTCTGCTGTGGCTTGGTGGAGGCTGTGAACAGCAGTGGAGAGATGCTAATTTGAGGAAGATAAGTACTGAATTGGGTCACAGTGGCTTAATATTTAGAAAGCTGTTGTGTGATCCTGCAGGTTTGGGGGTTGGTGCTGGAAATGCAAGGCTATAGGAATTAATTCCCTCCACTCATTATGGAAAACTTTCTTTTAACCTGTTCTCTGCGATTCCCTCTGTGTTTTCAGTCAAATCAATGTTTTCCTGTCATTGTCCTTATCCATAAAGACAGGTTACTCTTGCACATTGCGAGAGAAGTTGCAGGGTGAAGATAGGAAGGAACCTTTGGGGCGAGTGTGGCAGCGGCTGTGGAGGTTCCCTTGCACGGTGACTTGGCTGTTACGCCACTGCTGTGCCTGAGGGGAGCTGTGTCTTGCCAGAAAGGGAGCTGCACAAGCCCTGCCTTGCCTTTGCCACAGCCCCTCTCTGCCAAGTCTTGCCTGTGCTCAGCCATCCATGGAAGGAGGGAGGAGGCTTGTCTTAGGGAGGCCCTAGAGCCACACCATGGCTGTACCCTTGTGGTTTGAGCAAGCAGTCTAAATGTTTTTGGGACTATTCAAGGCTAATAAAGAGGATGACTGAATTCTGTAGTGCTTACAAAGAGGGGCTTGAGAAGTGGACAGCACCTTCAAAGCCCTTCAGCTTTGAAGGTGCTTTCAGTAAAGGGGGTGTGTGGTGCTGCTCGGCTGGCTGGTGTGAGCGACACCTACCTTGGCTGGACGGGTACATTGTTGCTTTCAGTTTGGCATTGTGTGGTTTCTCAGCCTTTCAGTGTTACTTAACGGTGATCAAAGTGAAGTGTGTGTTTGTGGAAGAGTGGCTTGAGAGTGATTTTCCCTTTGAGCAAACCCACCATTCAGTTGCTGTAGCAATTCCTGTAGCTCTGGGAGGACTGTGGAGGAGCCTGTGAAAGCACTCAGCCCGTTTGGAGAATGGTTCCTGGAGGCAGTCTGGGGTTTAGGGAGTTGCCAGCTTTTCTTCTCCTGGGCGATAGCCTTCCACCAGTGGAAAACCATCTGATTCCCATAGCTTTTTACACTTTAACTTAGGTTATAACAGTCGCAGATGTTTTAGTTGTGTTGTAAAAACACCACTGGAAGTAACACTTTCTCAGTTGTACCAGACTATGACATCGTTTGGTCGTGGCGTGTTTAATCTGGTAAAATAAGACGGAGTAAATGGGGGAGAAAGGCTGGTGATGCTGGTTATACAGAATACGGTTCATGTAGCTTTAAAACAATTTCCTGGTTCTTCAAAGGAAAACAAACCTTTTCATCCAAATATAAATGGAATGGATAAAACATGCAACAATGCTGAACCAATGCTTATGTATATTGAAAATAAAGTGGAATTCTTCGAACATCAATCCAGAGTATAGCACAGATGTTCTCACTCAGAAATATTTTCTGAGCAGTAAGAAAATAAAAAGGGAAGCAAAAAGTATTAAAAAATTCTGCAAGATACTTCAGGGCATCTGTGCTTTATTTTTTATTCCTCCTTTTTAATATACATTATATATTTTCTTTGTTTCTTTGAGGTCATTTTCCTGTAATGCTCAGCAAGTCTGCTGCTGAAAAATGGATAAAAAACCACCAAAAACCAATCTGCCTTTGAGCTAAGTTACATAATCCAGTGGTGCTGGAAATGTTTAGAAAACTGAGAAAGTAAAAAAGAAAAGAGCAGCAGAGACATACATAATACTTGTTGAAATGACCAATATTACTAGTGAAAGAGAAATGACTCAAATTTTAAGTTGGGGAAAAATAATTTTAAACTAACAGCGAATATTAAGGCCTTTTTGGGGTTTTTTGAGATAATCACATTAGTTTTATTTGTTTCAATACCTCAGCAATGTAATTTTTTTTTCCTATGAAAATAACCTTAGTTATTTTCTAAAATTGGTCCCAGGTATTGGCTAAATTGAAATAATTTTCTATTTTGTTGTAGTATTTGCTTTTGTTTCTTTTTTTTTTCAATCGGGTAGCAGTTACTTGATGGCAATTTATTTTCTACTTCAGTTTCTTATGGTAAAGTGGTACACATTAATTACCTATTTAATCCCAAACAAAAGGAGAAATTTATTCCTACCAAAAACTTTTGGGCTGGATTCCACATGCTACGTCTCAGGGCTGAGGTCTCCAATACAGGGGAAGAGTAATAAAGACCAAATGGGTTTCTGTGTGATCCTTGCTGCCCAGGAGCAGAGATGAGCAAGAATCCCATGGTGCTGGGCCCTGGGATGGTGCTGTGTTCCTGCCAGGGACCATTTTGTGGTGCTGGAGAAGTTGGCTGGTGTCAGCTCCTGGATTGTTATGTGGCCATTTGGCAGGACTTCTACAAAACAGGGCTAGCAGAAGAGAAATGGCTGTGGGGAGAAGGATGGTCTTCTGCAGGGGTGGAAAAGAAAATAGGATGTCCTTGGAGTTTGGTGAAAGGAAGCACTTTCGAGGTAATGATAGATGGATGTGACTCCTGGTGCCTTTTCTTTCATATGAGAGGGAAATGGGAGTTTGCATGGAAGCAAGACAATAATGCAATAAATTACATACTGAGAAATATAAAGAGCCAAAGATGAGAAGAAACTGGTTATCTTGGTGCCCCAGAAGTAAGTGCTCCATTTAGCAAGAGGATGAAAAATTGACCTCAGTGGCACTACAGATGTCACCCAAAAGGCTTTTTTAAAAAAAATAAACCCATGGAATTTATTATAGGAAGCTTCTCTCTTTGTGCAGTAAGCTTAGTGAAAGTAGTGTATCTCTGATTTGGTAGGGAAAATAGACACTGTTTTGGAAAAGCAGTGTCACATTTTTGGCCATACTTTCCACATTCTCTCATGCTCAGCCTGCTGCTGATGCAGCAAAATTATGAATCCTTTGCAGGAGGAGCAAGCTGGTGTATCATTAGCAGTTTTCTTTTTAAGTAGCCACATTTGTAGGATTTTTGTTCTCGGTATGCATGTCTTTACAGACTAAGAATGGCAATTTAAAATGTTTCTGGTGTTGATGTTGTATTACTAGAAAAAAAAAACACGTGGGTATAAAATGTTTTAAAGTGAGATAGAACTTCTGGGAGTGCCGGTATGTTTGTGTGTGCACCCACTTAGGTGTTTTTATTTGTTTGAAGAAATGTAGCTACACTTACTAAATGAAACAGTAGCTTCACGTTACCCCATCTTTTTTGCATGTGCTTTCGAGGTTGTTGAGTTACTCTATCTTCCCCCCAGGCAAAGGCTACATAATGTTTTTTCTGCTCTGTTAAATGTCAGAAGCAATATCCTACTTGTGAGAAACTTGCAGCAATAGACCTCTTTGCACAGATAATGAGAAGAACAACTTCGTTCCAAGATCTCGAAGTCCTCTGGAACAGGAAGGAGCAGAATGCAATAAATATTGAAAAAAGTATTTCTAGGGATGCTGGAGTGTCACTGAGACCATGTAGCCTGAAAGTTTTGTTACTATAACGACTTAAATGACAGCTAAAAAAAAAAAAAAAGGAATAAGCTTCAGAACCTTTAACTTCTTTAATAAACCGCTAAGTGAAATAACAAAGCTTGACTTAATTTGGTCTCTCCAAGAACCTGTTGTACCAAACGTTATTTGCATTTTTTTGAGTGTGCATTTGTTTGTGCTGTCAGTTTTTTCCCCTCTGCTTTCCTGTGAAGAGTCCTTGCCTGCAGCTGCGAGCACTGGGAGAGCAGCCAGCTACCAAGTACCAAAAGAAGAGGAATTTAGGCAGCAGGGCTGTGGTGGCCTGCCATTCCTGGTGAATGAGCCTCCTGCCCTGGCACTGTGCACAGCCTGGGAAGATAAAGAGGGAAGGAATTTTATTCACCTTTAGTTTGTCTCTCGGCTGCTGGAAAAGTGCTGTCCCCAAGTGTTAGGCTTTGCTAACAGTTAAAAAAATACTGTGCAATTGTAATAGTTTAGCCAGTTGGAGAGTAGTCATCTCCATACCCCTCACTTGTTCTGCTGAATGTTTCTGGCTTTTATTGTAGAGATGAGTGAAGAGTAAGAGGGGCACTGCTGCTGCTTTATCAGGGAGATGAGGGAAGGCAGCCCAGCAATGGCTGTGACTTTCCTGGACTGGGAAAGCCCCCTTTGCAGGGTTCCTGCCAGGTGCATGTGAGGGGGCTCAGTGTGAGGCAGCAGTTCAGGTTGGGATCAAGGTGAGGGTGTGTCCTGAGTTAATTGGTAAACGCTGACAAAGCTGCCTCTGTTTGTGGCACTGTAGGTCTGACATGGCTGGGGATGGGGGGAAAGGAAAAGACCTTGCACAAGAGACACCTTCATCCTCACTCAGTCAAACTGAGAGTCCTGTCTGCTGGGCACGGTGATCATTGTTGCCAAATCCTGTATTCAACATTTTTTTTTCCTGTCGTTAAGAATACTAATTTGAGAAGATAGGTTTGATGGTTTTTGCTCTCACTGAGTTTTTAACAGCAGCTTTAATTGCTCTTTCAAGTTTTTTCTTTTCACGTTTTTCTTCAAATGAAAAATAGCACAAATAAATGTGGCCTTTAATAATTCTGGAAAATTTGAAGTCTGAACTTAAAAATATCAAGAAAAAGCAGACTGGCTGAAATAAGTAGAGCTTTTACATTTGGAATACTCTGTTAGTGTAGGCTCTGTGTTGTAAAATGACCAGTGAATGTGGTTTTAAATGTCTATAACTGTATATGCAAAATATTTTTATGTTTAAGTGCTGCCATTTGAAGAGAAAACTTTCTATATTTTCTAGACTTAACTAACCTGATCTTAAAAGAAAATGTTATGCTCTGTATGTAAACCAGCATATTTAACTTGTGGTTATGTTAGGCAATGGAGGATTCTCTTCACCCTGTGCCCAGCAATCACTCAAGAACACAATGCTTTGGTAAACTAAACCCAAATGTTAATAAGTGTGAAATGTTACTGTAATCAGTGTCTTATAAATCTCTCCTTTATTTGTATAGTTGTTTGAAATAAATTCCTGATGACCCTTTTGTTGCTTTGGCTTTGCCATAAATAGCTGTTGTTAGCTTTAAGCCTGCTGCTAAACTGGAAACCATAGATAATGAGTATCTTGTATTATATCTTTTGGGGTTTATAAAGTATTTAGCTGAAGAGGCTCCTGGTCCTCACCCTGCCTCTGTGGAGGTAAGAAGTTTCTTTTGGTGGTGAAATTCCCTGGCTGAGGAAAGAAAGCAGCAGCGAAGGGGAGCCAGCTAGTACAAAAAGCTAGTTTTTGCTGAATTAAATATTCTTTTGATATTTGAATGTGAAGTAATTTGCTTGGATGTACTGCTGTTTACCTTTTATCATCTGGAAAAGTCCGAACAAGCTGCTGAAGGGAACTGTACCCTAAATCTACTTCCAGAATTGTTTTTTTTGCACTCACGGGTTTCAGACTGAGACTAAATCTGCTTTTTGTGGTGGTATTTTCCAGTGTCCAGTGACTTGTGGGAGAATTGCAGAGCTAAATGGTTGAGGAAGTGTTTGGACACTGGTCTGTTATCTTTCTATGGGCTGTACAGGATGATCAGATAGATCCACATAGGTGTCCCTCCTTTAAAAATGCTGTCAAAGCAGGCCTGTAATTGCTTATAAATGCATGATGCTCTTCTGACTTAAAAAAAAAAAAAGTTTCAATATTTACCATAGCTGTCTTCTGTACTTGAGTCTGATTTGTAGGAAATAGTCTATTTTGTTCTAAAATGTCTCCATTTCATAATTCAGCACTTGCTTGGTCTCATAGCAGAACAAACTGAGAAGAGTAATTTTTTTCCTTTGTTTTATGTGAAAATTAATGAACTATTTTGAATCTGTAAATCATAATAGCTAATTTTGTAAAATGTATGCCTTGCTTTCATGGAATCATAGAATGGTTTGCATTGGAAGGGACCCTAAAGATCACCTAGTTCGACCCCTGCTGTCTTGGGCAGGGACAGCTTCCACTAGACCAGGTTGCTCAAATCTCCATCCAACCTGGCCTTGAACACTTCCAGGGATGAGGCACCAGTAGCTTCTCTGGGCAATGGAGAAGTTGCAGATTTTTTGGGTTTTAGGGGTGGTCTGTGTTTCCTTTTATGGGACCATGTATTATGTCTGTGATTATGCAGTGTGTAAAGACTGCTCTAACTCTAGCAACTTCACAAGTTGCTTCTGATTCAGTGTGCCAGTGTTTTGTTGCCTTCTGAAAGACTTTGTTTCCAAGGGTTGATAGGTGCCAGAGACATTGTGAATAGAGAGAATTAAGATACAATGAATCCACATTTTTTCTTGATCACTCCTGGGATTAAAGTTGTGTGTGATACTGACATAGAAAATAATAGATTTTCTGTAATTAATTAATGCTTTAGAAGCATGTTGCTTTTCATCCAGAATTTGCCCGTCACTTTTTTCAAAAAGTGTGTTGTTCCTTCCTGAACTTAAGTGTGGAGTGTAATAATTCACTTTGTGTTTCGTGTTACTCTTCATTGTAAGCTAAAAGCTGAGATAGGAAGCAGAGGTCTGAACTCAGTTTATAATAAACAGCCCTTTGCAGCCTGCCTTTCACCTGATGCCCTGTTTGGGAAGCCATCCTTTGGGGAAGACCACATGGCTCTGGATTTGTACACTGTGCCTAGATGCAATAAATAAGAGGGTCGGTTCTTTGCAATTGCAAGTTGTGCATTTCTCAGCATGAACAGCAAATGGGAGTCAGCCTGGTGCTGCTCACCTGCTCGCTTTGCAGTGAGGGAGGGGCTGTAAAATCAGACATTGAGCTCAAAGATGCCAAGGTTTATCTGTTTTAACTTTGTGGCTCTCCTCTCCCTCTCTCTAAATAAGTAGGCCTACAAATCCAACATGATATGTAAAAGCAAAGCTGTGGAGTTCTCCCCCTCCCCCTGCCTCTTGCATCTTTATATATAGTTTTCTCTGCAAACCAGACTCTCACACCTGCTACCAGCCTCCTTCAGAGAACAGATTGCAGCCTGGCAATTAAGTGCTCCTAACATATGTTCGTGATACACCAGCAGCAGGGCAAGGCTTTGAGCCTTGATAGGCTCTGCTGGTTTGGGAATGTTGTTAAATGGACAAGGGAGAAACAAAATATCAGAGTAATTTTGAAAGAAAATGTAAAATAAAGAAGGAAAGAAGGAACTAATGCAGAAGGAAAAAGTGAACTAATAAAATTTGCCACTTCAGATTTTTTTAAAGCATGGATTTTAATACATATTATGCCTGGTATAGAACTCCACCAATAAAACTTTCCCCTTTGTGTTGTTACTTACACTACTTTGCTGGGCATTGACATGGACTTGAATTTCCACATCTGTGTCCAGACTCGCTGCTGCTGGGCTGCACTTGCTGTGCCAGACAGGCACCAGCTCTGGTGCTGCAAGGCGAGTGGGGGTTCCGATTTGTCACGTGGTTGGGCTGCTCTGGTGTGTTCCTCTCTAGCAGATGAACAGTTTTTATAGCTTGCTTTCATTATAGAATGAACTATTTCAATTTGTCTTTATTTTTAACATGGAGATAAGTTTATGCGTAGAGGTTGTACAAGTTGTTAGAAAAGACCAACCATTTTGTGTCCCTACACAGTTAAAAGATTCATGAACTCAGCTGTAATTCAGAAATTGGTGTGTCTTCAGAGGAGTTTAGTGTAACTTCAGTAATATATTGTAAAAAATAGTGAGGCACTTCTTTGTGACAGCTATTGCTTACTCCATTTTAATAAGTTTCCTAGTGCACAAGAACTTGAGCTATGGAAAGAGGTACATGTAGATATGAATAGGAGAGACTATAAATGCTGTGGTTAGGGTTTAAAAAAACAGTTACAGTGTCATTTGGTTCCTTTCAGAAGCATTGGCTGAATCTTGTGAAGTTATGGGAAGTATCTGATTAGTTTTACTTCACTGATGCTGTGATTTGAGAAGGAAAATGTATGTATCAATGCCCTGCTTTTTCAGGTGTGAAAGAGGGACACAGAGTAGGAATGGGCTCCTTTTCATCACTGCCTTCCCAACTCAGCCCTGCATTAACTGGGAAGCTGTTTAGGTTTATTCCAAACACAGATGATGTAGTATGGGATCGCTCACCTGGGAGCAGCATCATGTATTCCCGTGGCTCATTCTCTGCAAGGACCTCATTAACTGAATTTCACAACAGTATAATGTTAATTGCAGCAAGTGAATACTGGCATAAAGTTCTTCTGTGGTTTTTCTCTGCATCTTTCTTTTACCTTAGGAAAGAGAAAAGTACTTTGCTGTACTGGTCGTCTGTGCTGCAGCAAAGCTGTGACGCACCCATCAGTTAATACAGTGTGCAACAACCAAAGTAGGTGCAAGGAGGTGGCTCTTCAGCACCTACTCCACAGGGTAATTTCCTTCTTTGCTTTGCCACCTTCACCTTCAGAAACCAAATCTGCAAACAAATGTCATAGCATGAGTTGGGCAAGTATGGAATTATCCCCACAGAGTCTGTGGAGAAGGGAAGCACAGGAGGTCGCTGGCTGATCCAGGACCACACAAGCAGTTCAGAACCAAGTTGGAAATAAAGTGCTGACCTGCTGACTCCTTAGCTGCCAGACTATCTTTCCCATCTAGTAAGGATGTGGTAAAATATTGCTGTATTTAATCCTTCGCCTCTCCTTTAGCTCAGCCTCTGTATAAAAAAACACACCATGCTTTGCCAAGCTGAAAAGAGAATAGCTTGTGGTAAATGGCTGTTGAAAAGAAAGTGTCTTCCTCTTAGGAAAGTGTGGAGTCTGTCATGTTAAACTACTTAATAATGTCTATTTCTTATGTAATTTTTTTTCAACTTGCTCATACTGTAGTTGAAACTTTTATATAGTGATCTGTACTTGTCAGTGGGGATGTTGATTCCAGTATTGTTTACATGATGATAACTTAGAATGAAAGTAAAGGAAATGCTTATGTTGAACATCAGCATAACTATCTAAAGAGATTTATGAGTAGTGATTTTTTTTTAAAACTGACACACTGAAGCTAGAAGGAGATCTGTCAGTGATGTATTTGGTTTAAATACGAGAAATTTAGAGAATGGGGAATATTGATCCATGATAGTGGAATTTAAATATTTTTTTTCCTCACTAAAGTGTTGTAATACTTTTCTTATACAGAGGTGTTGTAAATAAGGTGGTTATGGCCAAAAAATCTGAGGTAGTCAGTAAATGCTGTAATAGTGTTCAGCTGATGCTGTTGAGCAAGAATTGTCTTCATGCTTATGCATTCATTTTAGATTGATGGGGTTAATTGCCTTGGTCTCAACCTTGCTTGTAGATTACTGTGCTGATTTAAAAGGAACTCAGTCTACCAAAACTTTTTAATCCCTTCTGCATGCAGTGCTGAAGAAAGCATGTTTCTCCTTGTAGATGTAAGCTTTCATGATTATAGTGTCATATTCAGGATCTCTATATTAGGAATAAGGAAGTGTGAAGGGCTGCAGTAGGGCCAGAGGGAGCAAAGAGGGGAGTGCTTGCTGTAGTACTTATTAAATAATAGTAATAATAATAATAATAATAATAAGCCCTGAACTTTGTGATTTTGCAGATTATAATTCTGGCCTAGATCTGTTTCTTTAGAATGATTGATTTGACTTGGGCAAGTGGCGATGTATTCTTTTGTATTTTAAAAAACGTGCTACAGCACAGCTGCCATTTATTATTACTGCTTTTGTTGAGGCCTTCAGATTTTGTTAACAGCTGTTATAGTCATCATGTTATCTACAGCATTTTGCAAAAAATGCAGCTGATGGACTATTCAAATGGAGGCATTTACGAAATAATTTTAGATGACATTGTAACTGTCGTTCATCTTCTACCTCTAGAATTTGTATTTTCAAGTGATTTTGTGCGCCTTTGATAAACATGCTGTTATTGGGCAGTGCAGAGTAATTTCTTGAAACTGGATAGCCTGAGAGATTTAAACAAAATCTTGTACCACATATCTCTAATGGTTTATGTGCATTATTTGGTGTCTCTTCCTTGGTTTGGCAGATCCTTCTTATTCTAACAGCTCTCTCCAGTATAAAGTCCCCGAGGAAAAAAAAACAAACCTGCTTGTATTTCGATTGAACCATCCTGAAGGTAACAGTGCTGATGCTTTCCTTCCTTTACTGCCTTTGGAAACCACCATTCCTGACCTGTTCAATGGCCTCTCTGTTGTTGGCTTTTGCATAAAAATTCTGTTTTACTATTTTCTAGCCTCTATTGTTTTTTTCTGATGTTGCTTTTTATTCTTGCAATTGACTGTTGCACGACAGCAACGTCCGCTTTCCTTGTATGTGCTGTACACACATCAAAGGCTCTGTTTAGAAGGTTTCCTGTCCTAATGCATTATTGAGTTACATGATGATGCTATGGAAAGAAATGATACTATGGAAAATAGGGCTATACATAATTTTTGGGGTTTTTTAGGTTGTCCTCTGGTTGTCTTTTAGGCTGTCTTTGAACTTACTTTTTGCTGTCTTAAACTCAGGCTATTCCCTATGCCTGAACAGTAAAGGGGAAATTCTGTATGGTCTTATTAATCTTGCATCCTGATTAGATGAGCTGTTCCTTAAGGCATGTGATAG
>JAWWLV010000088.1:12950670-12990070 GCA_035041135.1 Platyrinchus mystaceus
AGTAAAGGGGAAATTCTGTATGGTCTTATTAATCTTGCATCCTGATTAGATGAGCTGTTCCTTAAGGCATGTGATAGCAAAACAAAAGGGGTGGCTGGTGTGCAGGAATGATCACAGCAGCATGGTTGGTCCTGACTCTCTCTTGCTCTTCCTTTCCGCACTGTTCTCATACGCCTGAACTCGCCGTGTGAGGAGGATGCAGATGGACAGATTTGTAATCTACCAGCAATACTGTCATGGGAATCCTGCAAATGCTACTGAGTCAGGGATTTTAACAAAAAGATGAGTTTTATTGAAAGCAATTGAATTGTGATGCGTGGTGATGAATGAGTATGTGGCGGTAGTGCTCTGCCAGTTCAGATGTTGCTATTTCTGTTTGCCCTGTACTTTGTAATTGGGATATGTTTCCAAATGGAGATTGTTCTTATAATGACTTAAAAGGATATTTCTGTGTCTGTTCTATCCCAGGTTATATTTATATTGAATTTGTACACCATTAAATAACATAAAAATGTGTCTTTTTTAACATTTAGTGAAGCTTTTTTCTTGTAAACACTTTTCCTAATGTTAAGAGGATGTATAGTCAGCATTTCATCAACAATAGAAGCAGAAAATGCATTGGATGAGCTTATTGCCAAGCAAGCTGGACATAGAAATCAATAGTAGAAAAAAACCCACCAAATGAGCAATGTAAAGGAGAGGGAATAATTTAGTTAAAAATGTAAATAGATAATTGCCTGTATTATACAACTGTATACTTTTCATTGAAGTACAAAGCCTATAAAATCAAGTATGTTCATTGATTTACAGATTGCTGAAACATGACTGTAATCTGAGTGAACTGGACTTGTTTCCTAAGAGAAAGTGCCTCTCCTTTTTTTTCCTCCTCTGGAATTGTTTGTAGCTGTAGAACTAAGAAGGGCAGACTGTGCTTTCACAAACCAAGCACACTTCCATACAATTGTGCTATTTGCTTGGTGCTTTATCAGTCCAGGGCAAACTGTTCAATCTATCTTTTTACAGCACCTCCCTTTTATTGCCCTTGCACAGAGCATGGGCATGGTTGTTAACATTTACCTGAAATGTGTAGAGAGGAATAAATAGGAGTCATCCCAGCTGCACTAGCCACTGAAATACCTTATCTGCATTTCTGTTTTAAAAACTTATTCACATTTTCACGCATATCTCATCTACAAAGTGTAAACACTTTGCAAACATCGGATAGTTCCCGTGTGTATGAATGAATGGGGAAAATAATCTGCTGTGTGTCTGGAATTTGATATTTACCTATGAAATCTGGAAGGCAGAGCATCTGAAAAAACCCCATTTATCTCGATCCAACTTTTGCTGTACTCTGCGAGAATGCCATGCTTAGTAAATGTAACCCCCCTTTTGAGTCTTGGGAAGAGCATGTACAGTACCAGGCCCCTCAGGCTGATGGTTACTTTGTTGTGGTCAGGTATGTGATCGGGGTCACATTTGGGTAGAAGCACCTGGAAATCTGTGTCCAGGCAGAGGGATCTGCTGGTAAAACAACTTGTTGAATTCTGGAGCTAAAATCTTAACAATACACATTTAACATTCTGGGACTTGCAGTTTTTCAGGTAGCAGCCCCACAGTTGGATATGTGTTGTGTCATGAAATCTCTGCAGTGCAGAGCATAAGCAGGGCTGGCCTTTTTCCCAAGGGTGACCCTGTGCAGTTCCTGGCTCTGATCAAGGCTGGTGCTTTGGGTATGACTGAATCACTGGGGATTACTGGTGTGCAGAGGCATCAGGCACTGGGGGTGGGAAGGAGACACAGAAGGATGTTATTTGCATTAGGCTGTTACATGGATTGTTCATGTTTGTAATCCTGCTCTTGGGAATTGGTGAATGTCACTGGTGTCACTTGCTTGGATCGCTCTGCAGTAGTACCTGTGGAGGGAATTGCTACATGGGTGATTGTGACATCTCGGGACAGAGGGAACTGCTTTGTTAGCCTGACTTTGTGTTATTACCCTTCCTGAAGTCACCCCCTGTGCCTGACACCCCTTCTGATTGCCTGTCAAAGAGATTCCCAGGGTTGGCTCTGCTGGGGTTTGAAGGACATCTAGGGAAGCTGAAGCCACTGTGTTTATAGGTAAATGCTCTGCTGAGTGATTCTCCTGCTATTGAGAATGTGCACTATAGTTCCACCGTCACTTTTCAGCCTTGCATGATGTTGAAGCCAGAGTGGTGGTTCTTGGGTTTTCAGGAGTGGATTCTTTTTGAATTTTTCTGGTGGCACTTGAGGTCCCCATGAATCAAAATCTTCTTTACCTGTGGATAATTGCAGGCTCTGTGATGAGATTCGTCCTTCCTGTTCTGGATAAATATTTTGAATTAAATATCATTGATATGAAAAACTGAAGAGGAAAAGGAGAACGTGTAAGAGACTAAGAGACTGCATTTGATCTTGCAATGGCTTATCTTCAGATGCAGTCTTGATATCTTTATTTGGGCTCTGGATAATCACAGGATTGAATTTCATTGGATTTCAGTTACAGGAACAGAGTCCATAATTAAGGAGTTAAGCGAATATCCTGAGAGTCAGGTTACTGACATTTTGAGGAATTATTTAAGTGGTTGCTTAATTTTTGTTCAGAGGTTGAACTTTTATGGGGCTTTATTTATTTTTAGTATTTCATTGTCACTCTCACACTTGCACACACACATGAAGATTGTTCTGAAATAGAGCTTAGTTACTGTCTTTTCAAGAAAGAATTTGGGTTTTGTTCTTGAAAAACCCCAATGTTTCTAGAATGTGTTTAGAGTGGCCCACTGAAATGTATATAAAAACTTTCCTGTGACAGAGAGCCTGCATATGGGGACCATTTCTCTTCAGTGGTGGTACTTGGAAATGCTCAGTTATTTAGAAGTCCATCTGCTCCACTGTAACAGTTTGGGTTGAACATGAAGTTTAATTTTGGGGTGATTTGGTGCTATTGGCATCTTGTGATTAATAGTTTCTCTATTTAATTTAATCTCTGTTTAATGAAATGATGCCAGACACCTAATGAGTGCAGTGAACTTTCATAATACAAAATGTGAATCATTGTGAAAGAAACCAAACCCAGTTCCCTGCTGGTTAAAGGTATATCTTTGCAATCAGAAGCCAACAATAAATGGAACAGTGAATCAGCAAGGAAGATAACCTGCGTTGGGCAGCTGTTCCTGTTTGTGTGATGGAGTGTGTGTGTGGACTCTGAGCACAACAAGGCTGTGTTGAAGCTTCAGGCATGTATTGGGAGAATATGTTGAACTTTCACACTCACACTGAGCTGCGAGTGTGTACCAGGGTGTCTGTGAGGAGGAAGAAAAAGGTCACATTTGTTTCAATAAGGAGAATAAAGATGTTGAACTTTTTTCATTGAAAAAGACTCATATCTGTCAGGGTTTAGCCATAGAGAGTGTTTGCCAATATGATATTTAATGTCAGAGTGTGTGAGAGCTGTTGCACATTACCAGATGTGCATGCTGCCATGTCCAAACCCTTTACCCTTGTTTTTGTTTCATATTTCATACTGTAAACCCCAGTTTGGAAGAGTTACCCAGATTGGTCTGTGTAACTGTCAGCTTCTTGTGGATAATTTAAGACACTTACGTAGCCTAATTTCTTATATTAAATGCTGTTGCTTTACACGGGAACTCTGCAAAAATCTCTATTTGCAGCTCTTATTGATAATACAAATTGATATCCTCACAGGTTAATCTTCACTTCCTTCACCTCAGCTAAGTTTGATGTGAAGAGTTCCCAAAATGGGTTTTGCACATACTCTTACATATGAGATGTGATGAATAAATATTGGGAACCCTGGAAAAAGTGCAAGAGAAGTGCTGGGGTTGTATAACCACTCCAGTGTAGTGACAAGTGGTGTCAATCAGATACACAGGCACGTTGAAGCAAATCTAGAAGTTTTCTGAAAAGGAATCAGGGCAATTTTTCCTTCTACTGTAAACATTTTGTAACTCTAATTAACAGGTATAAGAAGAAAACAGTTGTTCTTGCAAATAGGGAGTTGTTATATAGTGTGTTGGGGGAAACAATGTGTATTGTTTTGCAATTTATATAATGTCATTTAAAAAATGAAGTTTTTCTTAGTGGAATGCCCTTATGGATGTAGTCAGTGTCAGGTAACCCTAATCTACAGACAACCTGTTACAAAGAGGAGCAGGTCTAAAATGTTGCAGGCAGTTACTTGCATTGTTTTGGAGTAAAGTTGAAGTTAACAGCTTGACAATGTTGGTAAATTTGGCAGTAAAACTTTTTACAGTTCTTTATAAGAGCTTAATAAGGAAATATTTCATAGCATGAGTACTGTCACACACAGACAAGTTGTCACAGTATGTTGAATTCAGAAGTATTGAGAAGTGAAATACTCATTCACAGTCTTGAAGTGTAATATTTCCAGTTCAGCATGGACAGGCATCAGGAGTTTTGTACCACTGCTAGTGTTATTCTTGAACTGAATTTTTGTAATCCCTATTGCTATAATATTTATTGCTTGCCATTGCTCAGCAAAATACTGAGAATTTTTTCAGGGCTGCAAGCCTTTCCCTTCTGCTGAATCAGTTTGAATAGCCAGAGCTGTTTTTTGTTGAAGTTACGGAATCTGGAACATGAAATCCTTCATAATTCCCCTCCTGTGTATCACTGGTTTATTATTACTATTATTTTTTTTTTCCAGTGTTTTTCCCAACAGTATTTAAGTATGTGTTTGTCTCTTGGGTTAGCAGAAGAAATGTGTGTGCTGGTGGGCACTGGGGAACAGAGTGGGGTTTTTAAAGCAAATCTGCTCCTCAGTGCAGGTGGGTCCTGTAAGCTTTAGCAGTTCTTCCTCAGTTTCTGTGTGGCATTTTCCTGATCTGCCATGGTGAACACTGGTGCTTATACTTGCATGTACTGAAATTCAGGTACAGCATTGTTAGTGTGTTGTGAAGCCAGAGGAGCTGCTTACATGATGATGACAGCATTAATTTTTGAATTCAGAGCTGCTCTTATCCTTTAAAAAGATGCTTCACAGCTGGGAGATCTTGTTTCTGTGAATCAAAGTGGGAATTTACAGCATTTTTTCTCCGGGTAGTGTGAGCAAATACAAAGTATCATGAAAAGCAGTTAGCATGGAACAGTAAATCTCAATGTGGTGAATTAGTGGTCAAGTACCAGAGAACCCATTGATTCAGCCAAATGTTGAAGGGTGAAAGATGCTTTGCCACCTGCAAAGAGGTTGGGTTGGTGCGTTGGGTATTCAGGACAAAAAACCAAGTACATTTAAGGTGCACAGAACGTGCCTGGTCAGGCTTTGCTAGCATGAAAGTTCGCATCAGGTAAATCCTAAAATTTCTAGTTTATACTTACTTCCTTGAAGTTTTTAATTTCCCAGGGTATTCATTTAGACATTTGCACAAATTTGAGGTTCTTGGAACTCTTGCTGTGCCAATGTTGCCAGGCTGATACAAGTGGGCTTTGAACATCTTGAAGTTAATAGTGGTTTGAAATGAAGTATTCAAATTAGCAACTCCCAGCCTTAAAACAGACTGCTTCAAAATCTTTTATGTTCTTCATGGTGGATGTTGAACATAGAATTTTACTTTGAATTATACAAAATATCTCTGCTCATTAGGTGCTGGTATCTGAGTGAAAGAAATAGGGCTATCTAGCATTGTAAAAATATATATTGGTATTAGTCAGAAGAAGGAAAATTTTTTAGGTGTATCTCTTTCAATTACATTGCATTCAGATGTTGCTTATTTTACTGCAAGTTATAAGATTTTTTTTTTGCAAAAACCAGCATGGGAAGCTCAAAAACTGTTAGGAGGAATTGTGTATTTCATCGGGGAGGTCAGTCGTCAATTGCCTTCCGTGACCTTACAGTTTGGCTTTCTCATTTCCACCATTTCCTCTTTATTTGGAGTGATCTGCTCTCTCAGCTCTCTAACCTCGGTTTCAAACCATGGTTTAAGAAGATTTATAAGAACTGCCATTGCTTTGTAAATGGAGTATACTTACAGAACCAGTAGGTAGCTGAGGTGGGGGATTCTCAAAATTTTATTTTTTTAATTTTTTATTTTAATGGATAACATCACTGACAGTGAAATCAGTAACAGGTTTGAACTTTATGCATTTGTCATCTTAAACAAGTTTTTTGATCTTAAAACAAGAAACATGTTGATTTTTCACTTGCACTTGGAGGTTATTGCAAGTTGAGGCTGTTGAGTCTTGTAGAAGTAGCAGCGCCTCCCTCCTTGCTATGGGGAACTTGGGGAGGGAGCTTGTGCATGGCTCACCCTGCACGGCTGTGGGGACGTTGATTCCAAAGGGGACAGACCATCTGCTGAGAATGTTGGAGCCAAAATGGAAGAAGGATTTCTTTGTGGTCAGGTAAACAAGTGGTCGCTCTAGGAGAAGCTTTGGAAGATGTCAGCAGTAGCAGGAATGGGGAAGAACTTGATGAGCAAGTAGGTTAGCTCCCAAATGGAGAAGGGTAGGATGATGTAGCCAGAGGCAAGGAATAATAAGGCCAAGAAGGATAATCATCCTTCCGGTAATGCCTGTACTGAAGAGGGAAGAAGGTTCAGTTATGGCCCTGCCAGCAACACTTTGAAGTGGACCAGAAACTTCTATAGCCTTTGGATAAAATTAGTGAGAAAAACAGTTGTGAAAGATTTTTTTTTTTCTTTTTGCTCAAGAATTCATTGGAGAGGGCTGGGGGAAGAGAGAGAAGTCCATCTGCAAGGAGTAGGACCAAAGAAGCACTTGTGATGTGTATGAAAAAAAGAGAGACAGGAACCAGGAAGGGAAATGTTTGAAAACTGCAAGTTTGTTTGTAATCGTGGGAGAGCTGGAGGAAAGCAAAAGGTGCCTGAATATATAAACCAGGGTGAACTTGGAGTTAAAAGCTGCATGCAGCCAATTTAAGTCCTCCTTGAGCACATGAAGGGGTTACCATGCTGATGCTGCCATCACCAGAGGTAACTCAAAAAACCTTCCAACTCAGAGAGCCAAATCCCACTAAGAAGGTCTGTCCTTCCTTGCAGCAATCTCTTTGTTTTGCTTGGTTCACATTTTAGTAGTGAGGGCATTAATAACACCAAATGCATGCTGGCAACATCTTTCTCTATTTAAATACTTGAACACTTATTTCCCCTCCCTTAGTTAATAGGAATGCTTGATATTCACATTCCTCTTTCTGCACAAAGGAAAAACTGGAGCAGCAGGATGCTGTGACTCTTATTTCAAATACTGTGCATCTACAGATCCCAGTGAAATCAGCAGGAGGAATATGTAGAGGTTTTTCCAAGTGTGAGCTGTGAGTTTTCCATCTGTAATTATTCTAAGAAACATTGGACCTGGAGTAAAAAATTGAACTTTTTGCCCTTCATTATCTTCTGCCTTTCTGCAGCACAGAAACTAGCAGGTCTTCCCCTCCTCCCATCATTTATGCTTCTTTATAAATTATTGGCATGTTCTCTAGTTAATTCTTTGATGACCACAAAAAGAAACTTCTGTCTTGTTTCAGGAGACAGCAATTTCCCTGAGGTGAATATCTGATTGCTTTTGCATTGCTGAGTTGTCTTGGCTTCTATGACCCCTTCTTCTTGCTTTGTAAATTGATTTAAAAATAAAATCATGAAGGACAGAGACAAAATGTTTTGTTTTATTACAGGCATTATGTTGTCTAAATGATACAGCTGAGAACAGAAGGACTGGAGGTACTTTCTTTTAAGAAAGAGGCAGAAGGGTTAAAAATAGGACCAGTATAGAGAGTAATAAATAGGATGGATATAATTCAAGGGATGCAGATGTTGGCCATGTCTGCTTTGGGGAGGGGATGCGTTTATGATGATGATAGCAAACTGATTGCAAGCCCTGATTCTGAGTGGTGGTGGTGATTTTTCTGGAGTTGAGTTAGTCAACCTGCACCCTTGGATTGGCTGTTGAGCTGCTGTAGGATGGGCTGTAGGATGGGTATTAAGCTAGATAGGGATAGTTAAGCACATGAGGAACATGAAGGCCTGAGCTGGAAAACCTGCTTATCTTGAATGGTGTCTCTGTGCTGCATTTGAGAGTGGAAGTCCTGCTCTGTTTGAGAGGGACACTTTTTCTTCACAAGTGTGACCAAACTAATGCACAGACTTTAGAGTGGTAGGGTACATACATATTGATATTTTTTATCTTTAACTGATATTTCTGAGCTCTGTTTGTATGAGCTGAACTCTGTCCCTGACTAAGATACCTGGAGGCAGAGGATGAGACAGTGCAGAGGATGAGCAACTGCAGAAACCACTCTGCCACTGTTTATGCTGTTACCTGTCAAATTCAACAAATGACACCAAAAAGTGTCATTGCTGCATCTGTAAATAGGTCTGCTGTGATAGAAAAATCTGCTGTTTTTCCAGCAACAATGGCTAGAAATGTGACTGCCCCTCTCAAAAGGGAGAAATGGGGTTTCATTGCATGGTCCCACTGAAATGCCTACACAGCATCTGGAAGGTGGGGCCTCTCCCCATCCTGCTCTTGTACTATGATGCTTTGCCTTCCTCTCAAGTAATAAATGCTCAGGCATTTATTATCTTTCTTTATTCTTTTGATTTATTTATTAGCAGAGGTGAACAATTATATTCAGTTTCACTGTTAATTTCTTGCCGGCGGTCTCACTAGTTACCTGCAGGGGTTTTCGGCTGTTGATGAAAAATTTCAAGATGTTGCTACTAAAATATTTTAGTATAAAATCAACTGTTGTAAAAAGACTCTTCTGGTGTGACTTTTCTTTTTTTCCCAATGGAATTGTGAATTCTGTAGTTACCTTAGGTTGGGTGGGGATAGCTATTTCAACCACTGAAAAACTTTGAGACGCTTTATAATATTTTTAATTTTTTTTTTTTTTACTTCAGGAAAAAGAAACAAAAATTGTTAAATGTTTTTCATGGAGTAGTAAGATTTATTTTACCAGAAGTTTTATTGTATGTCGAGATTTCCAGGTAATTTCACAAGCCCATTTGAATCCTGTGGAGTCAGGTAACGATAGCATGAAGGTTACCCTTGTGTGTGTTTCATTGCTTCGTTATGGATGCCTGGATTGAGAGTCCTGTGTCTGTGCCAGCAATCCTACTGCACCAGTGGTTTCTATTAACTACTCAGTGACTGACAGATAACTGTGCAAAGTAGATGCTTGTAGAGGTTCAAATTCACTGAAGAACTTGGTAAGTGGTGCAGCGTCTCCTCTGGGGTCTGTGCACCTGCAGTAGGTCTTTCCTTTGGCAGCGACCCCTCCAGCCTCCCTGGGCACGGTGTGTTGGTCAGCCATGGACCCAGCAGTGCTCCCTTTTGCCCTGACTGCACATCCATTCCCCCCTGTCCCTGCTCCAGCATCCCGAGCTGAGCAGGTTGTTGGAAGGCTTTCAAGTGTTGCCACCTGACCTGCGTTTGCAGATGTGTTTGATGTTTGGTGCCCAGAGCAGTTCCTGCTGCTGGGGATCATGCATGGCACTAAAGAGTTTTAATATTTGTGAGAGGTGGCATTGATGTCCATTTAAAGTTTGTAATGTGTCGGGAGCATCACTTGTGCTTTTGCACTGGTACCATAACTGTTTAGTAAACATGTCCATGTTGTTAACAGAGAAGATAAACAGTATTTATAAGAATGCCTAATATTGGAAGCTTCTGTAAGCTTATTAAAGGCACAGGATTTAAAGAAAAATTGATTTGTTTGGGATGTTTTGCTTGTACTGCAAAATTCCTCTCACTTGAGGTCATAAAAGTGAGAGTATTGCTCCAAAATTTTCCAGTAGCAATATTCCCATCCGATGCTGTAACCACAGAAGGCACTGAACATCCTGCCCTTTTCATTAGAACAGAGTTCTCTAGAGTTTTTGAGAGGCAGTTCTTACTATATTTATACAGCATTATGCTAAATGTACTTTGAAATGAAAAGCAGGTATTCCCAAGTCTACTGCTCAAGTACTATTCTTGCAGAGAAAACCTGTTTTTCTCCTAAATCTTCTGACACTTCAGGATTTCTGTGAAGTTAAAAAAAGTTCTCCAATAGGACAACAACAGCAGGAGGTTAAAGAAAAGCACAACAATAAATGACACACAAAAGCATACCCAACCCCCCCCACAAGTATTGCCCATAATCTCTTCCACTCCCTCTGTTCCCACTGTATTCATACTTTTTTGTCCCCTCTCAAGTAAAGGAGGTATGTTCTTTCTAGGCAAGGTGAGCAAGGCTTGCCTATAATTTTTCTTTCAGGTTTCAAAAGTATGAACTTCTTTCAGTCTAAATTAATGAAAAAAATATAATAATGAGAAAGCACACAATTTATGTGGCTAGAAAGTGAAGTTATTCTTAATGGAGGAAGGGAAATGCAGAAAATGGAAGAGACTGCAGAGTATATCTGGCTGTTGCAGAGTCCTTTTTGCAGTGTATTGTGGAAGGTTTCTGGCACCAGTTCTAAACATGGTCTGTCTGTGTTTCAGAGTGAGCTTCCTTTGTTAAAGCTCTGCGCTGGAGAGAAATGATATGCTGGCAAGTACAAATTTATACTGAGGGACACCAGGAAGGGAAGCCTGAGCCTACTTAAGTGGAATGCACAGCATTGATTACTGCAGGAAGAATTGATTAATCATAAGCATTAAAAAAAAAAGAGCTGAGCTTGTTTAAAAGGCAAGCGAGTGAAAGCAAAACTGAGTCAGGATGTAGTGCAAGGCCCATAAATGTACCTGTATGACATATGGATGCACCAGATTTTTAATTAAAGGAACAATTTTATCCTAAAGAAAGCACCTGGAGGAACAGAAGGAATTTGGAAGAACAAACACTTTACTGTCACCTATCTTTATATTTCCTTTTGCCAACCTTGCTGCCATACTTCAAACTGCATTTGCAGTGAGGTGCTTGTGCTCACAGTCCAGCTACTCTGGGTGTGGATATTCACAAACAAAATGGGATACCCAAGATGGTTACTTAAAAAGAAAAAGTAGTCTGCAGAAGTTTTTAAGGCCAGACATCTGTAACACCAGGAGCCAAACGTGTGGAGAGGAACAGTGCCTTGGCCTTGCTGGGTTTCTTGTTGGTTTTGAGTGACTGGGCTGGGATGAAATCTGAAATACTTCTTAATGCAAAATCAGTTTGCTGTAAAGTGTGATGTTTTTAGCAGTGAACCCAGATAACTGGGGAAGCTAGTTTGCATTCATTTTGATTTCTGTCGTGGTTTCTGTATTACATGACATAGCAGCTAAATTCTTGGTATGGAGCAGTTTTCTACACTGTGCAGCAGTACCTGCATTTTAATGCACGAATAGCTATTTGTCCAGCTAACCTTTGTTATTTTAAAGACTCCAATAAATCAGATTTTTTTTGGTAAGCATTTTTGGTATGTAATTAGCTTTAAATCTTATGTACAAAGGAAAAGCCACATTAATAATACTCTTAAGAGTTAGAGCAAAGCAGACAAAGTATTTTATTTGCGTTGTCCACAGATTTACTTCCCATCATTGTGAAGTACTTGCCTTGTAAGATTTCCTCTGAAATCTTAATTTGATGGAGCCTGTCATTTGCCTCCAGATTTTACTACTTTCTGACACTTTTTTCTGTTTAAAAAAAAGTCCCTCTAGCAATTCGACCTAGAAACTTCTGTGTTTCTTGGGGCACAAATGCATAATTTTCTAGAAGTGGCTGCTATTTATGATGATTATATTTTTATTTAATATTTAAGAAGTTTCAATATCAACAAGATAAGTAAGTTACCAGAGCAACTTAGTGTTGCCCTGCAAGAAGTCTTGCAAAATGTATAGGTTGGTTTTTCGGTTGGTTTTTTTTTTTTTTTTGGTGTAATGCCTGTTTGCCAGATGGTGAAGGTTTCATGAGAGCCAGTTAGAGTGTTTGAAGGGCTTGGTGTGAAGTGACACAGACACCGGAGCCCTTTGGTGTGCACGTGGTGAATGCCAAAAGACCACTGCAGGTGTGAACAGTTTGGACAGGGGTGTTGGCAGGAGAGGGAACCCCGGGTGGTTGGAGGATGCTTTGTCTCGGGGTGATTGTGGAGTGAACTTCCTTAACCTACAGGAGGACTCCCCTCCCCTCTGCATTTCTTACCTTCCAGTAATGATATGTAAGGAGCTGGTCCTGGACATGGATTCATGCTACAAGCCTTAACAGTGCATTTTGTTGGGAATGACTCCTGTTGTTCCCTAATAAACAGCAGGGATGCACTGTGTGGAAGTGGCTGCTCAGCAGCAGGGTAGTATTTGTGCAGTGTATTTGTGAGTATATTGAAGACCATTTATGGCCTGATAATCTGTGGTTTCCTGGTTTATGCTGACTGTGACATATGGGTTTTTTCCTCACTCAGATATAGGTAGCATCCCTGATTTCTGCTGCAGTGTCTTTTCCTTGGTCTATGTGGTTGTGAGCCTTGTTTGGCAGAGGACTTAGAAAAAATACGTAACTTAGATTTTTTTTTTTCTTCCAACTTGGGGAAAGGGAAGGAAGTTGGGAAGGATGTTGTTACCCTTTGCCAACCTATAGTGAACTTGTCGACTGAGCCTCCTATTCTCCCTTGTATGTTCAGTAATAGTCCTTGGCAAAATGCCTTGTTGGTTTTGTTTTCCTGAGGTGCCAGGGTGCTGGTTCTGGTAAGAGGAATAGCAGATGCCATCCAGCAGACCAAGGGCTGTTGGTACTGTTGGCCAAAGTGCCCATCTGTTGAACTTGAGGCTACTTTATAGCTGATGAGGCCAATGTGAGCCAGTGCTACTGTTGGTGTTGCTTTTCCCACCCTGTTTTCTCCGCCGTGTTGCAGAGGCACCATTTGGGAAGTGCTTACTTGCAGAGCAAGCCAAGTGAGGAGAGAAGAATTAGCAAAAAGAAAGACCCAGGCTGTACAGAGGGATGTAGGAGAGAGCTTGTGGAGGCCTGGGTACATGAGCTTGCTTAATATGCTTGTATTGCCAGGGGCCACCAGTCAGAGCATCCCTGGGGTAGGTCACACTGGCTGTGGGTCAGCATCAGGTGTGTGGAGAGATGTGTTTCCAGTGGAATCTCTGGGTTGTGATTTGAGCCTTGCTGATGCCATGCTGTCCTGGGGGGAATGTGATTCCTAGTCCAACCTGTCAGGCACCTCTGCCTCCTCACCATTCCCTCTGGCTTGGACAGCCCTGCTCCTCTCCCACATTCCTACTGTCATCTGCATAAGGCCAGACTTCTGCAGGTGCTGGGGCATGAATAGGTTGCCTCAAGTATTAGCATTTTGTTTTGAAGACTGAACAGGTAAATACTATGTTCTTAAGTGTGCCTTGCTTCTCCTTTCTGCTTTCCAAAAGCAACTGGAAAAAAATGTGTATCATGAATTACAAAATTTTTTTAGTCTAGATTTTATTTTTTTGAAAACAAAAAGTTTTCCAGTATTATTTTAACTACAGTGACTAAAACACTTTTATAAAAATAAACAGAAACAGAATAAGCAATAAAAATGTACATAAAGAAAACTGAAGAGATGGGTGGCTCAGATTTTGGCAGTGATGTTTTTGCCAAGGGCAGGCAGTACTGTTGTGCTGGGAAATAAATCATATGTGACCTCCAGTTGTTTCTGTCCTGCATGCCGTAGCTGACCAAAATTTCTGGTTCTAATATTACACTGAAATTCCTTAATTTATCCCTTCTTTCCTTGAAGTCATGTGCAATATGTCTGAAAGTTGTTCTCTGATATAAACCAAATCTGCTCTCACGTGGTAAAGGAGGGAGTCATATAAACTAATGAGCTGGCTGTTACATAGACATCTTATGCATTATGACACACTTTCACTGTTTATGCATATGTGCCAACAGTGTATCATAGCACAGTACCTGGTTTATAGCAAAATGACAATTTTCCTCTTTACTCATCCCGTGGCTTAGGACTCAAATGTCTTTTGAACTTTTTATTTACTTTGCTTCCCGGGTGCTTCTTGTGTTCTTTCAGTTGAGAATTTTACAAATGTTTTTTAACACTGACCCATTGTAAAGCCACAGCATGCAAAAATTTAATTAGAATAAAACATGACGCTCTTATGCCAAGTTAAAATGTTTTCTGAGGGTAAGCAAGGAAAAACAATGCAGATGTGCTATATATATGTTTTGGCAGAAGACAAGGGCTTTTTATAGTGTATCTGCCATCACAGCTTGAGCTTGGCAATACATTCCTGTAGCATATGCATATGGCTTTTCAGGCAAACAGTAAACAGAGTTTAATGTGGCTTTCAGCACAGACTGAATCTCTCTGGAGCTGGGGACGCTTTCGCCTGCCTTCGGTGCCATTTGAGCCAGACCAGTTTTGTGGTTGCACGTTTGTCTTGGCCTTTCAGGGTAGTCCCTTTTGGATTTAGTCTGTAATCAAAAGAGAATGCCAGAAACAGAAGTCTCAAGTAGCCTTTCCCTTTTGCTTGTAAGACTGAAACGAGAGACTTATGTAGGCAGAAAGAGTCTAAACTAAATACAAGGTAATTGCACAAAACTCTGTGCTTATTATTCCGCTGTTTCTGGGCTGCACTGTGAAAATTTGAGCTGCAAGTTGTGGTCCAAAGACAAACTATATTTTCCAGAGTTTGGCTGAAATGATGATGAGGTTTTTCTTTTAAAGGATGGAGATCTGCTAGTAATGACAAATTCTGGATTTTCCCCCCTCCCCTTTTTTTTTACCTCTTTTTTCCTTAACATTTCTATGCTATGCTTAGAGTTGCTTCTGCACATCTTCACAAGATGGATGAACATCACCAACTGAACTTCATCCTGTGCCCTCCCTCCTGCTTGCTTGAGCTAACCCGTGTCTCATCCATGTAATTTAGACTCTTAAGGCTTCTTGTTGTGGGACAAAGGCCCAGAATCCTCTCAAGGGATTTGTGTAATTTTCCCCAAAATTGTTTTGCTGCTGGTTAGAGTATACTGATGTTTGTTTCTGGCCTGAAGCCCCCTTTTATTATCTCTTTTTGGCTTCAGAGGCAGCCAGGAGAGCACAGCAGAGGGAGGC
Organism: Platyrinchus mystaceus; assembly: GCA_035041135.1. NCBI lineage: Eukaryota > Metazoa > Chordata > Aves > Passeriformes > Tyrannidae > Platyrinchus > Platyrinchus mystaceus. The sequence continues at coordinate 12,965,697 of JAWWLV010000088.1, forward strand.
AAAGGGGAAGAGCCCTTCTCCCATGCAATGCAAGCCCTGTAACAGGCACAAAGACTGTATTACACCCCCATCAGTGAAGTGGAAAGTGTCTCTCATTTCACTGAACTTACACCAATAGACTATGGATATGCCTGTTCCAGAATTAAAAGTAACACCTCTGTCCACAGTCTTCTCTAGAAATAATAACATGAGTTGTAGGAAATTCAGTTAGTTACATCGTTATAATGTCAACTAGATCAACTATGAGCTGTCAGTTTTCTGAGGCAGATGGTCCATCTCTGGCAAAGCAGGACTCTGCACACCCCACCCAGCTCTGCTTCCATTCAGCATTTTCAATAACTACCTGTAGCCTCACTTGTTTTTGATGCACATAAAAAAGGTGTCTAATATTTGAGGTTTCAAAATCCTACAGGAAAATACAGGCACCTTTTCAATTGTGACTGAGGTCCAAATTTTGCATCCTGAATATCTCTGTACAGAGTGATCTATGCAGATGTAATTATTTATGGAACTATTTCTGATATCTGTCATTGGTATATCATAATTGTTTCAGTGTCATACTTGTCTCAGAAGATATTTGTCTTCTGAACATGCAAGTTTAAGCACAAGTTATTTTTTCTGTTTGTTTGGTATTTGGAACTGTAGCTGTTTTGAAAGCATGCCCTTTTTCCTGTCAACCTTGAAAGAGGCATGTGGCTTATCAAAGGCCATGTGCTGAACTACTGAAAATTTCAATGAAGTCTTATTTTTACATTTTTTATTTGTTTAAAAAAATAAGTTATCTGAGAAAGACTGATGTAAAGTTCAAAGTATAAGAAATTTTTTTTATGTTTATGGTGTATGAGGTTATAAATTATCACTTTAAAACATCAGTGTATAAATTCAAGTTGATTTGTTTAATTTAGAGGATATGGCTTGTTCTGAATTAACAGCATGTCTGCTTTTACTCTTCCTTTACAGACCAATGCAGAGAACAGCTTGAATATGTTCTATTGTATTGTGCAATGAGGTTGTACTCCTCATAGGAAGCATGAAAAACTCTGGAATTCAAGAGAATATGTACTTTTCCCCACGGTCTTTATATTCTAGGAGATGGTTTGGCTATCACAGTATTATGTTTGATCTCATTTGATGGGGATAATCTAAACAGAATGTTTTATACGAGCTTGAGAGGTCTACAAGTTTTGAGTCCAAGACAGTTTCAATTATCTTTTTTTTTTCTTTTTTATTTTTGCCTAAAGCTAAATGAATTTTCAAACAACCATGGTTTCAAATAATAGAACTAACTAGAGAACAAATTTTGTGTTGTGTGAAAATAAGTAAGGTTTTATTTTCTTTTTTCAGCATTTTAATGAAAGGGACAGCTTTTGTGAAAAAAACTTCCTAAAATGCCTGCGAGGGCTGTTTCAGAGCGAGTCTCCATGGGGAGGGATGCTTAGCTGGGAGAAGGGAGGTCCAGCAGTGAGGCCATACCCTGCAGAGCTCTTCACCAACCTGCAGCTTTTTCAACCCAGATGTCAGATGTGTTAATCACTGACATTGAAGTGTCTTGTAGAAAATCTTTTTATCAAAGCAAAGCTTTGCCTACACCGAATTTTTGCTTCAAGTTTGTTTTTCACAAAGCTTGCATTTACGAAAACTTTCTCCTACAGGTGAGGATGATTCCTAGTATCTCTAAGAGGGCTAAAATATTTCTCTTTTTTTCAAATGGCAAAATTTTAGTTTAGTGCCAATTTTCTTGTCGTACTTTGTCTTCCTAGACAAAAAGGAACTGCATTTCTGGCGTAAAAACCTGCAGCTTGTGTAGAAGAACAGAGTGAAATTAAATCAGCCTTTTAGAAATCAGAAGAGTAGAAGGTGTATGAGTCATCCAGCAAAATAAAATGTTACTAGGACTACATTTTACTGTTTGATGCAAACCTCCTGATGATAGCCATTCATATGAACTTGGAACAGAAGTTTGGCCTAGCTGAGGGTATTACTGTGAGTTGGTGTCTGATTCACAACAGCTGGGAGAGTGTAATCCCTCCCTGTGTGCAGAGCGTGTCCCTGTGTGCCTGTGACCCCCCACCTACCTTGTCGTCATGGGATCTCCTACATCTACTCATATAAACATTCTGGTTTTTAAATTGAGGACTAAATGAATAGGTTTCTTGCCTCTCCCTTTTCGTCATCACTGATAAATAAAATGCAGCAAAACTTCGATTCCTCCCCTTTACTTTTAAAGGCTGTGAACTGGAAATGTTGCCTAGTTGGAAGGCAGCGAAGGCCCCCGGATAAAGCGCTTGCAGCCAGTAGATCTTGCTCTGTGTCTTAACCAATGAAAGTTCATGACCTCTCCCTATCTGAACAGCTCACTATATATAGACTAGGATCTTCCCTGGGAATTCTCGTAGCAGCCTGTCTGGTGCAGCCATGGATCAGCTCAGTGCCCAGGTGATGATATGGGTGCTGTGTGTAACCGATTCGTGTGTGCAGTTGTTTGTCCCACCTGTGCTGGGACTTTGGTCTGTACCTGGCTGTGAATTACTTGTCTCTAGGAAAAAGCCTGTAAAAGCAGCTGTTAGACTTTCTGCCAAGCTGAGGAATTCTCCACTAGAAAGCAAGGCACCCTGTTCCTGGAAAATGAAAATAAAATGCATTTCAGGCTCTTGAAACGGATTTTATTTTACTTAATATTTTCACTTGTGTAAGCGTATATAATTGTTCTGCTGTGTCAAAAATAGAGTACATAGAGCATGACAGAAATATGAGAATTCATATACAAAAGTCTTCTGTGGTAAATTTCTTCAAGAACAGTATTCTTGGCTTTAAGAACTGGAGAGTGGGTTTCATATGCAAGAGTGGGTGTGTACATGTGAGTAAATATGTGCACACAGGATTGCTATTTTGATGCTTGCAAGCTTCTATCAGTCCAGACATCTCACTATTTAAAAAAGTGTGAGGGATGTTTTAAGAATATACTTTTTTTCCAGTTGTTGGAATTTTTATGGTATTGTTAGCAGTGCAGTTGCTATTACCATAGAAGAGACAAAACAGAGGCCTGTTGGTTGCTAGGGGAAAACTTGCAAAGTTAAATGAATTTATTTGAAGTGTTTTATTGAAAAAATACATGGGTGGAGACTTGTGGTTAGATGAAATGGCTTAAAATTTTGGTTAGCTTGATGCATTACTGTCTGGGGAGCTGTAAGTGTATGCTATGTAAACTGTATGCTAAACAGTCAAAAAGGTGCCATATTTTAATCTCTTTTTATTCATCAAAGTCTTTTCCTTTTGGCCTACTATGTTATAGAACAACAAGCAGATTTTTCTTTTTAGTGGAGTTTAGGACACTGTTTCCATGTACCTACCAACACTTGGGGTTTTACAGGGCTTGAAGGTATAATTCTAGGTGGAATATTATGGCACATTTGAGTATATTTCTAACATTGCCCTTGTGCATCCAATTACAGTAATTTCTCAGTATCTTCTGTTAAAGTTTACTTTCCCATCTTTGTTACAAAGATGGGAATTTCTAGTTTAGACCGCAGTATGATATATAACTGAAAACACTAAAGTATCATGTCACTCTTAAATTAATCAAAACTTCTGGAGATACAAATTGTGGTACCCTGAGCTCGAAAAATAAAAAGTTTTAACAATTTCCTATACGATGTACTCACAACTCAGCTGAAAACACTTGAATGTTTGCCTCTTGTTCAAAATAGGGCCTGGCATTGCTTCACTGATTTTAATGGTTATTTTTTGTTGCTTTCTTTTCTGGTCAAGAAGACTAGCTGGTTTTACTTCTCTTGTAATAAAATCTTCTGCTTTAATTCTGACAAGTGCAGACACGCTGTTAGAGATTTAAGCGATTTTGAAAGATGTGTAATGGGTTAGAGTTCAGTGTAGTGCTGTTAGCTGCTCCCTATCGCTGGAGGTGACAAGGGAAAGATAACTGAGGGAGTAAGAGGAGGTTTTCAGTGCTGATCCCCATCTCCCTGCATTAGTGGATTCATTTTCAGGGCTTAGCTTGGCAAGCTTTGCTTATGTTGATGGGCGCTAATGCAGTTAGGTCTGTGAGGCTGTTGCAGTGTCTAGTTGGAATGAATACTGTGGTAAATGAAAGGGGCACACTCTTAAATAAGTTTTTTCCAATAGTTGTCATCTGTGTTTGCTTTAACATCTTGGAATGTTAGATCTGTTTTCTGCTGCTGGCCAGGTATGGAAGTGATGGTGAGTCATAAGCAAATGCAGACAGTAGAGGAGAAGACAGGCTTTTGAGAAGCCAGAGGAAGAGGGGAGGTTGTGGTACAGCTGGCAGCTGCAGTTGGCAGGTGATTTTTTGTATTTATACCAAATTGTGGGACTGGAAATGAGATTGAGGAAGGAGATTGAAAATGAAGAGAGTCCTCTTTAAGTAATGAGTAAGGTGAGGGCTTAGGACAAGGAGCTTTCCTGTGTTACAGTTTTCCTGTTATGAGCTCTCTTGACTACTCCAGAGTGTGGCAGTGGGATTCTGTGGTGGTTTTGTCTGTTTGTTTGGTTTTGGTTTGGGTTGGTTTGGTTTTTTTGGATTAAACTGGGGCTAGCCTCAAGTTTAGACCAGACCTGATCTTAGTTATTGAATTGACAAAGAGAACTATTGCAGATTTGTGAGGAGGAACTGTTACTGATGATCTCTGAACAAAACATGAATGTAAATTAAAATAGCACAGAAGGTAAAATGTGGAGTTGGTAGCAGTTACCATTAGTTCTGCTTTTATTTTCCTGCTGTGGTCTGCAGCCCGCTGTGGTGTTAATTGCTTTTCATTTTAAACATGGTAATACCCTGCAGCATGGTCAGGAGGAGTACAGCCATGGTAAACCTAAAGTTACCTTAGGGTCAATTAAAAAAAAAACAACAACAAAAAGTATTTCTCTTTAGAAGTAGTGAATACATTGAATGCATTTTCAGAACAAAACAAACAACTGAGACTACTGTTTTTAGAAGTTCAGTTTTAAGGTACTTCCCCTCCTTCACACTAGTGTGAAGGACTGCACTGCAGTTCCTGCCCTGGATTAGCAGCCATCAGAATCTTGAATTCAAAGAGAATGGCAGATCTCTTTTATTTAACCTTATAAAACAAGCATGACTATAGTGGTTGAGTTTATATGGAGATTTTTCTCAAAGTTTCAGAAAAGTGATGTTTAGGCATGTTTAGAAGTGAGTGACTACATAATTCAATCCGTGCCACTAGAAGGTATTGAAATTACACTCCTTCAAAAAGATTGGGCAGTTTGGAAAAGTAATAGCTAAATATTGTAGCTATAATTCTTCCCTGGAGATGAAAATAAGGCCTGCTTTGGTTAAAGTATCTTGAAAAGTATTTAAGATACCATTAGCATGATACCATGATTATTTCCACACTGCTTTTGCAGATGCCTACTAGGAATGAGTTTTCCTTGGTGAGTTTGACCTGTAGGCATCTGCCTGTGTGTGCCTAGGAGTGTGTTAAATACAGATACTGTTCCATGGGTGTCTGATCCTTACGGGTGAGATGGTGGAGTGGTGGTGTGCAGAGGTCATCTGGCCTCGTGTCAGCCTACTTAGGCCATGTAGAAAGCTTTTTGCATGAGCTACAGTGTGCACATAGGAGTGGAGAACAAAGAAAGGGAATATAGTCCTGGGAACAGCTTTATAGGGCACAGCGGAAACTCCTGAACCTTTAAGTCCCCCGTTCACTATTAGCACGATTTTCCTACAACACGAATCAGTAGAAATGCTCTGTGTATCTATTCTGGGTCCTAGGACTCTGTGTTGATCTGTAGGTGCTTTTCAGCATGTATTTGTCACTTTATTTGTGCCTTATATCAGCTTTATCCGACAGCCATAGGTGACAAACCGCTGCTCCTCTGAACCAGACAGGGAATTACAGTGTAGGCTGCAGGCAGTGCCCAAGCACTGCTTGTGTGTGCTGCGGTGCAGGGAGTGTAGGGAGTGTAGGGGATCTCTTGCCATATCCACACTGCTTACAGCAACTGCAGAGACAGGGAGATCTCATGGGTGCCCCTGTGCACAGCTGACTGGGTGGCAAGGGAGGGTAAAGCATCTGGGGTGCTAAAACTATATATCCTGTCAAAAATGTGAGATATCATAGCTGACCTAAATCAAGATAAACCTTTCAGTGATTCACATAACTTATGCATTCCTTTCACATGGTTCACCAAAGCTGTTTATATTGCAAAGTCCTAGCCACCAACCCTTGAGTTTGAAGCTCCCAGAGGAATAATACAGCCATCAGGACAGGGAGTGATATTTCATAGTTTTTGTTACCTTCATAGTTACAGTGGGTCATAAATGTGAGGCACTGTATGTAATATTGTTTTTACAACTCTCTCTGTATATTAATCATTGTTAAGAGTTCACATACTACTCAGTTAATGACCTATGCCCACTTGGGAGCATATATAAAAACCGGTGGTTTCTGTCTTTCATGGCACTTGTTATTAATGGCCCCCAAATGAAAATCTGATTTCAAGTATATTTCTGAAATAAATTAGGCTCTTTGTCTCATGTTGAATGTCACTTGGGTAGATGACTGTATTTCTACTCTCTTAAATATTCCCTTGAAACATTTTGCCAGACTCAGTTCTTGTTTAATCAGCATTCATCAATGATACACATGTCAGTCTACAACATACATGTCTGTAGGCACAGACATACCTATGTGGTTGGTTATTCCAGTAAAATCCCTTACTTTGGTCTAAACCTGGTATTGTATTTGGAGAACTTTTGTGGAGGCTGAAAAAACAAATGAACCACTTAAATCCAAGCGATGCTGTAATGATGGGTGGAGGTAAGAAGCTCTTGAAAGAAACAGAAAGCACTTCTTTCATCAAGTTCACTTAGGGTTCAGTTGTCAAGCTGTGATCCAGAGATGTTCTGCATTTCTTCAGCATTGTTGCCCAAATTCTAAATCCCCATATATAAGATTGTACACCATTATACCCAGTACATTTCACTACATATTCATGAGCTATGGATTTGGTTACTGTAATTCATATCTGTCATCTGGAGTTCATACTAATAATTACAAATTGCAATCAAGAAATTATTTTGTTGTATTTGTTGTATTTAAATGTAGATAACGAAGTAAGCTCTGAAATAAGCAAAATGATCTGAAAAGGGCATATTTATTTTACCTTACTTGTGGTTATCACAGTTGCAGTTTGTGGCAGTGCTTTGATAGATGTCTAGGATTTTCTGACATCGAAATAAATCACATGTAAAAGTTTTATTTTGCAGTTTGGGCAGGACAATGTTATTCAGTGCTCACAGCATGGAAATGATGGAGTTCAGAGACAGTGTCATCCCACTCAGTATGTTTTTCTCAAATATTTAATTTTTTCCCCTTAGCAAACAGAACATAATTGTTCACAGCATAAACAATCAGTAGTTGGGGTGAAAGTGTGTTAATCTTTTGTAGCCAGATGTAAAGCTTTATTCTTCATTTATTAGTTATCAAATTTGGTTGCCACGTGCATTCTAGTGGCAGCACAAAATAACTTATCCTTTTTTTGTGGGTGTCTAACTCATGCTAATAGCAGAGTTCAGGTGTTGGCCTGTGCTGAGGAGCTGGTCCTGCCCTTTGGTGGTGGCACCTCCTAGTGGATAGAGAGCCGTGTGCTGTGAAGAAATGTCATAAGGTCAGGTTTGACAACGGGCAATGTTTTCAGTGCAGTATTTTTGGAATAGGCTGCCAGGAGACATGTGAAACACAGCCATCACCCCAGGACCTGCGGGTGTTGATCAACAATTGGCTGAACATGAGCCAGCAGTGTGCCCAGGTGGCCAAGAAGGTAAATGGCATCCTGGTTTATACCAGTAGTAGTGTGGCCAGCAGGACTGGGGCAGTGATTGTCTCCCTGTACTCAGCACTGGTGAGGCTGTGCCTTAAATCCAAGGATCACTTTTGGGCCCCTCACTTCAAGAAAGACATTGAGGTGCTGGAGAGTGTCCAAAGAAGAGCAGTGGAGCTGGTGAAGGGTCTGGAGCACAAGTTTTATGAGGAGTGGCTGAGTTAGCTGGGATTGTTTAGCCTGGAAAAAAGGAGTCTCAGGGGAGACTTTATCGCTCCCTACATCTACCTGAAAGGAGAGTGTAGCCAGGTGGGGGTCAGTCTCTTCTGCCAGGTATCAAGTGATTGGATGAGAAGAAGTGGCCTCAAGTTGCACCAGAGTTTTAGATTGGATCTTAGGAAAAGTTTCTTCACTGAAAGGGTTATCAAGCATGGGAACAGGCTGCCCAGAGGAATGTTTGAGTCACCGTCCCTGGAGATATTGAAAAGACGTGTAGGTATTTTACTTAGGGACATGGTTTTGTGGAGAACTTGGCAATGTTGGGTTAATTTAATGGTTGGACTTGATGATCTTAGAGGTCTTTTCCAGCCCAAGCACTTCTGTGATTCTATGCCTAGTCCTGCACTAGGGAAGGAGGAGCCCATGCAGTGCCACAGGCTGGGGCTGGGGCAGGAGCCAGTCCTGCACCCTGGCAGCAGGCACTTCCTGCCCTGGGCCAGCAGGGCATGCCCAGGAGATGAAGGAAGGGATCACCTCCCTCTGCCCAGCCTGGTCCAAATCCAAATCTGGAATATCTTGAGGTTCATTCCAATCTGAATTATTCCTTGACGTTAAGTAATTGGGGTATATAGAGAGTCTGTGCTATTTAATAGGTAATGAATATATGCAGTACATAGTGAAGTTGATTTAAATTAATTAGTGATGAGATTTCTCATGGATTGGTATAGATTGCTTCTAGGTAAAGTGGATGAGTTAAAAGAATAAATAAAAAATTCCAGATTTTTGTGATGCATTAATAAGACCTTACATATCCTATCCTAAGGTAGGCAAAAAGGAAGTTTAGCTCTAGACTAGATCGCTGACTACTTTGCTTACAGATTTAGGAGATCCCCATTCCTTTTCAGAAGAACAAGAGATTAATTTATATATATTCAAAAGTTTATGCAAACTGTGTAGTAGCTAATGGCCAAGGTAAATTTAACATTTTTAATAGCAACCTTTTGCCAATGAAAGCAAGATCTGGTAGTTCCTTGATGATTTTTTTTTTTTGTACTCCAGTAGTAATGCAGCACAACTCAATATGTAGTAGTGTTCCAGTGGTTTACTGACCATATAATTTCAATTTAGTGGGTTTTAGGAGACATTTAATTGCTGAAGTGGACAACTACTTGGCTCATTTTTTTTTAGCTATCAGACTTCTATGCTGAGGACTAACAGTGATAGTGTAATGTGATCAATTTTTAAGTAAGTCACTGTTATTGTTGAAACTAGACATGCCAGATGCATGCAAAACCTAACATTACTTTTTTTACTTCATAAACACCCTTTCCAACATGTCAGTATCTCAGGAAGAGTGGTATTTGCCATATGTTCAGATTTTTTCTTGGATGGATTTCTCGTAAGCTGAAGCCCTTTTAGCAAGGCTGGGAAAGCACTGCTGAGTGTAAAAGTGGAACAAGATGCTTCAGTGATCAGACTTGTATGTTTTTCTCTTTTTCATAACTGGTTCATGTCAGATCAGTATATACCTCTTGGTTGAAGACATTGTATATGCTCTTGTATATTTGAAAAACCAGAATCCTTTACCAAACCCTCTCATAACGGCATGATTTGTGACCTTCCTGAGTGTGTATTCCTCTTTCTCAGTAATACAAAATTGCAAGAAATTAGCTTTAGTGTGGTACATCCTCAGAATGAAGAGCAGTTTTACAGGTTAAGGATCAAAAAGATGAAAGGGATAAGGGTTATTTTCTGCTGTACAGCATTCAGCTATTTTCTGTTGTTGTCTATAGCCCTGTTTTTCTTGACTTCATGGGATACAGGTCAAAGTGGAGTGAATGTGCTCTCAAATTGGTGTGAGGGGAGTGATTGCAGGTGGAGTGAGGTCAGAAATGGAAAAGATAACTGTCCCTTCAACTCATCACCTGGTAACTTAAGAGTTGCTACAGGTATCACTTGCTTTCTGAGGCTGGGCTGCTTTCATTAATGTTAAGTATTTTTCCAGCTTGTGCCCTAGCTGGGACAGTGAATGCACTTAAGTTGTACCGTTAGTGCCAACTGTCCGTGCTGCAGCATCAACATCCTTTAGAGAGCACAGTTGTATTTGAAGCTCATTCTCCCACTGCTGTTCCTGTGTGTTATGCAATAGATATTTGTGCCTGGAATTTGAGGAGGTAGACAGTGGGAAGGAGATGCAATTCAAACCCAGGGACTTGTTCTTGCTGGCTTGTCAGGCTGTGGAATGTAACTGGAATCCAGCTGATGCTGTGAGCGTTCGTGGCTTTCCTTTGGCACCTGACTGCTTGTTTTGACGGTTCCCTCCTGCAGCACAGAGCTAGACAGGGAAATGAATGAATTCACTGGCAAATTTTCAGATATATTAGTTTTTTATTAACCATCATTTTCCTTTCAGACTGTTGACACGCCCAGATGCCATATGCTGCTGAACAGACAAGTCTGGGTACACACCCCAGCCTGATGATTTAGTTGGTTTTGATCTGTGTGTACTCTTTTGCCACAAAGGCTTTATCTGTTCTCAAAAAACTCAATTCAGTGAAGATAGCCACACATATGGCCTTGTAGGCTTGAATTCCAGATGGTTTTAAGCAGATACTAATAATATATACTTACTTTCCCTTTATCTCCTCCTTTATAAATGAGAAGGTATATCGACAGACTTGGATATGCTTCTGCTCTTTCCTTAGTCCAGGTGGCGAGTCTGTTTTCCTTTGTGAGTTACACTGAAATACCTGTGCACAACTGTCCAGTTGATAGTGTTTTTTTTCCAAATAATTTAAGGATCTATGTACTGAAAAAGATTTTAGAGCAAAAAGCTATAAATTATATCTAAATAATACGGTTCTAGAAACGTGGTCTTTGATAGGCACAGAGAGCCTCTGTGAACTCAGCTTGGCAAAGCCAATCCATTTCTACAGAGTCTGCTCTGTGGTAAGAAATACACTTCCTATTTGGGCCAGAACAGACTAGAAAATACAGGAGTGTTTGGAAAAATACCTGGTTTACTTGATGTTCAGATCTGTAACAAATTGTAGTGGCAACTACGTTTATCTGCACCCAACTGAAGGCTGTAGTTGGGAAACCCAAGTTATTATGGTCAAAGATAAGAAGTACAAAGACCTATTGGGGAGAGCTTGGTGTCCTCTCCCAGTAGTGCTCTGTGCATGGGCTTCAAACCAAACCCAAGAAATTAAACAGGCACACCCCCTGTCTGCCATCCCACCTCCAATTGTTTTTTTCTGATGCTTCAGGACATCCTCCTGGTGGCAGATGAGATTAAATCGCAGTAGTGGGCACAATTTGTAAACACCAAGCATTGTACAGCAGGCTTTTAGGAGCCTGATTTTCTGCTTTCTGTTCAACAGATGGCTACTCCAAAGTAGTTTTGGTGCTGTCCTCTTGTATGATAGGGGCAAAGTATTTAAAAGAATAATCTTACTTATTGAAGTTTTTTATGTTAAATATTTCAGTAAATTTTTGGAAAGGGTACGTTTGCAAAAGCCAGGACAGCTATTTAGATGTAAAGGAATAAGAAATCTTCCTATGCAATTAATAAGAACACATTGCAGTTTCCATTATGATTTCTAGATATTGTTTTCCGCATATGGTCCTTGTTTCCATTATGTGGGAACATAAAATTGTTAGCTACAGAACAGTGAATGATACTACTTAAACTAATGGTTTTCTCAGTTTTTCCTTTGTGCTTTTGAGAAGTCCTATTTTGTGGAATAAACAGAATATGAATGGCTGCATTCTTGCTGCCTTTGTAATGTGCTCTTGCTTCCACTCTCAGTGCTGTTGTTCACTTAGCAAATATTTATCTCCCATTACTGAGGACTTTGGAGCAGAAAATGTGGTGCTCATGATTTAAATTATGAGTACCTTTGTAATCATAGTCAAGTAGAATAGTTAAATGGGTGTAGACAGGAAGCAGGAGATCTAACTTGCTTAGACTTGAGCTGAGTGATGCAATATTTAAATGAAGATATTATAAATCAGGTTTAGCGTTACTTCTATCCTTGTATTCAATGAAGTGAACTTGCTGGTTCTTCTGCATGAACTAGTGACAAAGGCATCTGTACAGCTTTTTCAAAATAATTGCACGCTGCAAACTCAAACATTGGTGGAGCAGTGTAGCTAATAAGTTTTCTATCAACGCCTGTTTTTATGTCTAAATGCGTTGCAGATTTGGAGAGTGCGGTACCCTTTTATGCAGTCATAACACATATAAATGTGGCTTTGTTTTATTGACAAAATGTGAAAATCTAATTCTAATATACAAATTCAAATTTTGAAACAACAGCAGTGTGTCTGACTCTGGGATGTTTTCTTTAACCAGAACAACTCTGAAGTGGGTTTTTTGGAAAGTTTGAGTGACTTTTTTTTTTAAATTTTGTTTCATATTTTTTCATCTTTACAGAAACCTACTTTTATAGGCTTAATATACTTTGCATTTTTCCTGTTTAATAGTTAGAAGATATTTTCTATTTCGCTCGTGAAAACACCCTGTTGCACATGCTTTGAGAATCTCTCTGTGGGCAAGTGTTGGTGTCAGTCCCTCATTTGTGAGTGAGATCTCACTTGATAGCCCAGCACTGCCACCCAGAGAGGGTGACCCCAAAGGTGTTCAGGTGTCCTGAAGGAGTGATTGGACCACTTTATTCCACAGTAAACTCCAGTAAACTCTGGAAACAGCCAGTTTCCATTTCATGACTCTTAAGAACTGGTCTAAGCCAAAACATATATCTGATTGCTTCAGAAAATGTTTGAAGACTGCATTACTGCCATTGCATAGGGAATTGTGAATATTTGTTTACTGGCTGAGATCAAGAAATACTTGGCCAAGCCGTGAATACAGATACGTGTGTAACATCGATGTAGTAGTACTTGAGTTCAAATCAGTGTCAAGTCTGGTTCAGTTTCTTTTGTATTTAGCAAACAGTGCATATGAGTTAACTCTTACACAACATTATGTTCTTTTTAGACAGATCATGGAATAAGAACTTAAGTGTGAACATTTATGCAGTTTGTTTTCTTCCATGTTGTTTGGTTGGTTAATATATAGAAATAATTGCTAAAATTTGGAACCGTAAATATCTGTGGATTTTCATAACTCAGTAGAATCACTGGCTTCAACGTTGTTTTCTTCCCCTGCACCCCTCTATGGTGTAACTAATCTCTATATAAGTACTCCCTTCTCTCCTGGACCTCTCTTCCCTCCCAAGCCTCCCCCACCAAATCCTTGGTTTATGCAAAACCTTTAATAGAGTAAAAAGGCTTTGAGAGAAGGGCTGCTCTGACGTTTGGAGAAGGCTTTAATGAAAAGTTGCATTGTTATTTCATATTTACTTACCAAATCCCGCCAGAGTAAATTCTTGCTAAACTAGTTTTATGTATTTCTTGTCTGGTCTTGCTCATGTATTGTTTTGTATCAGGACCTTGTCTGACAGGAAAAGCGACCAGAGCAGTTCAGGCTATGGCACTACTAATAGGTGATGCAGGAAAAATAAAGTCTATCTAAACCTTCTTATGCAATATTGAGAAACTTTTAAAGGAAGTAATTAGCAGAAGTGATGCAGCTTATATATCAAAGCTATTTTTAAGTAGATTGTGCATGCTGGAATAGCACAGTAGTGATTTAGAAGTGGGTGTTCCTACTATTGATTCTGTAATCACGAATGTTTTTTTACGTTTGCCTTGGAGGTAGGAAATAGTTGTGGTAGGAAGGAAAAAACAAGGATACAGGAATATTGAAGCTGTAGTTTCAGTTTGGGTGCTGTTTGTTTAGATGGATGTAGTCATGTCACTGAGCCAGTATTGCAGTTATCTGTTTTTTATGTTTCCATTCTACAGTAAGAAGATTAAGTGTTGCAGGCAAAAATGGCCAAGTGGGTGATGTATGAGGGATCAGACACTCTTAAAGCCCAAACTAGGTTTTCCATCTCTGATTTTGCAGTGAAAGCTGGCTTCAGCTTCAATTCTGGCTTGACTTTGAGATGGAGAAATTAGCAGAGGAAACAGAGTCAAGTCCTTTAGGAGTGCAAGATGCTTCATAGTTTGTCTGTTTAGTTGTGTCTTCAAAGTCTGAGTCTTCCCAAATGTGCTTCAGTCTTTGGTGTATATATGAGAGGCAGAGGAGATTTTTGTAATGGACTGTAATGTGAGGAAGGATCCTCTTCCCTGTTAATTTGAGAGCAGACTTTGCAAAGGCACCTCTTCAGCTGGCTTCCCTTTAGAACATGTTTCTTAAGGAGTGTTGAAGGATTTCTGGTGCACACAGATGGCTTTTTCCAGCCCTTTTTGTGTTAGTGGAGTATTCAAACTTACAAAAAAGTTTATCCTGGTATTTGCATTACATACCTTTTTTATAGAGCAGGTTTCTCTATCATGTAGCTATATATGCACCTCTGTATGCATGACAACGTAAATTATGTAATACTATTTTTAATTATTCCTGAATTTTTACTTTTAAAAAATGAATGCTGGATTATCTCCTGTAATGTGCTACAACAGTGAGTGCTGCTTAGGGAAAAGCCATGTACTAGAAATCCAGTTAATTGTATAATAAATGCTTGCTTAGAAGAAATGGAAGGTAATGATATTTAATACTTAGAGAAATTAGAGAAAAAAGTCTGTAATTTAATTTCTGAAATGACTAGTCTAATGACTTCATAAGGTAATTCTGAAATCTGATCATCATTTGATGATAACTTACGGCAGTATTTAAGGTGGATGTACTTATACAATGTAGTAAGTTTCATAGTTATCAAAGTGCCCCAAAATATTTGACCTGTGCATATACATCGCATGCAAATACACAGAGTTCTGGGATATTAAAGCCAAAATGAATATCCCTTGATATTCTTTTGTTCAGTATGTTCTGTCAAGATTTAAGTACATATACGGATTTAGAGGAATTCTGGTGGTCCCATTTCTTCTCCTGTTCCATCTTTAAGAAATCAAAACATTTTCAAGGTCTTTTAGAGTGGAGGTTATTTATTTATTTATCTGTAACTTTTATTTTTGGTGTGGTGGATTTCCCCCCCCTCCCACTTTTAGACAGTAATATTTGAAAAAACTGATGCTAGTTGCTATTTTTAGGAAGTCAAGAACTTGCGAGATGTTGCAAGTTTGAAGGTCCTCACGTTAGTCACCTTGTGCAGTCACACCTCAGTGAAACGTGAGGAAGCTCCACTACTGTGAGACACTGAACAACAGCCTGGGGATGTTGTTTCGGGGCATGTTTGAGATGCAAGAAAAATTATGTATCATGTTCAGGTTTTGTTTCCCCCGTTAGAAAACAAACCTTTTAAGAGTGTCATGTTGAGGACTAAACAGCCCTTGGGTCATGTAGCAATAGGCAGGAGACACTTTGTGGACACAACCCTGATTCCTTATGGTTTCCTTTGGTATCAAAAGTGATAATAAAGACTATAAAGCCAGTCTTCCCTCTTGCTGGTAGATGCATGTATAAACACAAAACCACACACACACACACATTTATATGCATCTGTATTTATGCATTCTATGTGTGTGTCTATGTACCTTTTTTTATTTAAAATGTGGAAACTGTTCTTAGTATCACTGTCATCATGGCTGGGCTTTGCTTACAAAGATTTGGGAAGGGCTTTACCCACACTTGCTACAAGCGCTGATGGCTAAAAAGGCCAATGCGAGATAGACAAGTAAATATTCCATCTACTGACTCTACTGAAGGACAGGTAGAAAGCCCTTTGATGGCATTTAAATATTGGTTTGCACCCTTTATAGCTGTTCTGTAAATAACCCACAGCCTTCGCAGCTGTCCTGTAATGTGTGCCTGTTGACCGCTGTCTGAGATAGTTTATTTTGAGGACAATGTATTTTCCTTTTATATAGTGCATATGTTCAGTAACATTGAGAATGCTGTTCCCTTATGTGTCAGTGATAGGATTGTGACTCATACAGAACTGATAAAAGCGGGAAGACTCCATATCTAATCTGAGACAATTTAAAAAAAGAATTTTGGTTTTACATGTCAGTTTACATTTATTTACAGAAATATGACCTAAATAGATGTTTGATGTCAAGCATTTGTAGGATGCAATGCTAACTATGTGGTTGAGTAACTTTTTTCTGTTGGCTTGTGATGTCTGATATCATTTTCTTCTCCTTTTGTGCAGGATCCAAACTACTGGATACAAGTACATCGACTGGAGCACGGGGATGGTGGGATCTTAGATCTTGATGACATTCTTTGTGATGTAGCTGATGACAAAGACCGTGTAAGTACAGATGGCTGTGAAAGCAGCTCAGTGTAAACTGTGCACTGGGATATCAGTGTTCCGTGTTTCCTGCATGTGTCTCAAAGTAGGAGTCAATACAAAGGTTTTAGAGGGTTCTTTATGTAGTTTGCTTGACAGATGTGAGAAACTGGTTACTGTCATATTTTTTTTTTAATTGAAATAATGGGTTTCCCATCCTTTTTCGTTATTTAATAGTTCAAATAGGAAAAGAAGGCTGCAAGAACAAAAAACCCTCATACAGTGGAACAATAATGCAAAAAAAAAAAAAAAAGAGTCTCTAAATCGACCTTTTAGCTTCATGTTACCCGTTGAATATGTGAAAAAAAATGCTGGTTCTAAACTGTGGAGTGTTGGATTGTTTTTCAAAAATCATTTTTGGTGGAACTGCAAGTTACACAGAACTTGAGACAGTAATTACACACTGCTGGGTTTTGGCTGCTTTTATTCTATTTTTAAGTAGAGATTTAGGTCACAGTTAGCTAACAGGCTTTTGTTTATTGGCTATTTGTTTGAGGTTATAGGTATTTGCATCTTTGAGTTACATGTTCAGAAAGGGTAGGTAAGAAACACTATGACAAACTGTGAAGTCATATATAAATATGCCACTTTTCTCTGGAAAGAGATGTGTTTGCCGAAGCTCTTGAGAGCATCTGAGCTTGATACAGACTTCAGTCTGGAAATGTGTTTTAGGACCACCGTTCTTCACAGACAGTGAAACGACAATCCTTAATTGTCCCTGTTGGAAGCAACAGGCACTCTGAAGGCTCCTTGAAAACTGGCCAAATGCTGACTCTTAGGCTAATTTTTCAGAAATAGATACTTTGCCTGTAGTTATTTCTTGTAACAAAATTTAATTTACATGGTTATTTCAACCAGGACTTCATAAAGAAGAATTATATGAGGAGTCGTGGCATATGGAGACTCCTCGCTGTCTGAAATGTTGGGATTACTCAAGCTGTATAGAGTAACAGTGCCGAGTTTTCAGGAATTTCTTCCATAAAAATAGTGCCCAGCTAAGATTTCATGAAAAGCTAATTAAAACCTCTAGTTGGCTATCTCATACTGAAATGCTCAGCTGCAGGATTAGTTTAGCTTTTGCTTACAGGCCTCAAGGAGGCTGGTGCATGTTGTTACTAAAATTATATATATATATATGTATATGTATGTATACACACAGTTATTTGAATCATGCACTTCTTAGCTCCTCATGTAACTCCTCTCTTCAGAAGAAATTTGAATTCTGGTGACTTCGAGACCTTATTCTTTGGCTGTTAGCTTGCCTTGCTGCCTTCAAGTGGGGTAATTCCTCACAGTGAAACTCTGTGGGTGTTTTTATGTGAGTGACTAATAGTTCAAAAACTCTGACTGCAACTGAAGCAGGCAGTCACTATTACAATATTGTTTTTGTGTATAGAGGGACAAGATACCTAGCAATTAGTAGTATTTATCTCTGCATTTGCCAAGCTCATCTGTACTGATGGCACTTATGAGTTAAATTTTCTTTTTTTAAAGGACCTTGTAGTATTGATTAGGAAGGTACAATATAAACATACACTATGCTATACTGCTTTATATCCTTGAATTAGTCATTCTCACTTGACCTTCACCTTTGGTTCTTTTCAAGTATTTTGTTCATTAGTCATTGATTTTTCAGTTTCCCCTTAGTGTGTTTTACAGCTGACTTTCCTGGTTCCCTTTAGTTTTGGATTGTTGGCTTTGCCTCCATAGCGTGTGTATCAACTAGTTTTGTGTTGGCAGAACCTAATATAGGTCTCATAATGCAAAGTTTGGAATATATCTCCAGTTGGGGTTATTTCATATATGGACACTTAAGGATACCTTGTAAAAAAGCATTTAAACAGATGGTGTCTAAACATTTAATTGAATGATTACTGAGGTCTGTAGGATTAGTTGCACTCAAAATTAAATATTAGCCTATATATTTATTTATTTATTTTTTTAAAATTGGGACAAAAATATCTAGGATATTGCAAAACTGAACACTTAATGTTTTTGTGTTCATTCTGACAAGAAACTTCCTTACATTCTTGAAGAGGAGCTTGTTGCTCTATTTACTACCTGGCATCTGTACTTTTTGAAATCAGTTTGCTCTTACCGTAGTTCTTTAGACTTAAGGATCAGTTCCAGGGATAAATGTAATTTTTGTCTTTTTAATGTTGCTTTTATGGCATAATTGTTTTTGCAGTGTCATGTCAGCACAATACAGAATGCAAAGCAGCTAAGGACCAACTTGCCCTCCTGGATTTGTTGTTCTGTATAGTTAACTGCATTAGTAAAATAAAACTCTTAAGTGATGTGAAGAATATATTTACTTCTGTTCCACTGTCTCCATGGAGAAAATGTTCTATCCTACAACAAATACAAAGACCCACAGAGAGAGCAGCTGTTCTAAATGGAATGAGAGAAGTATCTTTGATGGTGTCCTTCACATTAAAATGCAGCATGGTAGGGTGACTTTATTTAGCGTCTTCTGTCCCTATATTTTGGTATTCTCATGTCACTTACTAAAACAGAATGGATGAGTAAGGGTTAGCCAGTTGCTTTCTGAAATAATTTGTGATGTTCAATGTTGTTTGTCCTTAAAAAAAGGAGAAAAACATGAAACAAACTACACGGAAAAATTGATTTTACTAAGCTGTTTGTTCCTTTGTTCCTTTCTGAAACAGCTTTTCCTAAGCCCTTTAGCATAGTTCATTGAGACAGTGCATAATGCATTTTAACTTAGCTGGCATGTGACTTGGACATTCAAATTACACAATACTACTACACATGAAGTTTCTTGGTTAATGCAGTTAATGGTAATAACAGAATTAAACAAAAATTAATAAATGCTCATTTAAATATTGTTTTTCTTAGAAAACTTTTTGTAATTTATTGAAATGCAACTTTTTTCCACATTTTACCATGGAAATAGGTATAGTTTTCAATTGAAATATATCAGTGTTTATTATATTTATGTATCTCTGTGTATACATGAAGACAAATGGGTTGACTGGTTCTTATTGTTTTTAAAAAATATTTGGCTACAAGAGACAAGATTCTGTTTTCAGCTAGTAGCATCTATTCCAGTTCTAATATGAGCATGATTGGTACTGTTCGTGAAAACTCCTGGAAAAGCTTGGGCAGATGAATAACAAATATCTATTTTCCAGAAATAAAGAGAAAAAAACTCCCTTTAACTTGTGTTTAGTCCACTGCATAATCTACTCTCATTATTTTAAAAATACTGGTTTCTTGTGTGTTTAGTGATTAGACCAGTATTTTAAAGATAGGTTAGCAACCTGTTTTGTTTAGATTCCTGCTACTTGCACAAGTAGCCCTCTCTTTGAAGGCCCTCAAAAAACATATGTCAACTTGACAAATTTCCAACTTGATGATAACATACTTGATGACCTCAGTTCAGTTTTTAGTAGGTGGACATTCTCAGCAGCAGAAAAACCCCAACTGCAGAAAAAAGCCAAAATCCAACCATCCTTAATCATGTTTTCTTCTGGCAGATAGAGGCACATAGACATTTCAGTGATCCTCACACTTTGGGTGTAATATGGAACAATTTTCTGGGATCTCATAGGCCCTTGTTTATCCATGAGAAAAATACTCAGGAAATTGTGGTGTAATCTTCCATTAAAAAAAAAAAAAAGTATGTATATGAATATAAATTGCTCCCAGTTGAATTCTCACTGAAACATTAATCTGTATTTTGAACAACTTAAGAAAATTATTTCATGTGCAATTTTATATAATTTTTTTCTGCATAATAATGCTCAGACTGTTGCTCAGTGGAAAATTTAGAGATCAAAATGTCTGTGTTTGGTGTAGCTACATTCCTGAAAAATCAGAGGTTTTTCTTCCCAAGAGAACGAGAAGGATCTGCCATTAACAGCCACTGGTTGTGGTGAGCAGCTGGGCAAACAGAGCTACTTTGAAACAATGTAGGTAGGAACGTAATGTCAATTACTCATAAATTCATTTGCTCAAATGTATTATTTTTTTGCTAGTTTGAGATTAACAGCCTGTAAATGTGAAAGCAATAGCATCTTATAATTTACTTTATCACTGTCCTAATAAATTCAACACTAGTTTTCAAAAATAATCACTGTAATTTGGTGTATGCTTAGATTTACAGCCTGGCTTTATATCTCTAAACTAAGGCAGGCATGGGCTTTCTTTGCTTGACTTAACATTTCCAAGTGTTCAGCCAGCGCTTCACCCTGCATAATTCATACTTAGGCTCACTGAGTGCAGAGATAAAAAACAGAGGAATGAAGTTTTGTGCTCAGCACAGCGTGTGTGGTGTTTGTATCTGGCCCAGGTCACTGTCAGTTCAGGGTGGTGTTGGTGCTTACTGATGTTTAGACATAGAACCTCCTGGAACGACACACAAGAAGTTGATGGTTTGAGTGGAATACTAATGGTGAGATTGGGATGGAGATTCATTTCATAGATCTGTGCTGAAATGGAATTTGTAAACATTCATGATTTAGAGTTAACCACGTTAACTGAGCAAACTGCTGCTGAAATTCTGTGAAATTGGGTTTCCTTTGCATCTGCTTTTAGAGACCTACAGAGATTCTATTGGTATTATTATGAGTTTAGTCCCTGCTTGCTTCTAGTGATGGGAAAAAGGCTTTGAGCATATTTGAAGGCATATTAGGACCTTTTCCCAGTGTAGTGGAAAGGAAATGAACTTTTGGGTTTTGTGTTAAAACAGATGGTCAATTCTAAATAGTACTGTTGTTTTGTTTACTTCCTCTTGGAAAGCTCTGTTGAGTTAGAGAAGCATGTGATACACAAAATGTGGGTTTGGAAAGGATGACTGTGTTTTGTTTGTAACAAATGTTTAACTTGAAGCCAACACAGAAATAAGGCTATTTTGAGCAAATGCACTATGATGTTAAGGTTAAAGGCTAGCTCAGGACTGGAGAGCTGGGATTACAATATCTCACTGCTATTGATTTTTGCCTTGTCACTCTTCTTTTTAGGGACAATTATGCAAGACCTCATTTCTGTAGTGAATTCAGAGTAGACCAGTGATAGCAGGATGCTGTTAGAAAGAATGAGATTCTGGTAACCCTGTGTCTGTTCATTCTCTCTAAAATGTTAAAGAGCTTTTGAAGTAGATGAAAGTTGCACAGATAAACTTGAGTTATCTTTAGATTTCCATCAGCACATAATCAGAATACTCAAAGTAGTGTCATTTTTTCTAAATTTGTGTGTCTCTGCTTCATGTAAGTAAACTTGCAGCTGAACTTACATATGATTTCTCTTTGGTTCTGCAGTTAAGTTTTTAAGTTAAGAATTTAACCCTAAAACCATGACTAGAGAAGAACAATAACTTTTTGTACTTCTTGTTTCTGCCATTAACAGATTAAAACCTTAGAGTGAATGAAAAAACAGTTAGGTCCTGTGCAGCAAATCTGACAGCAAATCCTAAAAATGCAAAAAAAAATTACTTGGAAATATGATTTTTATTATGTACAATACCATGATTGGTATGCTCTTCTTTTCTCCTCAAAACCTTTCTATCAGAATAATTTTAACTCTTGCTGTGATGGTGTCTGCCACAGTGTGCTTGTTCTGTCACTGCATTCCCTGTATCCCAGGAAAACAGGATGACCTTGAAACAATTTGTTGTTACTCTCAAGTGACTTGGCAAAACACATTTTGAGCATAAGGCATTCTTTTCTTGTAACAGCTCAAAATAACTGCTTGAGCCACAAAGCTTGGGAAAGTATTGATACTGGCAAGGAAACCCTTCGTGTAACAATTCCATGATTATTTTCTGTTAAAAAATTAAAAACCTTCAGTGTTTGAACAATGAGCTCTTGATGTCATCTGCTGCTTGTCAGTGGGTTTTATTTTAATTATGCTTTTAAAGTGACAATTTTACATTGACTGAATTTCGGAAAAATTGGTAAAAACAGAATGTGTCCAGTTCAACCAAGTTTTCTTGCTTTAACACTGTGGACTCATTATTACTGGGATGATTTTTAGGTCTGTTGCTGATGGATTTAAAGTAGAAAATCAAAGTTTTACAGAATCACAGAATATTTTGAGTTGGAAGGGACCCACAGGGGTCACAGAGTCCAACTCTTAAATGAATGGCCCATACAGGGATCAAACCCACAACCTTGGCATTATCAGCACCATGCTCTAGCCAACTGAGCTAATTTACACAGCCTTAATTTCCAGCTGCTATTTAATGAAGACATGTTTGGAAGTAACAAATAAAAATATTATCTTCCTTCAAAGAGTGGAATTAAAATACTTATAATATTTCTAATAAAAAACTAAATTTTACCTTCACAATATTTATGGATGAGACTAAAACCCATCAAAGATAGGAAATACAGGGCATAATATATGAATATTGGAATATGCATTTTCCAATTGCTAAGATACATTAGATGTAACTAAATGTTTTCTCCCATCTGTAGTTCTTAGTTTTTCACCTGTTTCAGCACTGTTCTTCAAATTATAAATCTCATCATCATTTTTTCTAGCTGTGTGAAGACAGCACTTCCATTCATGATTGACTGTTTATTTTTGAGGTAAACTGCAATATCCCAATTCCTTTCCTGTATTACTAAAGCAATTGAATCAACGCACTAGGAATTCCCAGGTAGGAGAAGAGTGACATTTATAAATTCATAAATTAGTTTCCATGGAGATCTGAATTGCTGTAGGTAAATCTGACTTCTGAAAATCGAGTATCTCAGTAAAAATTGTTCTCTGAGGTACAGCAGGCCCACGTATGAATATGATATATGGGGGAAGGTCATGACAGTGTTGTCAAGAAAGTCATACCTTGTGCCTGTATTCTCAGCAGAAAGACAGACCTGAACAACAGTGACTGAGTTAGTACAGTCAAAAAACCCACAGACTTAGCATGGAATAAGAGGAAGGCTCTTATGGGTATGTAAGTGGTTGGAAGACGGAAAATATTGTTCAACATCTTTGCAATTGTTCTGAAAGAAGGGAAGGAGGATTTGAATATTGGAGCAACAAATCCCATTCTTGTGTATGAAGCCGAATGTTGATGGTGAATGCTGGTCATGAAGGATTTCAGAAGCATCCATGGAGTAAACAATAACACAGTGGATGTAATACCATTTTGGCCAAGGTGATGTGTTCTTGGAGAGAGACTACTTTAACTGAGTACACAAACCAATGAGTTCTGAGCTAGCTGTTACATTTGGGAGAATGTTTTTGATTTTGCAATAGACCTCTGGGAACAGTGGCTTACAGTGCAAGGTACAGCTCTGTGAGACATAATCAGGTCTAAGAAGGCTTCCAGTAGTTTGCCTTTGTGTCTGCCTCTCCCCTACATTTTCATCCCTGTCCTACCACTTAGCTCGTGTGTGCTCTGGCACTCTTTGGACCCCATTTCATAGCAGATTTATTTACTAAAATGCCAGAATACTCTTCCTTGCAAAAATAACAAGTATTTTTCTGCCATTTCCTGAACATGCTAAGTTCACTGTGGTGAAGTAAGGGGTCAAGAAGGGAACAGGTGGTAGAATCTTCTGCTATGCGTGCTGGTGGTGAGAATTCTACTTCCTCCAGCCACAAATGAAACAACCAAAAAAGATTTTGTAGAAATAGCAAAAAGCACAGAGCAAATGCCAACACTGACTGCAGGTATAAATTAAAGGCTTCTCTAGCAGCAGTGTCTAAATGGACCAAAATCTCAGCCTTGAAAAGAGGTTGTAAGAGGGAAACTGTAGATGACTGTAGATGACTGTAGAATCAAAGGTGCCATTGAGGAATTGCTCTTTGTCTTTTTCAGTGCAAGGTCTGGGGCGTCAAATCAAACTGAAGTTTTCATTACTGAAGTAAATGAAAGTAGATATATTTTCTATTTAGAATAATACTTTTTGTTTTTAAAAAGTATTTGCTGAGTGCTGCAGATTCTTGTATTTAAGGGAACTGTGAATAAATATAAACCATAGCTTTATCTTGAATGATTTTAAGGGCCTCTCCCCTTTTCAGTTTCCTTTGTAATTTACT
>JAWWLV010000088.1:12990170-13000586 GCA_035041135.1 Platyrinchus mystaceus
GAATAAATATAAACCATAGCTTTATCTTGAATGATTTTAAGGGCCTCTCCCCTTTTCAGTTTCCTTTGTAATTTACTGCCGCTCATTTGGGAGGCCTTTCACTAGCGCTGATAATTCTTGTTACATTTATTGCACCTGTTTTAGGTCTAATGTTTTTTTTAATTGATGTGAAATGATCTGTATTGTACTTTGTATTTGATACAAAGTCAGATGCAATTTTAAAGTTTATTTGTACCTTTGTCAGTCTTAATTGCTAATACTAATTTTTGTGCAAACAAGGATGGTGGGACTGTTGTAACTAACTATCTTCAGAAGGTTTACAAACTTTTCTTGACCTTAATTTTTCTGATAGATCAGGATGCCTGTGATTTTTATCAAATGGTGTAGATGCTTAAAGAAGTTTTGGAGGATATATTTTTTTCTTGAGACATTGTGGTTTGAGAGCACACATAATGCCGAATTGTCTGCTTTTTACTCTTCAAAAGGTGATGCTTGTAAATCATGGGAACTGGTAATTTAAGTAGGATCTCAGTTTGTGAGAAAGAGTCTCTTTAATCTAAACTTTGCTGAAAACCACAGAGAGTGTTGAAATGATGATGGTCTCAGAATGTCTAATATTAGTAACACCGAGGGTCAATATGTGGCTGTGGATGATGACTGCTACAGCATTATAAACACATCACAATTAAGAGATACTTTTTACTAAAAATATTTAATAATGGATTTTTTGTATGTCCTGTAATAATTGCAGATTCCCGGGTTAGATGTAGTTGTAGATAATATGAAGCAGTGCTTTCTAATTCTTCACAGTGTAAATCTCCACAAAAATGTGCAGTGGGTCAAGAATTTAGGCCATTATGGCTAATACATGCATGACATTCTGATGGATTTTCATTAATTTTAGCAATATCACTTTGTCCTAAAGGTATATTATTCATCCCACAACAAAGGAAGAATTTGCAGGAAGGGTTGGTTATGGGAATTCATTAACACTACCCTCTTACTCCTTGATATCAGCAGGTCTTTAAAGAAATGCTGTTCCAACTTCACAGATATTTCCTAACAGAGGTGGTGAGACTCATACACTAGAGGACTGACCCATATTAAAGCTTAATTATAGTAATGGATAATCCTGCAAGTATAAATTATTCACAGTTGTTTCGTATGCGAAGTAGCATCATGAATAAAATAAGGAAAAGTTTCTAGAAAAGGCCCTGCACAAGGGTCTGAGTTTGTCAAAAGGTACTGTTCCTTCTTGTCTTTCAGCATTGATTAAATCTCAGTGTTAGGTCTGTAGAGCTCTGCACTTTGTATATGTTTTGCTTAATGGAAATCAATAGCAGCAAGTTTCAGGGCTCTACACCCTTGTAGTGTTCCTTGACTAATACCTTATGCAAGAGAAACCTTCCTACCTAAACACAGTCCTGATACAAAAGTTGCAATCTCAGCTGTCTGATAAGATTCCCACACTGTCACTAGGATGAGAATTCATGAGTGTTACCCTCTTATCCGTTGATACCAACAGGTCTTAAGAAGAGTGCTGTAATTTCACAGTTATTTCCCGGGAAGGATTCTTACATAGTCATGGACTTTCTTTTCTAGTTGACTTAGTAGCCAAAGTACCTCCTAAGTTTGTAGTGTGAATAGTCTTACTGACAAAGAGAGAAAAGGGAATATTTAAACTGTATTAAAATGGGGCCCCTAATGCATTTAATGGGGCAGCTACCTCATGCTAAAGGTTTCTTCAGAAAGTGCCTTGGATTCAAAGTGAAGGAAATAATGCTGTGTTCTTTGGTGAGCTTTTACCAGTTTGACTTTTCAATTACCTTCCTAGCAGTAGCCCAGGAAGGAAGGAGTTAAGAAGATGCTTTGAACCCAAAGTCTTCTGCTTCATCCCCACACCCTGTTGGTGTACTTCCACACCCTGTTGGTGTGCAGGGAACTACCTCCCGTTCACCTTTAGCGTGCTCAGCAGGATAGTCACTACATTTTCAGATTAGCATCACTGCTGAAGCCTGTTTGAGTTTATACAGCAAGAAGGAGTTCTGCCTGCTCTTCAGTGACATACAGCATTGCAGGACCGTCGGCTTTTTTCATTTGTACAGCCTGTTGGAAGAACTGAAGTTGTTCTTGGGTGGGCTCCATTCCTTGTAGGCTGCTCCATTTCCTATAGAATTGAAGATTATTTCATGTAAGCTTGGTGGAAGCTTGATGATACCGAGTTTTTATTTTCCTGGGACGCTCTTTGCTTGAAGGTAACCGTACTTTGGATGAAATGGCAGACACACCTAAGAGGAAAATTACAAAGAAGTCGTCGTCTTTTTCATATGATCGCCGGAGAGATTCGGTGAAAGTTAGGAGACAGTCCAAGTCTCTGAGCTTTAAGTCAGCTACATCGGGTACTCAGAAAAAGCAGGCACAGAAGAAGCAGGTTTGTATTTGGATAATTCTAAAAAAAAATCCTTACCTCCTAAATTTTTATAGAAATCGTAGAACTTGCTGTGTCACTATGAAGTGGAAAGCATTCTCTGCTGATTTGTGATCTGTGTGTGAGTATGGATGTGTGCACATACAAGCTTGTGTACAGGTAAAGCTGGATTTTTTTTCTGTAATATTTCTCAAGAGCTAGCTAAACTTGTGGTGTTACTTTTATGGCAAGAAAAGTCTGCATCTTTTCTGCTTTTAAGACGTGATTTCTGATTTCTGTTTTGTACCAAAGAATTGCTCCTATAATGCAGTATGTGCCCTGTGAGCTTTGGTAATGTTGTCTGTTGTGCTGAAAAACATGATGGGTGCTGAAGCTTTTGAAATTATTATTCAGATTACAACTGTTCCACTGCTCTTCACTATTATTATTTTTTTTTAATGTTGAAATGTACCAGACTGAGAGCTTTAGGGAGTGAAATATTTTACTTATTCCAGAACAGGTAATGCAAGTCAGCAGCAGCACCTGTTCTGGTGGGACCAGTTCTTAGGGTTAGAGGGCAGTTTAATGCCTTGGCAGTGCTGCTCTGCCACAGTAAAAGACTTTCATACACAGGTCTTTATCTTTTGTAGCTGGGATCTAATTAAATGAAATTTCTCCAAGGAGAAGATGTAGTGTGTACTGTAGTAAATGGAATAAAAAGTGAGCCAATTCATGAAATATCTTTGTATACTGATCCCCAATTTAATCTAGCATGAAAGGACCACAGGATCACTGACTACAAGGCATCTCTCACTGCATATGTGCGCACAGGATGCCTTTTTAAAGGGTTTACAGGGAATTTTTAACTAGCTGTATAGAATATAAAGCATTTTAATGCTTTGAGAATAGTGTTTCTGCAAATGCTTGAAAATAGACTAGATTTTCATGAGCAGTATAAGTGAATTTCTCACAAGCAAGTAGTGAGTTGGTCAAGAGATGGTCAGTAAGTGCTGACCATCGCAACTGCACCTAAATTTTGAAGGCATATATCCATTCAGATTGAAGAGAATTTAAGTTAATCTGTCCAGTGTGAACTTTGGTATTAGATTAAAAAGACAACGAATTTGAAGAGTGGAGGGATCATATTTGTTTTTAATACTATTTCTGTTGTTCTTGTAATCTTAAAATATCTATTGAAATAGCAAGACATTGACTAGTAAGATCTTAGCATGTTCCAGCTTACTGTGATTCTTTAGTGTTAATTATAGTCATAGCTGAAGCTGTTTTATTTGAAATGAAGATTCAGAAGTTTTAAATGAGAAAATATTTAGAGAAATCAGAAAAACCTTCAAAAAGGGCAGCAAGCTCTGACAATCCTGTCCTATCGCCCCCCATTATTAGATGTGTTTTTCAAAAGCAAAGATTGTAGATCTTAATTTTTTGAAGATGTAAAATACCAAATGACATTTGTGAGCATTCACGTTCATCAGATCTTTTGGGAGAATAGGCTACTCAAATTAATTTAATAATTTCTTTTGTAGGTGCAAATTAGTGGGTACCCCTGTAATTTGATTTTACCAGACCGTAAGCTTCTTGAGTCCTCTCATCTTTTGGATAGCTGCCATGGTTACTGTGTGACCTCTAGTGGTTAATGAAAAATATGCTCAATTACTGAATTCAGGCTGTTTTTTGATCAAGCCCTGAATGTGTATTCTTGTTGGTTTAGTTATTTAATACTCTAAATTCTATTTTTATTGAAAAGAAAAAAAATTCATCTGCTTCAACTTAACCTTTTATGGTGTCACTTCCAGAAAAAGTGTTTTACTAAAAGTCCTTGTTCACAGAGATGTGTGTCTGAATTGCAGTCCTCATAGATTCACATTTATAGGAGTAATTTTAAGAAACTTTTGCTACTTTGGCTTGATTATAGCACATTAGTGGGTGATACAGCTGAAATGAAGCACTCTAGACAAAGCTCTTTTCTGATCAAATTTTGTGTACTGGATAGATCTGAAGAATGTATTTTCCCCCCTTCTAAATGCTGCAGTTAACTATAAGAGAAGTTAATTTTTCCTACAAGCCTGGTCTTGTTTTTTAGATGATTATAATTAAGTGAGACAAAACCATTCTTACCTCCTCCCTGCCCTCCCCCTCTTCCCACAATGTCAATACACATACTTTTATTGGAAATGCTGGTGAACATGAGGCACAAATGCGTTTGTTACTGTTGAACTTCTAAAATACTGAAGAAAATTGTGGGTTTGAAGTTACCAGAATCTGATCAGTTTTCAACCAGCCAGACCTAACTCTGCTCAGTCCAGTGTAACTCTGGTGTTATGCAGGATCATTCCAGGCCTGAGTTATTGAGTGATTAGTGGTTCAGTTACTGCATCAAGAGAAATGTTACTTAAAAATGCTCTTTTTTGTTTCTTTGGCAATCGAGTCTCTTTCTCTTTCTTTTTCTTTTTTTTTTTTTTAACATTTTTCTAATAGATTTTTGACATCTGAGAATATTTAAAACTGTGCTTTGGTCTTTGCTGTTTTAGGAGACAATAGTAGACTTTGCTGCTCACAATATATGTGGTTTTACTTGGGTGGTTCCCTGGAGGAACAAGACTCTGCTTCTGCTTACACAGAGATGCAAGCCAAAACTACTTTTCTAAATATTTTGGTAGATTGATATCAATCAAAGTCTCTCTAAATCACAATACACTACAAAATCCTTTTCTGCTTCCTTAGCCTTTGTATTGCTGACCTCCCTTTTTTGCAGAGTTTGATTTTTGTTTTTGGTTAAAATCTAAATTTTGACTTCTTTTTCCCTCCCAAAAGTTAAAATTGTTAAATAACTGGTAAAATAGTAATGAGAATACAAGAACATTTTAAAAAGGCATTTGTCACATTTTCTGAATTATGATGTTGTGTTTAAGGCAAATTGCTGCACTTTTCTTGTTTGTTTTTTTTGGTGGGTTTTTCTATTTTTTTGGGGGGAAGGGCTTTTCATTTTTTTTTTTTTTTGGTTGTTGCTAGCTTAGCTAACTTACTAGAAATTGAAAATCATAAAGTGTTCAAACCCAACAATATCAAATATCTCATCTAATTTAGAAATTAACCTCTTTCAAGATAATCTTCCCATCAAGTTATTTATGATGGTAATTACTTTCGCTGGCTGCTGATACTGTCATATTAATTGGAAAACCACATTGCAGAAATATGTAGGCTGGCCTTCTCAGGTATATGAGCATTATGCTACATAATATGTGAAATGTTTGATAGTTTTAGGAGAAGAGGTTGCCTCTTTTTATGTTTTGAATGAAGGACGAATTCAGTTCCATGAAGTAAAACCTATAAATAAGAAAAGAAAAAATTTGAGAGCAAGATCCTTACATGCAGGGGAATATAACAAAGAGATCCAGTGCTATTTTTAGCTGTTTTGTGAGAGACTCTCAAGTCCTATTTCTCTTTGTTAGCGCCAGCTGACTGATTGCTATGACATGGGCTGGAGCCTCAGTGGATTAATTAAGATCTGAAACTGTTTTTTTGATAACTACTTATGTTTTGGATACAACATTTTGGAACTTGGCAGAGTTTCAGGCTCATACAAGAGTAAAAAGTGCTTGCATAGACTGCAGATTTATGGTTTGTTCATGTATATTCCTATTTTCCTTCCAGAGAGTGTCATAGAATTGAGCTGACTAACTTGTTTTCCCCTTTTCTTTCAAACTGTACGATTCCAGAACCATGTGGGGTTTACTGCCTGCTATTGCAGATGCGGAACAATACACACAAAGAGGGTGTTGTTAGAAAATCTTCCAACCCCTGTGTTTAAATATGGCTCAGTTAATAGGAGTGCTCCAGATCCCTTGTTATGAACTTCTGTGAGGTACATTTTGTGCTTTCTTACTAGAGAGGAAGACTGAGTTGAAAAATGGCCCTGGGGAGGGTGAGGGTGTGAGGGGAGGGGACTGCTCAGAGAGAGCAATGGCTTTCCACATTAAACTCTGTGGTAAAGAACATGTATAGGAGATGTGCCAGGTGTAGGGCAACTGGTGTGTGACAGGTCTGGTGAGCAAAGCCCATAGCACCAGCAAATCAAATGATTTGTAGTCTGGTAAGATAACTAAGCAGTAAAGAAAAATTAGGGATGAGAGGAATCTCAATTAATTTTCAGATGTAATTTTTGAAAACTGTGATTTGTGAGTACTTTTCTTCTAGTGATTTTCTTCCTATTTTTTGCAAAAGCTTGTTTTTAAGTCTCTGGGGCATCTCAAATGCCCTATCTGGGGAGAAGGAAGTCAGCTTTAAGTGTGAGCCCTCAGAATTTGTTGTGAAAAATCTGATCCTGTTTCTTTTAAAATGAAACCAAACAAGCATGTAAAGAGAAAAAGCATGTGATGTGTGTAACAGCACTGAGAGTGTGTAGGTTCATCTGGCAGCTGGGTTGTTAGAAGAAACTTGGTCTGGCAAAACTCATTTCCTGTGGAGAATGGCAAGCTGTTAACCATAGTGGTTAGCTGTTATTATTAAAACTGTGGTCATAGCAGGTTAGGGTGGGTTGTAGCTGGTGAAACAGGCCCACCTTTAGTTCAACACAGAGTAAAATCAGAGCAGAGTGGCATAGTAGTGAGAGGCTTGGCCATCATGAGCCTTGAATTCTTGCGTTCCTTTTCTTACTGAGGCTTGTTTTTGGAGATGTGGTAGATTAGTGTGTTCCCTACAGCAGTGTAAATCCTTGTGCCTTGGCTGCATTTGCCGTGATGGTGTTGGTTGGTGCCCTTCTCTCTGCTGATTTCCAGTGCACTGAGAGAGAAGCTGCCCTCTTCCAGAGGTGGTGGGTTCCTTCCCTTGATGTCTTGTCCCCCAAGTTATTATGACATTACATACAGTCATACTGTCTCAAGAAATACTTTGGTGTGGTGTTGAAATAACAGCATGTTGCCAGCAGGTTTTCAAACTTAGTTGGTGATTTCTTTAATGCAAGCAAAATATTAGGCTTTATTTTGACAATTTAGAGGTTCATCTGATGTAAATTGAACCATGACTTTTAATTCTGCCTGAATAATTGTTGTTATAGCTCATGTAAGAGTTAACACAATTCTGGGTTCCTAAAGGTGTGGCTATGTGATGGATTTCAGCTGATCTAAGGCTGTGGTGGTGCTGCGCAAGAGAGTGGCCTCACACTCTCCCTGACCATGGCTATGCTTCCCACCTCTCCCTGGCTCCAGCACTGGGAATTGGTGGTTGTGAAGAGTGGGATCAGTGTGCTGATAATCCTGCCAGAAAAAAAGGGCAGGGTTCATGGAAGAAGGGGTAGAGAGACAAAGGCCTCTGCTGCAAGGAGCACTCTGTATGGAGGGAGTAGGTTTGCTGTCACCAGAGCTGTGGGTCTTACAGCAGAGGATGAATCTCCCTCAGTAAAGCTGGTTGGGAGTGGCCTTCAGGGGTCCAACTGTACCAGCCAAGTGCACAAAATGGCTGACTAGGCATCAGATTTGGAAGTGCAGAGCAGTACCCAGTGCTGAGAGCAAAGGAGGTGCAGGGGAAGGCAGGTCCGTGGTCTTACTTGTGCCCCCAAAAAGTTGGTGGTGACTCCTGAAAGACGGGGTTAAGTTTGGTGAAATGCAGCATGCTGAGCTGATAGGTTCTGTGTCCATTCACCAAACTTCTCCCAACTGCAAATACCGACTTGAATGCTTTTTATCTGCTGTTGAAATGTAGGCATGCACCAAGGACAGTGAGAAA
Source organism: Platyrinchus mystaceus (assembly GCA_035041135.1). Classification (NCBI taxonomy): domain Eukaryota; kingdom Metazoa; phylum Chordata; class Aves; order Passeriformes; family Tyrannidae; genus Platyrinchus; species Platyrinchus mystaceus. The sequence continues at coordinate 12,998,317 of JAWWLV010000088.1, forward strand.
TGAAACAGAGTCACAGAGCTACAGAATGATTGAGGGTGGAAGGGACCTCTGGGAGTCACCAAGTCCAACCCCCTGCTGCAAACAGGGCCTGTGTGGTCTGGACCTCAGTATTTCCCAGGATGGAGCTTGTACAGCCTCTCTATGCACCTGTTTCAGTATTTGCTGCCAAGGTGAAAAGGTGTTTCCAAAGCCTAATCTGAATTCCCGGTGTTGCAATTAGTGTGACTGTTGCTTCTCCTCCCACTTCTGGGTCACCTCCCAGAACATCCTAGCTCTGTTTTCTCTCTGCCCTCCCATTAGGCTATAGATGACAACAACAAGCTTCTCTTTTAGCCTCCTCTTAAAACTGAACAAGCCCAGCTTTCTTGGCATCTCCTTGTATATCCTGTGGTCCAGCCTCCACCATGCTGGTGACTGTCACAGGACACGCCAGCTACACTCATGCCTGCTTCGCCTTCCAAGTGCTGTCCAGGAGGGATCTCCCCATCCTTTTCTACAAACCTACTCTCCAAATGCAGCTGGCACCTAGCCAGAACTGTTGCACACTGATTATTAATTTAAAATTCTTGGTGGCATTCCCTGGTTAGCAAGGAAGCAACATGGTTTTTTCATAAAATCCCTGCCTGACTTCTGCAGTCTTTTCTACGTATTTTCCTTGCTGCTTATTGTGCAGCATTATATTCTCAAAATGGGATGATGTATTTCAGAAGATACTGTTAGCTGCAATAATATGTTTCTAGGTTTAGTCATTCTGTTCCAGCTAAGAGGGGGAAAACATGCTGAATACAAACTAGATGAAAAAAAAAAAAGAGAAGAAGAATGATTTCTGGACATACCTACTGCCGACACTCCATTTCAAAATGCTCATATTCCCAGCACATCAGGTGAAACAGAAAATTAGTATTTTAGTACCATTCAGTACTTAAAAGTGCTCTGCCACTTTTTGTGGAATGATGACCCCTGTGTGGTGTAAAACTTTAGGGTTTTGTGCTATATAAGCAATATTTTGACATGTATTTTGAACAGTCACTGAAGTTCTAGTGAATGGTCTTTGTTTTCATTTTAATATTATTAGGAAAGGTGCTTTAATGTTACAGAATTTACTAATGGAAAAGGATTTTATCTCATTTCCAACTAACATGTCGCTTTGGTAATAGCAAAAAAGTTTTGCCCTCTGTTGTTCTGTACAAGAGTGAGTGAGCATTTTGCTTTACAGCAGGTTGATTTTAATGTTTCTCGACAAAAGGAAGGAAAATTAATTTTAATTATCTAAAAATATTTCCCCTGGCTCAAAGTATAGTTCTCGGATAGAAAGCAAGCAATGTTTTGCTTTCTCAGCAATTTCTGTCACTTGAAGTGTGAATTGATCATGGAGGTAATAGCACATGGGGAAAATCCAGTGGGAACTGTCTGATTTCATGTGTGTTTCAGTTCAAACACTTACGTTCTTTTGATTTGTAGAATGTAATTTTCACTGACAGTATTAGTGGCTTTCAGAAGAACAGCCCTTGACAGATGACATCCATCTAACCAGCTGCTGCTTAATCTGACTTCAGGCTGAAGATTGCGTTATCTGACTGATTTGAAATACAGTAAATATTAATGACTGTTCATCTGTATTTAAAATAAATACAAAGTACTGAGAGAGTGATGTTCATATTTCACTCTTCTGCTGTAACTGGCTTCCTGTCATCTGTTGAGATAATATCCACATTTATGACTGACAGCTTTTCTTTTAGGGAAATTTCTTTGGGAAAAATCGATGTTATTTTAATTTTCTTTTTTCTCCCATAGCCTTTATTACTGTAGTTTTCAATATGGTCAGAAATAGTGAAATGTCTCATGTGGTGTAAGTTTAAAACTGAAAAATCAAGACCTTAGTTTCCTTGTCAATCTTGCAAAAATTACCTTTCAGATTAATTAAATGTAGTCAAGAAATAATAAATAAAGTTAAGAAAATAGCAAAAATAATATATTGCAGATTTAGAGTCATAGAATCAAGAAATCATTTAGGTTGGAAAAGACCTGTAAGATCATCAAGTCCAACCGTTAACCCAGCACTGCCAAGTCCACTACAAAACCATGTCCCTAAGTACCACATCCACACATCTTTTAATAGCTCCAAGGATGGTGACTCAAACTCTTCCCTGGGCAGCCTGTTTCCATGCTTGATGGCCCTTTCTGTGAAGAAATTCCTAAGATCTAAGTGAAAGCTTCCGTGGTGCAACTTGAGGCCATTTCCTCTTGTTACTTGGGAGAAGAGATCAACC
>JAWWLV010000088.1:13010449-13021571 GCA_035041135.1 Platyrinchus mystaceus
GTGGAAGAGCTGATCTTCATTTTGCATTGGTGAAAATCAGTAAATGTTAAGGAAAATGAAAGATCTGAATTTACTAACTTACTAACTAAGTGAGGAGTTTTTTGTTTGTTTGTGTTTGTTTTTTTTTTTTTTTACTTGCTATTAAATTGTTGCAAAATCTGTAACTTATTCAGATACATGTAAGCCAGTGTAAATGAAGATGGATAAAATAACCATAGGTGTAGTTTTATGGCATGCATTTTTTAGTGTTTGTTCAATAGATAACAAAAAGTGTATTACAAATACCGACAAATGACTGACTGATGGATCATTTTTTAACTAGGCATTTGGGAAATCTTTATTATATTCAACCATTGTTTAGGGAGAATCTGGCCTGCCAATTTGTAATACTAATGTATCTATTTTGTCTTAAAGGATTCAAATATGATTAACTTCTGTAAAAGGAACACATAATGCTACAAGCTTTTACAACATATAGTATGATCTAAGCTATTATAATCAGATATCATTACTTGAAATTTCAAAGTTCTCTTTTCTCTTTAGGAAGATGCTGTTATAGTGTAGGGCTCTTCAACCTTCTTGATTTCTGGACTCCTAGACATTTTCCAGTGATACCCTTTATTAATTTCTGAATCACTTCTTTCTACTTCTTCCCTTATTCCAACCATTGGAGACATATCAGATATATGAATCTATTTTGAATCTGAAATTAAGAAAAAAATTAGAATTTTTAGATTACAAAGATTACTAATTCTAAATCATTTTGGGTGCTAACAGTATCATTGCAAAGGTAATTTTTCATTTATCTCCTTAATCAACCAGTTTAAAAATTAAAAATACTTCTTTAATTCTAAATTAGTTGTCAGTAGAAAAGCAAGGTACACGAGCATTATTGGTGTCAAGTGTTGGCTGTAAATAGGAATGCAAAATATTAACAATGTACAGAAAATGTCACAAGTATAGGGACTTCTGACTGCAGTCTCCTCCATGATGATTTAATATATGTTAAACACAGTAGTTCTTGCTTGTATGGGAGATTAACTTCTCAGATATTAAAAGCCATCCTTATCGATCAGTTGATTCTCCCTTTTTCCTGGAATTTTTGCTCCTGGGTGCTTTTGCTTTCTTGTTACTGACAGATAGCTGAAGAGGATTTTTCATTCTCTTAGTTTTGTTGAGCCCTGAAATGCTTTTGTTATCTATAGTGTGGCAGAAATGTAATGCAAAATATTTCAGCTGGGTCCTCTCTTTCTCTGCATTTTAAAACACCAAAGATTCTTGTAGAGATGCACAAGGAATGGTTTGTTTCCTGTTTCAGTAAACAGTTCTGTTAAGCACAGTATTTATTGATTAAGGGATCTTCCTTCTAGTTCTTTATTTCTGACAGTATTTTATATGTGTCATGGATTTATATATTTCATGTTCCATTGGAAAATACTTTAAGTGTTATTTTTCTAAATACAAATGCACTTTTCTTCCTTATATTGTCACAACAGATAGTGAACCCAGATGCCACTCTTCAGGATTTTGATTTTCTGGTAAGGTGTACCCTTGGTTTGTGTTGCACAGTTCAGCTGAGGGTGCCCAGTGGATGAGCTGGCTCACTTGTTAGCTTTGTCTGGATACAGTTTGCTTCTGGGCTTCCCACAATTTGTCGTGTGTGTGCAAGTTTTTCAGTTTATTTGTGCACAAAATCCAGCGCAGATCCCTTGTGAGACTTGTGTGTGCACATTTATTTAGATGAGAGGAAAATTGCTTAACACTTGCTTTCAGCTGAGATGTGGAAGCAGCGAGCTTTCCTTTGGTGTTCTTGTCCAGACTCTGGCAGGGCAGGACAGAGATGCCTCATAGACTGACCAGATCATGCAACTGCTGGTGTTAACAAAAATTTTGCAATATATCCATTTCCAAATGTACACACTTTCAAACACGTACATTTTCAAATTTTTATTCACAGTGAACAGTTTACATTTGGACATGGTTGGGTGTTTATTTAAATACACTGAGTTGCAGCCTTAGGTTTTTCTTCATTTAAGACCTTCACTCAGGTTTTATTTTGCTATATTAGGTATCTTGGTCTAAACTGAAGGGAGTGAACTGGGTGGCTGCTGCATCCCTGTGCCTCTGGTAGGGAGGCTCCTGGCCAAGGATTTATGTTCCAATGAATCTGAGTGTCTCCAGTAAATGGTGCTCATCTCAAAGCAACATTTTTCTCTGGAAGATAGTACTTTTAATGCTGGACAAGTAGGTAAAGTGATTCCAAGGGGAGAAAGACATTTCACTGTTGTTTTATATATTTAGGAAGCTGCTGCTGCTTTTTTCATTTCCCCCACTTTAAAATGTTTTATCTAATTCAGGATGTTTCAAGTTATTATTCTAGATAGTCGCTTAAATAAAAATAAACAATTTAAAATACATCATTAAAAGTATGTTATGCCCAAAATGGAGTCAATGATGTGTCCCACAGGACCAGAAAATGAACCTTAGAATATTATGGACAATTTAAAATGGGCAGATTTAATTATAGGAGGAGTGTGCAATTACTGAATGAGGTATGAGAGACATGGGAAATGTTCCCATCTAAATAATGACCAGAATGTGCTTGTTCTAATAATATTCCATAACACATTTAGGGCCCTAGGATTACAACACTTTCAGGTTATTAGAAGACGATGATAATAGTGTGTTTTATTGCCAAATTACTACCATATTCTCTGAGGTATGAAGTGATATTAATGACCATTTTCAATAAGGAATAGCATTTTGCAACATCAGTAGCATTTAACCATATTAAAATATGTTGTGTTGTGCAGTAAAGCCCTGGGGTATAGAGATGAAAACTAAAGAGTTTAATTTTGAGATGCAATTGGGAAATTATTTGGACATTCAAAAAAGCTTTAGGGTACAAATACATTAATGAAGTATGTTTTTTAACTATTTGCAATAAATAAAAAGATGCATGTATATTTCCTAGTTGTAATTTTGGTTTATAAAGATGTTAAAACTGGTGCATGACCTACATTCTGTTTAGTGTACTGTATAAAATTTCAATTATCTACATGTCTGCTAAATCTACAAATGAACCAATAAAAGAAAATTAGTACATATATGTAAATGAATGCTGGTTGGAACACATATTAAAAATATTTTTCATGAAGGAGGAAGCTTTATAGAATAGGTGACAAGATAACATTCAGTTTCTCTAGTAGCATATTCTCTTAATGAGGAACTCTGTGTTCAAACAATTTACCAACAGCCATTCTTTACAGATTTGTGTGTCTCTTTAACTGTAAATATTGCAGTATTTGTTTTGCCAAGGTCAGATGCTCAGACTTGGTGACATTATTGTCATTGATCTAATCAACTGTAACTCTCATACCATCTGGTTAAGTTATTATGTTAATTCCAAGTAAGTAAGTTAATTCCAGTCACTCACAACTGCCAAAGATGGGCAATTTTATGATGTCAAAATATGCTTCTGAAGCTAAATAAACCCTCTGTACATCTTGTGTGTTATGGAATGTTGTAAAAACTAAAGATGTATTTTCCTGTGGGAGCATCACTTTCATTTGCTTAAAACAAATCTGAGTTTTATTTAGAGTCATAAAAATAAGGAAATCATATTGTGGTTTTATAGTCACTGTAAAATACCATAAAATATTTGTAAGTTACCATCTTGCTGTTGAGTCAACAGTTGAAGAGTGGCATGTGATATACATTCTAATTGTATATGCTATCATTTTATACTCTGCAAATACTATTAAATGGCTGCAACAGGGTACATTTAGGATTGGTTTGCAGCCACAACCTTGTATTTAGTGTCAGATGTGGAACTGTAAGAATTACAAAGCTTGAATGGGTTTGTATAGAAATAATTGGAGGAACTTGCTATCTGTTGACTTAGAGCTTTAGTTCTGCTTAAAGATAATGAAAGTTAAATCTGTACTTTAATTCTGTGCTAGATCATGGGAGCTTCAGTTCTTCTCTCTCTTAATATACAAAGATCATGATTTGAGTGCTGAAAATTCAAGAAATTCAATTTTAGAAATCCTTAGAATTTGTTCAAAGTTCATTATGAGAGTATCATTCTTCTGATACTGCATAAGAACATGTCTTCATTACCTGAAGCATTCAAGGTTCAAACTAAAACCTGTGTTGTGAAACTTGAGATTAAAATCACCAGAATTTGGTGAAATGGTAAAGGATGAAAGCCATCAAATTTTAGTTAGGACTTGAGTGTGTCTTGGTTCAGCTCCAATTTCATGTGAATCTTTTTTTGCCATACTGTTTTGAAATGGGCAGTTTGTGGCTCTCACACAACTTGGCACTACCCCAGCTGTTGCTCTATTTCTTATCTCACAGTTATTCTGCTATTTAAGATTAAAATAAAAAGTCTTGTTCTAGTCATAAACAGAAAGTTAGATTATGTCAGATAATAAAATCTGGAGTCCCGCGAGTCTTCATGGCTTTAGAGCCATAGGGCACTGAGGAGGTGCTGTCTGGTAGCTTTGATATTGGAGCGTGGCCTTGGGAGCCGTTGTGTTTAAATGAACAGGTATTTGAACATCTCTCAGGGAAGCATTAGTGTTTGGTGGCACAATATGCAAATTACCTGCTTGGTAACATGGCATGTAATGCAGTTTGAGATGGAGTTTCAACTAGTCCAGTTTTATGCGTAATAATTTAAAAACAATATAGAGACTTAAATATTATGCTATTTACATTGGTCTCACAGTTTAATGCGGTGTATTTGACTGGATACTGTTCAATTAAAATCATATTGGGGTGCACAGTGCACATGTGGATTAAATGGCTCTTGTAAGTAGTGATAATAACTTGATATTGGCAAACATTGATAAATCCAAAGTGCGTGTTTTCTCGTGGCAGAAACAAGCAAATGAGCGATTTCTTCCCATTCTGTATTCAGAACTGCAGTCACCTGCTATGCTGTGGAAAAGGAGGGAGGTGTGGGCTGTCCTCTCCAGCTGATGGGCTGTGCTCGTTTGGCAACACTCCCTGGTGGGGATGTCCTGGTTTTTGATATTCTGTAATGGAACAAGGAAGGTTCTGAGCAGTGATGACTGGGGAGTGCAAAGTGCTGTTCATTTTGTAAATTGGCAGTTGATGGCAATATTGTCAGTGCATGCTATGTTTTCCTTCACTGGTGACTTATAGAAATGGTATCAAGTTTGATACATCATTTTGTAATTTTTTTTTTTTTTTTTTTTTTTACAAATAAGAGCCTCGGTTATCATTTAGTGATGTAGTTATGTATATATATATGTGTGTGTATGTATATGTATTTGTAGGTCCATATTTATATAGCTGTTTGTAGTTGTATTGCCAGGACAGATCTGCTCTGTGCTTATATGCATTCTAGTCTTACTTAAACTCTCTGGCTTTTTAAGGGTCTAAAACCATCAGTGATTCCAGTACAGATTTCTAAGGGAGAATATTGTCAATTTGAAAATTACATTTGAATTTAAAAGATGCTAAGTGTGTAAATACCGAAAAGCATTCAAATTTATAGAAACTATAAGAATGTATTTTCAATGCATTTAGTTTTTCTGGCTTTGAATAAAATGTATCATGTCTCTGTGTACAGGTTCTTCTCTATATTTCATAAAAAAGTGGTGTAGTAACAAAGCCACTGTTTGTTCAGACCAAAAGGGGTTTTGTAATGATCTCTCCAGGAGGGAGCCCCAGTATCTTCACAGGAGATACATATATTTTTTTAAATGCGTGCAAAGAGGAAACACTTTTTCTATACTCCTGTGCAGCTGAGTGCACTAAGACCCCTCTCCTGTTCTTTCTGAGTCCTCAGAAAATGCTCTGGGATATTGTTGATTTGGCCAGAGAGTCTCAACTATTCATTTTCTAACAGAAAAAAAAAAAAAAGAAAGATGATGGACTTAAATCTGAGTAGAAATCTCTGTGCCGGCAAGAGAATGTGGTTTCTGTGCCTAATGACAGGAGGAAAATGGGAGCTATAGAGGGAAAAGGGGCAGAAGTGATATTACTCCTACCCAGCCTCAGAAACAGAGACCAGTAACAGTTCTTAATTTTTGTTGAACTTGTTGTTTTTTATCTGTTACCCCTGGATAGAGAGAGCTGGTTGAGCTTCACCCACATACTGGGCACTGTGTGAGACTGCACAGGGAGAAGGTGGGAGAGGTGATCCCCTTCCCACAGGTACTGCAGTGCCCCGTGGAGCCCGGCTGATGCCAGGATGCCCAGGGCAGCTCTCTGCCTGCCCTGCTCTGCTGGGAGTCACAGCTGGAGAGGAGCAGCTGCTCAGTGTTGGCAAGGCTGCTCTGGGCAACTATACCTAGCCTAGGAAGAGGATTTTGAGAAATAGTTTTAAAACCATGTCAGACAGATTTCTGAATTTTCTCATTTATAAAATCAAAGTATTCTTAGTGTACTGTCGCCAGTGCCACTCTCACCACAGTCATTATTTAGATACTGGAAGCAAAAGCAGCCTGTTGTTTAATTTACTGAAATAAGTGTAATCCATTAGTGAATAGTTGAAATTACTGTAGCAAATAGCATTAGATAGCTCACAAAGTGACTATATAGAGCTTTGGGGAAAGCTGATCTTTTGGTTTTGGGTTATCAGAAGATTCCTTCTGATATTCTGCATAAAATTTCATCTGTTTCATATCAAATAGAGCTCTGGGTTTTGTAGCTCAAACAGTGACATTCCTTTCAAAATGCTGCTTGTGCTGTGAATTTGCAAGTGCTGGGATTGGCAGTGCAGTAGCTCCATTTTCCAGTCTGCACGGAAGATGCACTAACTGTTCAGCAGAGGTCACTGTAAGTTTGTGGTTGAGACATTTTAATGCAACTTATCAAAATGTAGTACTGAAAATAATAATCTTATGATTAGGAAATTCTTGTGCCCGCATTAGCTTTGAAATTAAGCACTCTGAATGTTAAGAAAGATTTCTTTTTTGGTCAAAGTAGAAAGTGGAGGTGATTACAAGATTTCAAAGAAACTTGAATAGCCTTAAGAAATGTGGCATATACCCAGAATTCACTACCCTTTAGTATTACTTATCAAGATTTATCCAAATGATGACTTCTGTAGATGTGCCTCCTCCTCCTTTCATATTGTTTCACTGCATCCATCCCCCAAGAGCCAGGTGTGTCAGTGCTCCTCCTTAGCATAAATGTTTAGACCTTCCCAGAGCTCACCTCTTCCACTTATAGGCCCCAAGATGAAGACAAAAAGGAGTGTGGCTTTCCTGTTTCTTTTGTGACTTACTAAAGGCAGCATTGAAATCAGCTGTAAGCTCCATCTATTTTCCAACTCTGTATGTTTTCTCTTGTTCCCTTTATCGTTGCAGTAAGCTTTTTAAGCTGTGTGGCAGCAGAGCAAACTTTTGCTGCTGTTTTCCCCCTGGACTGTGTACCTCTACTCTGCCATTGTCATGGGGGGATCAGTAGCAGTCCTCATCATCTGCTGTTTGACAATGTTTTCCATTCTCAAACAAACTAAACCACTCATAGAGCTTCTGAAAAATGCTGATTTAAAGCTTTTTATTTTCCTACTACCAATTGCTAATTGTAGCTGTGAAAACCAGTCCTTGGAGAAATCTTGAAAGTCACCCTTCTTCTAAAGACAACTTCCGATTCTGATTAACCAGAAAGCTAATGAGGCTTTCTAGTCTTCTGGATTTTTCACTTGATCTTAGTTCTTCAAGGGCTTGTATAATCTTATTAGGGAAATAATGCTAACAGATGTTTGCAATTTTGCATCCACTGCAGCTCTATCACTGCATAGGCATGGGAGACACTGGAAGTTGATTAGCAGAGAAAAGCAGGTGGAGTTTAGATTGTTGCTGCATGTTTAAATGAAATGAGAAGGAGCTTCAATTTCATTCAAGAAATTATAGGAAGGAGGAGTTCATTTAACCAAAGACATTGCAGGGTGGAAATGATGGTTGTGAAGTTTACACTCGGAGGAGTCTGTTGTTAGACCAGCAAATAGAGCCTTGTCCCAACATATATTCTCATTTTATGCTGACCCTTTGTCAGTTTGGAAATGTTTTTTGTGGTTGCACTGAGGTGAGACTGACGTGAAGTAAACTGGAAATCCAGCAGGGAGAGCCTTGCAATAAATCATGCCTGTATTTGTGACTTTGGAAAAAAAACAATTTTGGTGGTTGCCAGAAACAGGAACTGTATCATTAGTTACATGACTTTGTATGGTTCTGTGGCTTTTCAGTTGTATTCCAGTTTAGTCATGATTCACAGTACCATATTTTGAAAGCCAGAAAACCTCTCCAAAGAGTGCCCTGAGGGTGGCAGGACATGTAGTGGTCAGTGGTATTTGTGTATTCCTCCTCCACAATGTAGTGAAGTTTTTTGGAGTATGCCTCACTCCCAAGGAAGCATCTGGGGCAAAGATGATTAGCAAAGGGATTGATCTGGCCCTCCCAGGACAAAGAATTGTGGCTCCAGCTTTGACAGGGAGTCAGAAATTCAGATACAATCTGTAGTTCAAAGTAACCTCCTGGGGCAGGGTCCCAGTGGCCGGATAGGAGGTTGTAGCCACCAAAGTTGGAGATGGAAGTCTCAAACTGCCTTCCCTGTTGAGGGAAACAGGTACCAAAAGGCTGGTGTGCATGGTTACGATTAGAGGAGAAGTACTGATGCTTCAAAATAGAGGGTTTGAAAACAGCATAATTGGTGTGAACCTGATGTTCTCTTTGTTCCTTTCTCTGAAGAGTAATGAGGCAAAGTCAAAAGCCAGAGTGCAGTAGAGTACTGGGTTAAACGTCTATGTGAAATTGGTGGCCAGAATTTAAAAAAGTATGCATCAGAATGTCAGTTCCCAGCCTTTCTTCAGTGTTTCTTCTCTCCAACTGTAATAGCTATAAACTGTTATGCCCCATCTAAATATTGCATGCTCCCTTCCATTTGGATCTTCTGAACTGTGCTAATTAGGCCAACATTAAAGTAGTAACTACCCGTAAGTCAGTAAGATCAATATTTTACTGCTAGACTACACCTTATCACAAATTTCCCTTTGACCAGGATACAAAATATCCTTTTTGAATTGTCATCTTGAAATATTCATGATTGTTTCTGTAAAGATGAGGTGACTGAGGTAATGCATTTATGGAGATGTCTGCATGGATAGAGAAAGGTTTTATGCAAAGCATTGATTAAAGACAAGAGTTTGCTATCTGTAAGAGGCTGTATATTCCAGGGAGTGTCATTCTGTGGTGGGCCTGTGCTAAAGTGTTTTTCAGCTTGTAACGTTTCAGGTGTTGCTGTGCAGGTGCAGTTTGGGATTCCTGGCACAGGTATTTCTGATGTAAATAACTGCTGCTAAGCAGGTACAAACACCTGATCTTCCTCACAGCGAACTGACACAATTTGCAGAGCTTATGGCTTCTTTCTGTGAAAGAATTTAGTGCCTGTTGGATTGTCTTGGTGTCTTCAGAATGGAAAGGTTTTGGTCTGGCCAGTTTCCTGTGTGGTGTTGTTGGTTTTGTTTGTTTGTTTGTTTTGTTCTGTTTTGTTTTTTAATTCTCCATTCCCCAACCCCTTGGCAAAGTAAATGTTAGTTTTGCCTCCAAGAGTGGTTTTGTGCATGGTAGAGAAAAGTGTGCATGTATGATGGGGCTGACTTAGGGATCTTGAAAGTGGAAAGGCATTTGCTTTTTCATCAAGGTGCGTTCTCTATTCAAAAAGTAAAAGGACATAAGGATTGGCAACAGGCAGCAGCTCATCATATGGTCTGAGTAGTGCTCACCTGTGCAGCAACAGGGACTCACACAGAGAAGGTGCTTCTTTCAGTCATTGCCTTTCAGCTTTTGTCAGTAATCAGAACATTTTCAAATAGTAAAACAGAAATTGCCAAGTCCTCCTCAATTAGTGATATAACTTGTATCACTTTTCTGGTCCAATTCCCAAATTGGGTAAATGAAAGAACCCCCCTTAATTTGTGCTGTATTTATGGAAAGTGGCCACGATGCTGGGCTTTTCCCAATAAAATTGATGAGAAGCCATACTAGTTTAACCTTTTCCTACTAAGGTGTGGATGAGAACGGGAATATAATTTTAACACCTACTGTTGGGAAAATAAATTGAAAATGTTTCATACGTGACACCAGTGGTAAATAGCATTCTGCTTGTTTTGTGTGTATTAGATACATACAAGATATGAATGGGATTTATAGAAAAAGATGTTGTTACTATCTTACTGAAACATATTTCTTATAACTGTTAATGCTGTGGCGTGATTCTGCAGTTTTTTCAGAGAATATCCATAGTTGTAAGACAAATATATAAGTAACAATGAAGAAAAACTATGAAAGTCAGCAGTAGTTGTGTGCTTCAAACCACAGTCCTGCTATGACTGATTATCCAAGGAGGTTCCACAGGGTCCTCAGCCATGTTGCCTGCAGTCTTTGAACACAGGTAAGGCAGAAAGCACCTTCAGAATCTCAGATGCTGGCAAAATCCATGTCATCGGCAGCCTTTACAGAGACAGTGACTTCCAGCTGCTGCTCTTTGCACCAGAACCTGAAACTTTGTTCCTAATCTCATTCTCCTCCTCTCCATATCCATGTAGAAAGTAATTAATTATTATTCTTGTTCATTTATTATCACTTTGTTTACAAATAGATTATGAAAAGTAAAAAATAAGAACCTCACCATCCCAGTATTCGGTGACCAGGTGCTGCCCAGGATTCAGATGAAATGCAGTTGAGAAAAGTGATGAAGCAGCTTCCAAAGAAGGAGACCTAATCTGTGTGCTTGCTTCCTTAAATTGTCCCCTCTACAAAACTTTATGTTCCTTTCAAAATAGTGCATTTAGTGGCCTTGATATGAACAGTGAAATAAATATTTTGTTTTACATGTACTTTGATTAGTTATTGACATTTTGGCTCTTTGTGATTCTCCACATATTAATATTTAATATACAAAAGGCTAAGGTATTCAATGTCTGTGCAAACCTTCTGTATTATTTCCATTATTCTTATTATTTCCATTATTAACCTTGCTTAAGAAAAAAATATGGACCAGTTATGGCCAGTCTTTGTGAACGAAGATCTGGGAAAGGTGTTCCCACCTTTCAAGCCTGCGCAATGGATTTTTTAGGTGA
>JAWWLV010000088.1:13021671-13055983 GCA_035041135.1 Platyrinchus mystaceus
GGGACCGGGATTAGAACCTGTGGCCTTGGCGCTGAGAGACCAGCATCTTAACCGCTAGGCCACCGGGGGTCCCCAGGGACCAGTTATAAGGAGAAATAAAAGGGCAGCCCCTCTGGGGACCTGCTGCTTTCTATAACTTGGGTCTGATTGGTTTTATTTCTTTGTAGTTTAAGTTTCATGTTGGTGATGCCACTGAGTTCTTTCTACACCTTTTCAAATGTAGATACTGAACTGGGGATGAAGTTAACCTCCAAGCAATTATGTGTTCTCCTTTTACAACCAAATATCCCTTTTGTTGCTGCTGTTTTGAGAGTGCATCTTTATTTATTTATATGTATATATAAGGATTTCGTAGTAGTTTACAGGCAATGTCTCAGTTTGGGTTTTGTAGCCAATTATGATCTTTTCTTAAATAGTCTTCTGATAGAAGTTTTGGATGTAGCAAGTAGTTAGCTAAATTGAATAGAATTTGGAAATTTTTTTGGTCCAAATTGTGTGTGTGAAAACTCTGCTTCCCAGCTCAGGGTGTCACTCATCCAATTTGCTGATTTAGAAGACAAGATTGCTTGACAGTAAATTTAATCTAGGCAATCATTGGGAAAATTTGGAAGCATCTAAGCTGGGCAAAGGAGGAATGTTTTTATGGCTCTATCTGCTGAAATTAATTTTCTCACTGGAGAAGGCAACAGTTTTCTTTCTTCTCTTTCTTTTCTCTCACTTTCTCTTCTGAGGTTTGTTGTATTACTGCATGCATCTTGAAGCTTTAACAACCACCAGAAAAGTGGAGGTTCTTCTGAAAAACTACAAAGGAAAACCAAAAAGCTCTACAAAACTCTACAAGGAAAACTGGCTGATATTAGTGATTAATATGCAAATAAAATTAAGATAATAAATAGACCAGCATTATGGCTGGCTTGGGCCATGGTAGTATACTCTGGCAGTGATCTCTAAAAAAACCCAACAAAATCGTTGTTGACAAAGGATCCCTTTCTCTGAGAAGGCTAGAGAATTTATAAAAGTGTCTGCCACTCCACAAAATGTACATACTCTTGGTGTGTTTGGCAGTCTTAAATGGATTTGCTTTTAAACGAGCTAGCATATTTGCAGCCAAATTTATTTGTCGTCCTGCTGGCTTCTGTAATCAAGCATCATAAGTATGACTGTCTAACATCATAAACTCTTTGACAGGACTGAGTTGACTGCTGCATTTCCTCTGGCACTCAGGGTCTTGCAGCTGTTAGTTACGTTAATGCAGCAGACAGTCTAGCCCAGCTTTGGTGGGACACGTGTCTGAACCTTCAGCAGAAGGTGGAGATTCGTGTTCCTCCTTTGATTCTGCTGGGGCACAGCAGTAACCACATGTCCTATGGCATTTCCTCCAGACTGGGAAATGCACACAACAGGAGTGGTACAGCATTTTGGACAAAATTTTCGTACCATGTTTACAAAAATAACTAAGGAGCATAATTCAACATAAGGACTGAATTAGTGGAGATGAGAGCTGAGCAGATGGCTTAATACTAAGATTTATGAGTCACCTGAGATGCTGAACATGAAATACATGCATATTTCTTCCTTTTCTTAGGGATATGTACACTTTTAATTCCTTATTTTGGTGTCATCTGGTCTTTTGTGACAGGTATTTTTATAGTAACCCAGCTGGGTAATGAAATTTTTTTGTTACAGGTTTGCAACTGGGGCGCTAATGAAAGGTCAGCCAATCACTGTAGAAAGTCCTTTAATTTCTGTTATTGCTGCTCTTTAGGAAATGACTGTTAATTCCATGGCTAGCAGAAGGACTTGTCTAAGGACTTACCTGCTTCAGTGGGAAGCCAGCTGGCCTCAGTGCTGAGCACGGGTGTTTGAACTAACGTGGGTGCCAAGGATCAGGTCTGCAAATCACACCCCAAAACTTCTGACCTTACTGCATTCTTAAGTGCCAAAGTAGCTTCCTAAGTGTTGGGCCACCTTCTTTTTCAACAATAAGTTATTAATTACTTTTTACTTTATATTTTTTGCTTCCATTTTTAGAAGACATTGAATTAACAGAATCTTAATTTAACAGAAAAAAACCCCTAGTTTTCTGGATGTGTTTTTTTCCTTTCTTCTTTTTATCTATGCCATGGCTTGTTTATTTTGAGGTGAGTGTGGATATATTTTCATTTCAGTTGGCTGTGTGCCTTTCCCACCCAGCCACATGAACAAGAGGGAGCATCTTTCAATTCAGAAGTTGGCAGAAATAATGGAGCAGCAAAATTCTGCCCTTGGGAAAAGGTTAGGTATTCTTTTAAGAATGTGAGAAAAACAGCAGGTTCTGCTTTGGGGTACCAGGGTGAAAATTGGTATCTTTGCATGGGATCTTTGATTAAGACGTGAAAGAACAAAGAAAACACATAGGAAGATGTACAGAAAAGTGCTACTACTTGGAGAATAGCACTATCTGCTTTTCCTTACTAGATATTTGGGGCATTTTGAACATTCCTGGAATTTTGTAGCTGGTACTGGATGGTGTTTCCAGTTTTCTAAAACTCACTTTTCATTTTTACTACCCTTGTTCATTAAGAAAAATTATCTCAGTCTGGTATAGTTTAAATTGAAAACTCAATGATCAGTGAGAAGCCATATTAACAACATGTATGGGAATAGCTTTGTATTTTCATATTTTATGAATAAGCAAAATAGGATAAATGATTCAATTATGAAGGATCAGAGAGTTTTAGTCTTGATCAGTGTATCGGGGAAGGTGTGGAGAGATGCTGAAATGGAAACTAAGACACTGTTGAAAGCTCAAAAAAATCCCCCCAATATTTATTATGAAGAAGTGGCCAACAAAAACTAGAAACCGAGAGATAGGAAAGGAGAGGAGAGAAATAAGCCCTCAGTAAAACCCCCACTCATGCAGGTGTGTTTTATGAAGTTGTCTTACCGACCCCAGAATGACTAGAATACCCCACAGCAGCAGCTGCATCCTCGGAGTGTCGGCAGGCTCACAGGAGAGCGGGGTTCCTCGCAAAAGGCAGCGTTGTCCTTCATGTGAAGTTTGAGAGCCCTGAACATGAGCCACCTGCATTTTCTCTCCAATTGGCTGGTGACTTCTACCTGGGCAGTTGTGGCCAGCACTGCCCAGCCAGATTGGTCCCTCCCCCCATTATGGAAGTGTTCCCCTTCAGCACATGCGTGAGAACTTGGGAATTCCCCCATCACATGCACTGTTTAACTCAAGGGGTCTTATCTATTTGGGTCTGGGGGCTTTACTTCATCTTCTCCTCTTCAGTTTCTCCTTCAAATGTCCTCTATAGACAATGAACCAATCATAGAACACCAATTAAAACAGTTTATTCAAGAAACTCCTTCTCCAAGGACAAAGCTCCCCCTTATCACTGCCTGTTTTCTCATAACTTGGCAGGAAAAGAACAAACTCTCACAGGTGGCTGGGCCAAACACAGATCAACAGTAGCAATGTCTAATTAAGCACAGATACAGTCAGAGGGTGCAATAATTTATGCCATTAACCAATTCAAATACTTGAATTTGTCACAGATCTACTGTGGCAGATGGAGGATCCCAAGGGACAATTTGCTGCAACTCAACAGGAGCTAAAATGTAGTTCGTGATGAGATGGGCAGCAGCAGGAGAGTGCCATGCAGAGCAGCTTTAAGAGGAAGATGAGCAGCAGTCTTGCCTGCTGCGTTCTGGAACAATAGGACTTTTTAGCAGTGTGGATCAAATGAATATTGAAGTTAGTGCTTCTGTTGCAAAGGTTCTGTTTGGCTGCACTCTTTTACAAAGCACATTAAGACGAGGAAATCTTGTAATGTGGGTGTTTGCAGATCTTGAATTCAAGTTTGACATGAAGAAAACTTTTTCTTTCAAAACATCCATTGTGATATTTCTTAGTTTAGCAAACTGTGGTAATAGTAGTAGTATTAGTTGTAAGTGCCTGAGTGTGTGTGCTTTCTGTGTAGCTACTTAGATGCAGTGTGGAGAACTGCTGTCGTGCTGTCTCTGACAATATCACACACTTCAACTGTAATTTTTACATTGGTTTCTCGTTTATTGACTGGAGATTTTGTAGGCTGTGCTAGTGGGAAATCCCAGTAAGTGCAGCAGAGATTGAGAAATGTTGGCTTGACTGCTAGGATAAAGAAACCTTCTGTATTATTACAGAGGTCACCTAGGTTTGTAAAAATGTATGAAATGGCTGCTTTCTGGAGGGTGTATTTATTGCAGTATTTAATATACTGACTGTGATATCTATATTCCCAGAAGAGCACAGTATTCTGATGTTCTAATGACACTGTTCATAGTTAAGCTCTGTGATTATCATTTATAGGACACAGTCAATGAGATCAGTACTTTACAGAACTGAAGTTCCTGGTCAGAGGAGTTTTCAGTCTAATTATGTAATTAACATGAATGAATTGATTAACTTGTAGATGAATGAGGATTAGCAAAATGATAAAAAGTGAATAAACTGTTAAAGTCTTCTATATTGTGATTTCTTTTTTTGTATATACAGACCTGGACTATATCTAATGGAACAGTTGTTTTACTGCAAGAATTTGTTTACACATGGAATTCCCTATGTGGATAAAACTGTTCTTCCTGGTAGGATGGAAGTCAAAAAAGTTCTAAAAATTAAGCAAAGCTAAATGACATACTGTGACTGGTTAAAGTTATAAAAATGAAATTTCAGGGAATGTACATAATGTATAATGCATATATTGGTAAAACTTTTAACATCTGTTTTATATTACTTGCAGTGACACCACTACAGCAATTTCTCGAGGAACTTGAAATTGCTAACACAGTAACACAGTTACATAGCTTTAAGTTACCAGGCTGCTTAGGACTTGAACATCTGTGGAGTAATTGTTTTTCTGTGATTTTTAATTCTTTCCCTATTTCCTGAGGTGGTTGGTTTTTTGTTTATTCTTTTTTTTTCTTTTTTTTTCCCACACTGACAGTTGTAGTTAGCTGCCTAATTGCAGAGTTGTTGCAAATCTTGCTTCTTCAGACGCTTGCTAATAGCAGTAATTGATTAACGAGAAGTGTGTTAATGTGCCATTATATAACCACTGAAACGTTTCTTTCCATGTCATGATCAGTGGCTCTCATTGACCCTGATGATTAGATCATAATTGTGAAATGTCCTACTGGAAGTTCTGAAGTTCAGGTAAGGGCAGGAAAGAGGATGCTTTTAGTGCTGTTTTATTGTCAGGCCATGTATAAAAATAATACAGATTTTATTGAGGCATTTCACACCTAGAATATAAATTGTTCATGGGGAAAATGTTGCTCACAAAGGTAACTTGGAATATAGGCCCAAAGGAATATAGTCACACATTTATTCTCTGATTTCCAGAACAGGTATTTGTATTTCTCTTTTATAATACATCACATATGTGTAGATATATAGATATATATATATATATATATACACACACACACCTGAAAACTTCAGTTTTTGGCAAAACTAGTCTTTTCCTATTGCTTTTATTGTTTGTTTGCCTCATTCACACAGTCTCAAAAGTCTCTACCGGTATGTGTAATAAAAAAATAGTTGTTCATGTACAATGTTAATAATTACAGAATAAGATTAAAATAATTAAGTAACCAAATGAAGCACTTCACATGAAACAATGCTTGAATTAAAGCTTTATGTGTACATTTTAAGTTTCCATATAGTAGTTTATAAGTCTTTTCCTCCTTGAGTGTAGTTCCTTGTGGCTTTGAAATGCAAACTGGAAACCACATTTAGCTTCAGCTGATTATGGAGAGCTTAGTTCTGCTGCCCAAACCTCTGCTAATGCTGTAACACATAGAAGTAGAGTATTTCCTTCAGTCTCACTTTGCATGCAGGTAAACAGGACATAATCCACACGTTTAACCAGTGCTCTACATAATAGGAATATTTTCAGTTATTGACTACAGGAGAGCATGAGTGTTGGCTTTTCTGCCCCTTTGTACTGAGTTGCATGTATTTCACTTACTCTCTTCCAGCCTCTTCCATCTTGCCTTTTTTGTCTTGGCTCTTTTATGTCTGTAGTTCCAGTTCTTTACTCTTCTTACTCAGGACCTTTTATTATCTGGCCCAGGTCTCTGCCCTCCCTTCCTCTGCTTTGAAAAGATTTCTTTCTTTTATCTGCCCTACTGTCATAAGCATCAAATTGAGCCATTATTAGTAAAACTGTCTGCTGTACTTCACGTAAGAGGCAAATATAATGAACATGCCCCCAACAACTGATGATCCTTAGGGGAAAATATAATCTAAATTAGAAACTTGCTGTTCTTTCTAAAGAACCAACTTCTATAGGTTCCGTCAGTGCAGGTTTTCCAAAAAATGTAAAAGTCAAAAGCTGTGCGAGATCAATCTGTTTGGTTTTATGGCTTTTCTGCAGCCCAAAAGTGAAATGCATTCAGGTTAGCTGGTTCCCGTGTTGCCATCCTGTCTAAACTTTCTTCCGGGCTAGAAAACTGATAAGTATCTGATAACCGCTGTGGAGACAAAACAGAAACATAAAGATCATATGTTGTGTAATCATCCTGATTACTCTGAGCAGTACTATGCTGCAGGTTTCACTAATCAAGATTAATTGTTATCTAGGCTACGTGAACTGCCATGTAGAGTGGATTGTAATTAAATAAAAATATAATCATTTTAACATTGTGCCACTAATATGTATTTACAATAGGTAGTACTTTTGAAAAGACTCTTATTCCCTACAGTGATTAGGAAGCTGAGTTATACTTTCTATCTGCACAGATGTTGTTAAAAGCTCATATTTCAGGCCATAAAGACTTATTATACTTGAAGTTGTACAGCAATAGAAAAATGGTTTGTGCATCTGTCTGTTGTGTGAGACATTAAAAAAATCTGGAACAGTAGTGATTTATGGAAAACCTCACTTGTGTATGTTTGTGTATATATATATATGTTTAAATATTTAAAGTTACATATTTAAAACATATTTTATATGTGGGGTATTTATAGTGGGGTATTGCTTTGAAAAAAATGCTTTGACAGGGCTTTACAATTCAGAGGGAGAAAATATTCAAGAGAGTGCATAATAAGAGAATCGCCTCAGCTTTCTCAGCATGAGCTGACAGGTCTTGACTTCTTTCACGTGGTATCTTTGAATTTTTATCTAGAATGCATTGTACAAATGCTTCTCTTTGAGGCTTAATGAATCAAAACGTTTTGGGTTATGTATACTCAGGTTGTTTTGTATGGGGGCCTAAATCTATATTCCAGAACATTCTGTTGTGTATTCTGACAACTAGAAATGTAATAAGTTTAAATATTTCTTCTTTTCATAAGAAACAAGGAGTGCATCCTAGGCAACCATACAAAAGCATAAAAAAACCCTAAGCATGCCAAGTGGCTTTCTGACCATGTGTAGAATGTTTGTTTTGAGTGACTTTTGTCTCTGCTGCCACTCTTTCTGACTCTTGACCGTTGCTTTTATTAGATACTGCTTTGTTGGGTGTCTGTGCTTCCATCCTCATGCCACTCACAATAATGGAGCATGTGTGCCCCACAACATCTTTAAACATGCTGGCTGGGTGGGTTCTCCATTATCCAGGGCTCTGCCTCCCGGCGGCTTCCTGTCCAGGCAGGATATTACTTGGAGAAGGTTATTTACTGACCTTGCACGGGGTCAGCGACAGCCGTGCTGGGGGTGGGGGTGTAGCAAACACTTGCAGGGAGATTGTATTGATGTTTGGTGGGGGCGAAGCCACGGTGGGTGTCATGAATAGAGCCGTCTTGTGTGCTCAGCTGAGATCTTATCTGTGAGCACCAGATACAGTGGGCTTTTTCTAAATGTGATTTTCTTTTAAAAGATGTGCATGTTAAAACCGAAGGAAATTAAATTCAAATGTGCTCTCAAGATAATATTGAGTCAAGCAAATAAATGGATAAAAGCAAGGAAGCTCTCATAATGCCAAGGGTCTTTCCTCATCCCTCACAGGCTGGCTGGGCTGCTGCAGGTGTGCTGCCTTACATGTGGGCTCTAGGATCAGGTCCTGCTCTGCAGACTCCAGACCCGTATTACTCAATGGAGGGACCCATGAGCAAACACGTTGTTGGGGGTCCTGTTCTTCTGCTTGGCAGAGGTGTTTTTGAGCCCCATTCCCAACTGTCCCTTGTGGTTGGCCAGCACTCAGCTCTGGATGCAGGGTGACTCCCAGGGCCTACTGAGAAAACCCTCTGTTTTCAGCCTCAGATGAGCCACAGAACATCCCTGTTAGTCTGTCATTTGAATCTAGACCATGAAAATATATTTCCTATATCAATTATCTCAGAAAATATTCTCCTTTTTAGAAAAGCATAATCCTAATTAAAAATGCAAAGCAAGTGGATTTTGGTTTTTTTTAAATGATCATATCAAGAAAGACAGTATATTTTTCCTTTCTCAGGTCTGGAAACGTAGCAGAGACACTTTTAAAATGGGTCTCATTTATTTGGTGTCTGTATGAAAATGTAAATACGGTCCTGTGTGTCAGACAGTACTGAACCTGCCACCTGTGCCAGCTCTTCTCCTTGGGAGTGAGTAGTTTCATGTGACCTGAAACCCATCAAAACTGTCTTATTTTGTGGCTGACTTTGAAGATGAGTCACTCTAAATTGCTTGTGCCTCAAACATTGCAGTGTCAGTAGCAGAGCTCTAACTAAGGGCAGTTTCACCCCCATCCCTTTCCTGAGCCGCCGAGTGGGTCAGAGGTGTGGGTTGCACAGGGAGGTTGCACTACAAGAGGGAAACAAAAAATCATTGCTCTGATTAAAACCATAATTTTTTCTACTTACAACCACACAGTATCAGAATATTTGTCTTTTCTAACCAAATGTGCAATGAAAATCCAACCTTAGTAATTGAGGCACTATTATTTTCCCAAGTGAATATAATTAAAACATGTTATTAAGCCTTAGCAGCTTCAGTTTTGCCCAAATTAATAAGGCTGTGAACTTTATAACCATAGTTTGAGTATTGACACTATTGACACTTAGATCCTTCTATATTTTCTGTTTCTTATGTGATGGTGGATGCCTTTGGAGGGTACATCCAAAGGATGGGCAGTTTTTGTACTCATGCCTGTTTCTGCTGTCTTTTTAAAGAAGACTTCCATGCTTTTCTGTATCCATAAAATATGTGCTTTCCTCCCTGTATACACAGTAAAGAAATCGGACAGGGAACAGTTACATTTATTTAATGGCAACTGTTTAAACTGAAATTTAACTTTGAGTATTAAATGCTTTGCTGAGTCTGGGTTTGAATGGGATGAGATGATTGCAAGAGGAAACGGATCCTTCTTGGCACTTTCCCAGGCTTCCAGGCTTGTAGAGGTGTTGCTAATGTTGTGTGTGGTTAGTTGTTGAGGATTTTGAAAAGGGAGACAGTAAAACCACCTTATCAGAGGATAAAATGCTTTTTTCCCCCTCCATTTTCTCCTCACTGAGGAAGACCAGGTGGTTAAATTTCAAACTCTTCTTAGCTCTACTTTATGTAAACTCTGGATTTCCGGGAATTTATGGTATTAATAGTCAAAATAATAATTTGATCCAACACTCATTACATATTGTTGCTGAATTCTAATTGTGGGGGGAAAGAAGAGAAAAACCGCATTGTTTTCCATCATCCTGTTTCGACCTTTGAATTACTGATGTTTTTTATAGATCTGTTCAACTTCTTTTTCATACATCTATTTAACTTACTGGTATTGCTTGTATCTCAATTCTGATCCTTTTAGTAAAATTGGATGGAAAAGAACTTATAATTTCCTTACTTCTTATCTTTAAATATGTTTAATCAATTTTTTCTTTTTAATTGTTAATTTTGCCTTGTATTTGAACTTACACTTTCCTTTTTGGAAAGTGTTTCCTTTTTTGGCTTTTGTAATAACAAGGATTTCCTTCAAGTTTCAAGAACAGCTTTAACTGTAATAAACAAATGTGTGTACAATGAAACATCTTTTATGTAATTTTGTTCCCACATATGTTACAGTTTCCCCTTCATCTTTAATGATAGTAGAGCCTATATGACATGTACATATATATTTTGTACACCTACATACACACATAGCCATGTATGTTGTAACTTAGGCTGTTGTCTCTTAAATTCTTACATGAACTCTTGGTTGTCTTGTTCCCTGGGAGCTGGTTTTCTTTTAAAGTTGAAGCCTTTCTAGGAGATGTGGTAAAATGAGATTATGGTTAGATTTCCACTAAGTAATCTGTATGGATTGACTATTGCTGAAGGCAGTTTTATATCCAGAACAAAAGAAATGTGACTTTCTCTTCTTGGGTTTATTACTTTAAAATGAATGTGACTAGTGTAAATCAGAAAGGCTTAGTACGGCAAACGTAGCGCAGCTATTTAATACTTAGATGAGAAGTACTGGAACAAATGGCAACAAGGCATTTTACAAAAGTAATCATAATGCTGAAACCAAAAGTCTGTGTTGTCTCTTGGTTAGGCTTTGATTTTTATGACCAGAAGAGATATTCTGGTCTTCAGGGATGGTTACTATTTATTTAGAAAATTCATATGTGATCTGACAGAGGGTCTCTATTTCAGTTGTGGTTTGATTTTTTTTACTGCCACCTTCAGAGGTTCTCTGCAATTTACTCTCAGTCCTTCTGGTATAGATAATGGGCTAAGGAAGTAGGCAAAGACACCTTGCAAGTTCAAAGAGGTAAACTACAATAAGCACTTCAATCCTACAGGACTGAAATAAAAAAGGCAACATCCACATAATTACATATTAGGATAAAAGAATATGTTTTTTATAATAAAAATGCTTTGTGGAGGTTGTTCTCATCAAATTAAGGTTAAACATTTGCAGTTTGAGTTTCTGTATAACAGCCTACCAAAGGGATTGGAGGAGGTTAAGTTTGGACAAAAGCTCTATTGTCCAGATATTTATTCAGGGTGGAGGCAGGTGGCCAGTTTTAGCAATACAGGACATCACTTGGGGACAGCGGGCACTGGAAGGGCTGGTGTGGGGCTGTGTTGGCTCACACCACTTTTTTCTACTGAACAGCTCTACAACAACAGATGTGCTGGAACAAGGGTAGGAAGGAAGGTCCTGTCCATCTGGATGTATGTTTGACTTGTGGAGGAAACCAGGCAATGAAAGAAGAAAAAAGACAGTGGAAATAAACTGATAAAGAGTTTAAAGAAATTAATCTTGGGTTTCTCACAGAGCTGTGAGAAAAAGCAGCAAAGATTTCATGAAAGCCTTCGTTAGCCAAAAATGTTATTTTTTTTTTCCCTTCTCCTCATTCTCATTTAGAGTGAAAACTTTATTCAAAGTAGCAAATTTAGATGAAAATTATAATTTATTAATCTTTTGCTTACCTTTTAACTTTCCTGTAATGGAAATCAAACTCTCAGATTCATGCTAGTGCAGGGCTGTTAAGCCCTCTGCAACTAAAAAAATTAGTCAACTTTTTTCTTATCTGAAGGATTTCTTACAGGGATGGCTGTTAGCCAAGGAGCCGATGAACAAAGCAGTGAATTACTAAAAATTTAATAATCCTTTTATCAGGGCATTACTGACAATGGTCTGATTGAACAGAAATATATGGTTGAATCAAAAGCATTTCAGATACAGGCTTTTTGATGTGGGGAGGGCTTGGTGCTCAGAAGGAATCCAGTAGCACACCTCCTCACATATTTTTTTTTGAGTTGTGACCTGTAGTGCTGGCACTTGGCAAAGGCAAAAGAGATGCTTCCTTCTATGTTTAGTAGAGGTCTTAACTTTTTGGAAAAGTGTCATGTAGCAAAATAGTAGGACTTATTTGATTTAAATATAATTCACAACTGATTAAAGCATTTCACTCATATCTGTCTTCAGATTAGAAGAGTCGAAGAAATGAAAACCTAACTGTTCTTACTGGCTTGTGATAGCAGTTAGTCAAACTTGGTGTAATTAACACAGTCAGACTTTATTGGTACCATTTCTCCCATAAGCTTTCTTAAGTAGTTCTTTGGAGAAGGAAATTTAGAAGTAGGAAGATGAACTCAGCTGTAGTGCTGTTTTGAAGGGGATGATATTTCCCATGGTTATTCTCTCTGCTAATTGATTTTTTTAATAAAAAGGTATTTGGCCCTATATATGAAGTCCTTTGTTTGAGAAGAATTTGTGTTTTGCTTTAGAGAAGTGAAAAGGTTTAATCACCAGCTCCATTGAGGGGAGAAAAAGTTAATAGAAATTTTACTGAAAACACAGCACAACCAAAATTATGCCAGTTTTAGGCAAACACAGAGTAAAATGAAGCCTATTCTGTACTTTCATGTAAAGAAGTTCCTCTGGGGGGAGAAAAAATTAAAATTAAAATTTACTACTGATTTTAAAGAGATTACAGAGGAAATATAGACACAAGTTGCTTGTCTGTGAGAAATTGATAAAAATCTTCTAGATGTGAATTTACTTTGTTTCTTTTTCTCCAGGACAAATATTGACAGGTGATTTGGGGATAATACATAATTAATTGTTACAGAAAATCCCATTTTGTTTTTGAAGCAGAGAAGGAAAAAACCATTTTTATTTAAACAAAATACGCTCTTTTTATTCTTAGCACTAGTCTTAATCCATCAGTGACTTTACCATAGTATAATTTTTTCTCTCTTTACATGCCTTATGCATATACATTTATCTGTATTTGCCTTAAATGAGCTAGGCAGACTACCCATTAGTTGCAAAGAATCCTCCATAGTGTATTCTAAAGGTTGCAAAACAGCCACCACTTGCATCATTATTGGATGCTTTATTGAGGCTTGTTGGAAATGATGCTTGGCTCTTCAGAGATGTCTTGTTCCTCTTCAGGTGGCTTTCTTCAGAGTTTATAGACTTCAGTTTATTTTTAATCCTGTGATATAGGATCACTTCTTATTTTTGCATGTTTAAATTTGTCCTCTGTCCTCCAAGTACACTCCACTGTTTGTGATATCTGACTATTTTTCATACTCTCTCTATGCTGGTCATGTTGCCATTCACTCTGCAGCTTGGTCACTTTTAAGAAAGGTTGATTGTGGATACTTGAGATCAGAAGATGTAGATCTTGTTCTGATCTTTTCTTTACTGCATTTTTCAGTCACTTACCATGAATATAATTGTCTCCAAGCCTGTGGTACCAATACATCACTTCTGTATTAAAATGCTGCTTTTTTACCTTCTTGTAGCATGTGCCTGGACAGAATGGTCTGATGTTGTCTTCTGTGCAACCTTACTCTTGATTGGGGAACACCATCAGGAATAGTCACACCATATGACTTAATTGTTCTTGTTCTTACAGTGGGAGTGTGAGTACACAGCAAATGGAGAACACTGCCAGGTGTGCTCTGAGTCTCTGTTGCCAAAAGTTCATCTGACAGCAGAGGGAGCCTTGGTTCAGATACCTCAATTACATGCATACATTTCAATTATGCTGATACCAATTACAAGTGAATCCTTTTCCTGGCACAAGTGTATTGGGACTGTTATGAAGTTGTGGCTGGCAATACCTCATGTCAACCACCAAATATTGAGCCTGCTAGCTTGCAGACTTAATTACAAATCCATAGCTTACTTTTGCAATCTGTTGTGCTCAACAGTATTGGGACTGTTGATAAGTCTATCATTTTTACTTGGTCACTAACACAGCACCAGCATTAAATTCTACATGGCAGCCTGTGTGTACATTGCCCGGGCTATCTATGATAAAACATTAATCATTTCAAGGTTCCATTCAAACCCATTGATAGAAATTGCAAAATGTAATTTAGCTTTGAGAATAGAATTAATGTTTTCTAATAGCTCTAAGCTATTTTATGATTTATTGGTTCCACTGCTTGGGGGTTTTTATAATCTAAATTGGTGATTACAGATGATACACAACATTGTGTATCATAAATAGGAATTATGTGTCTGGTGAAAATGATAATGGGTTTTTGTACCTTGTATGGATATTAGTACATTCAGTAGTATATTAAAGCCTATTTTAGAATCAGAAGATAATTTTACCCACATACAGATCTTCCCAGCTCATTCAGTCAGTGAACCTGTTGCTATTTACCTCCTCTAATTTGATAAATATGTTTTGTATCAGAACATCATAAAATTAAAGGTACACCTGTGGGATCTCATTATCTATGATATGCTCTTCTTTAGAACGTGCTTCTTTTTTTTTTTTTTCTTATTTTTGAGGAGACCATTAAGTCTGTAATACCATTTGTGATTTCTGAGGAATTTTCAGTCCAATGGTTGATTGGTGATTAATGTATTTACCAATTGTGTCTGGGAGGATTATTTTTGCATAGCCAAGTCCACTATTGGGTGACACCTTAGTAAACATGGAGAAGACGAAGTAAACATCTTTGTGGACAATGAAAATTTTATATACTTCTATGAAAGTTTTAACATGTGTTGTTATTTTTATTTGCTGACCCAAATTTCCACCCTGCAGCGCAGATGGACAGCCTGACACTGTCTGCTCTTTCTGTCACCACTGGATTGGTAGGCTGCCATAATCATTCTCAACAACCAGTGGTTTTGAAAGGTTCTTGCTGTTGTAGAAATTGAAAAGATGTTGTGATTAAAAAAAAAAAAATCATAAAATGGTTTGGGTTGGAAAGGATCTTCAAAGATCATCTGATCCAACTCACTGCCATGGACAGGGACATCTTTCTCTAGATTACGTTGCTCAAAGCCCCATCAAACCTGACACAGAACACTTCCAGGGATGGGGCATCCACAGCTTCTCTGTTGCCCCAAAGATGAGGTATCCATAACTTCTCTCTGAAAGTAAACGTGATACCTATGGGAGATTATCTGGAACAACTGGCTTGTAATAGTGATCTGTAAATACCTCCCCTAAACCTTCATTCATTTATTTTATTTGAAACCTTAGGAAAAAAAGATGCTGGAATACCCTGAATATTGCTTGTTTTTCCTTTTGTTTTACTTAATGTGAAGATATGCAATAAAAGTAAATGTCGAATTTAAGTAGAATTAATGACATAGTGATTTCTTGATAGAAATATACTGTAAACCAAGGTATTTCTTATCAAACAGTGCAAATTGGTATGTATTTCTTATTTATCATGTATACATCTAATTATAGAGAAACTCACTTTAGACAACGCTTTCAATGAAACAAGGAAGTCATTTATTACATTCCTCTTAGACTTTGTAAAGCACTCAGCTTTCATGTGATGACCATTTATTATTATTTTTATTATATAAATACTTAGATAAAGAGAAATGGGTGCCAGCAGTGAATTGAATAAAACCCCCAATTGACCAGTAACTCAATTTAGTTTAGAATTTCTTTAGAAAATACAGTGGTATTAATCAGGAGAGAACACTTCAAGTATAAAATTTAATTTTCTTAGTGGAAAATCAGTTTGCTTTATCAAAATCTTAAGGTCTCTTTACCCCTTTCTCTCCCCATCATACAATTCTACTTTTACAGTAAGGCTAAATCAGATTTGTCTGAAGCAGTAATTGGTGATTATCTCCTGACTGCAAGATAGAATTGAGCCTCTTTGGTTAATCCTATCTTGCTTGCCATCTGTAGTGAGTCACAGCAAGGTAAGGAAGAGAGAGGACTTGAAATGTGATTTCTAAGATCATTTTTCCTATGAGGTGTGGTTATGTCTAAGAGCTCTGCAAATCATGGAGAGAAGGGTGATTGGACCTCAGCAAAGAGGTGTGAAAAGGTTGGGGTGGGGAAGGACTTCCTGTCTCAGTGTAATGTTCTGTGGTATGTGGGAGGGATTTCAGGTTGTGTTCTTTTAGTGTGGAAAAGTAGAAACCCTGTGGAGAAGTTTTTATCATTTTCTAAGCTTTCTTGTGCACTCTTGCATAATCTGTTCATTACTTGGACTAATGAAGTGTTACAAGATGAAATTTACCTAATGGAAAAAATCCCTACTTAACTCTACACAGAAATTAAAAATGAGAAGTGAGGATTATTTATGCTTATGCAGTGTTCTACATTCTATTAAAAGCCTGGGTTTTGCTTCACACTTGAGGAAGGATTTAAGTGTGCCAAAACATTTCATCATCATCATCATCATCATAATTATTATTATTGTTAGTATTTTATTAACAACTGTGTAGTCTAATAAAAGTTATCTACCACTTCAAATACTGACTGCTTGTTTGATGCATTTTAGCATCACATTGTCAAAGATGACACAGTTCTTGTAGAAGTAAGTTGCTTCTGAGAGATGCTAAGAACCTTTGAAGTGACCCCTGTTGGAGCCAAGAGGGTGATTTATAATTTTATTAGCAAAGTTTTCTCCTCGAGACAGCTTCATTAGATGTTATAGGGGAAAAAAAATGTTTCAGAAGTCCAGCCAGTAGTTTGTTCTTTCACTTCTATATATCCCAGAAAACCTCACTGCACCTTCAGTGCCAGGTTCTTGGCTCCTTGGCTGGAACCCCCATTGCTGTCAAAACAAACTTATGCAGTATGGGAAGAGAAAAGCAAAATGGTAATGAGATTACAATATCATAGTTTATGAATTTGTTAGGCATCCTCTTCCTCTAATGTGTATTGCTTTAAGTTTTGGAGAGTAGATCAGTATGATAATTTCCATATCAATCTCTAGGTAATGTTGCATGAAACTAACTGTAAAGGAACTCTTTCATAAATTACTGGTATTTATGCCTTGTGCTCTTACAAAGTATTTTTTACAGTATTTTGATTTATTCTTTAGTGATACAGTGGTGGAAGGAAGGCAAGTTTTTTTTTTTAATGTGAATTAACCATATATAATTTTATTAGTGAAAAAATATATATATATAAGCTTCTTCCAGAGCTTTCCATTTTCAATTTACTATACATTTGAAATGATGTTTTCATAATCTTACATCAGCAGAATGCTTTGTCATCCTTCCTATTGCTGTAGAAAATATACTGAAAATCTCTGCTACCTGGTAAAAATTTATTAGTTGTTCCAAAAAAGCATCTTGACAGTATTAGGACTGTATCTTACATGTTTGTGTAATACAGTAAACTGAATTTTCAGGCCATTGGAAAACCTTGTCTATGCAAAATCCATTTTTAGCTACTTTGTGACTGTCCTTAAATCCCATCTCCTAAGATGTCAGTTGAGCAATAGGAAAGCCTCTAAAAAAGCTGTAGCACAACATCTGTGATTTCAACAAATCTTTGCTTCTTGCATTTCATACATTGCCTGAAAGTGCCTGGGATGCAGGCAGGCTCAAAGACTCTAGGTCTGCGAGGTTAGCTTGGAGACACTCACATCACTGAGGATATATTAAACAGAAAACACTTAAGGGAGGTTGTGGGGGGAAAAGAAAAGCATTTAGTTTGTTAATAATGTTATTAGCATTTTAAAATGAAATAAATTCATATAAATCCCCCCCCCCCCCGTTCTTAAGATCAGCCAATATATGTAGTTAAATGTAGGTTATGCTGCAGATTCCTTGTGGGTCCCTTCCAATTAAGAATATTCTGTGAAAAACTCTAAAAACTTAAGCAATTTTTGCACATACAATTGTGGTCAGTAGTTATATTACTTTGTTTACATTAGAACTCATTGAAGTAATCATATAGTAACTATTGATTTTTTTTTTTAGGTGTGTGTTTTGGTTTTTTTGTTTTTGTTTTTTATCTGGAGAATGGGTTATTCCAACAAGAGGATTCATTAACTTTTGTTGTCCATTGCTAAAATAGGGAAGGTGTAATTGAACAAAGACATAGGAACAGTGCATGCAAGATGGGTGCTTGGTTTAGCAGGTACTTTAATTTCACAATTTCCTGAATTATGTTTGAGAACTAAGATGGTTAAAGCTAAATACATAAAGGTTAACATCTCAGTCCATTCACTCTTTCCTCTCATGGTGAAGATCTTGCTTTTAGCCATATGTTTGGTGGTGTCAAACAACTGTCAGCTCATTGTAGGGGTTGGTACAGCACCGTGAGCATTGACCCTGCTGAGATTCTCTGACTAGTCCTTGCACTGGTCAGCTCCATGGGCATCATGGTGTTCTGGCATAGCAATGAAAAATGAGCTTATACGTCCTTAATTTTTGTATTCTTGTCTTGCTCTTCTTGCTTTCTATACTTGGGAGTAAGATTTCGGATTCCTTTTTAGAAAGTGCTTAAACTAGTGTTTGTTTGCAGTTTGTTTTCATTTTGTCCTGGAAAAATTGCAGTAACAGAGAGGAGGCTGTAACTAAAGTACAGTCAAACAGATTTTGTCCTTAAAAGACAAAATATTAATAATTGTTTAGGCTAGCCAAAAGGGTATGACAGCAGTCATATTTTTCTTCTGATTTCTAGTAACCATCAAAGCTCTTTTTTTTTTCCCCTTGAAAAATATTCACTGTCTTGTGAGACATTTTTAGTGCCTAAGCAATATAATTACTGCTCTTCTAAAGAATAGGGGTTTGTTTTGTTGAATTGCTAATTGCATAGTTTTACAGAGAATTGATATGTGTGTTTTCCTTCCAGCCTCCAACACCCAATGAATGTGAAAAGACACACAGGGGTTTTTTTTTGCCCCTTATGTATTTCTTATGGATTAGACAAAATTCAGAGTGGGTGAACAAGGAATAAGTAGGCAAGTGTCTGGCCTGTTACTCTACCTTGTAGTTCCTGCAAGTCTGTCAAAATGCAATTTCTGATAATGTTAGTAACCCTTACATAAATTCAGGGTACTCTTTGGGGTAGAAGCAGCGGTGTGCTGCTTTCAGCACTTGCATTTTCCAGTCCTGTTGTGTGACGGTGCATGATGCATCTGGCTGCTGAGATCAGAGCAACTATTTTCCTGCTGAGGTGGGTTGGCTTTTCAGAAGCTGTAACAGGATTAAAGTAAATTCTATGTCCAAGAAATGTTGCTATCTCTAGTTGTGTGCTTGCAGATTTTAAAAGTGAATATGTTTGTGGATATTATGAGCTGCATAAGAAAAGAAAAAAATTACCTGATTTGGTTTTTGAAATCTGAATTCTCGTTTCTTAGATAATCACTGAAGGCACATTTAAATTTAATTGTTTGAATTTTCAGTTTAATAAGTATTTTTGTAATCGTGGTTTCTTTATGTTCCATTCAGAAATTGATAATGAGAAATGAGATTTTTCTTTTTTTTTTGGTTAGTCATTAGTATTCACAGCTCTATCAAACTGCAATTCAAACTCTTCACTTGTTTTTGTCACAGGAGATGATGGAGCAAGGTTGCTTAGAAACACTGAGCCACACTCGCAATGGGAGATTTCAATCTGTTCTGTGTATTCACCTGCACATGCAGGGGAGAAAATTGAGTTTCTCTACAGATTATGTTAATTCATTGCAAGTTTGTTTTATCCTTACTATGCTTAAATATTCATAAACAGGCGTTTTGTTTCATTAGGTATAGTGAGAAAATGTAAACTATTGACTTTTTTAAAAACAGTCATTTCAAAGTGTGAGAGATCTAATTTGCTTGTGTGCCTTCCAAAAAGAAAACGTTTCTATTCTTGGCTGAGTTAATCAACTTGCCTTTTTTTGGCAAGTTGCATATATTGGAGATTATTTCATGATCTATTTAAAACAATTTTTTATAAATTCCTAGCTTTAGTCTTCAGTTCAAGAAAATATGTCTGCTTGACTTCCAACAGCAATTACATTTTTCCCTAATCTAGTGAAATTCTTGATCTTTTTAAGACCGGCCTAAAAATAAACCAAGTCACTCAAGGAATACAATTTTGATCTTTTCAGCTGTGAGTAACTTTGCCTATTTTTAGATCAGCTGTAATTGTACACTAATGTGCTGGAAAAGATAAATGTAGCTTTTATCACTCTAACTTCTAAGCATTTCAATTATTACACTTATTAAATATGCTGAAAATGCATATATTTCCTCCTGTGAGTCTGGAATAGACTTTAGTATATTTTCAAGAGATTTAAAATTTTCATGTCACTGAGCTCCTATCCCTCTCTTTAACATGCAAGTTGTTGTATAGGGGGTTGTTGACATGGGACTCTGCTTTATTTTCCTTAGTTTATGCTGGACTCCTCCTCTTTGCATCCCAAAGAGGAAGAAATCAGATTAAAAGTGAATGCTGCACAACAGTGATTCTGTAAAGCTATAAAATGCTTATGGCTAGTTCATACAATAAAACAATAGAAAATAATTCCTATAACTATTGTGGTATCAGTGTAGTAACAGACCAATAAAATGACAAGTGTGAATAAGCAGGAAATAATTTAATTATCACTTTAGTTTTCATTATGATTTTAATAAAAATCAGAATCAAGTAATATAATTTGTTAAAGCCTATTACATGTTGCTAATAAGTAAATTAATCTGATGCCTTTAAATTATATCCTTGTCTGGATTGTTGCATGCTTAAAGTAAGGGAATATGAATTTTCATACAAAAGATAGACTCTAGAAAAAACCCAACCCAGCCCAACCCCCAAACCACAGCAATAATTTATTATGAAATGCATCATTTCGAGTTGTTACTGGAAAATATTTGACAAAATTTCTTTTTTTTTTTTTAAATTTATTATGAACACAGCATAGAGCTAGAGAGGAAATGATACCTCTAGTACTTTAACTTTGTGGTGCCACCATTGTCTCCTGTGTCTTCTCTTTAGATTACATGTGTGTCACAGGAAGACATGAAGATACCAGAGCTGTGGTCTTTGTGTTTTTACATTTCTGTTTTTTTTGCCCTATCATAATCCCTTTTATATTTTTGTGTTGAACACTACTTCACATTGTGGAACAGGATTTGTTGTATTCTTTTCAATTTGACTCTTCGTTGATTTCCTAGTCTGTGCAGTTGGGTTTTTTCCCTCCTCTTGCCACCTTCTGGCCGTTGTTGCAGCAGGTGGCTGTGTGTTTGAACATAGCTATGGAACAACTGTCCAGGTGTCTGGGCAATTTTTGGTCCTTTAGCTTTTTATTAGAAAACAGTATTTAGAAAATACATGTTTATTACACTGCAAAGTCAAAACACAACGTAGTCAACCAGGTAAGGAAATGGTAAGGAGCTGAATCTTTCCTGAAAGAAACAAGATGGAAAGATTTCAGGATGGCAGTTAGGATGTATTCGTGTGATAAGAACAGATGAAACTATTATTGTGGCAAAGTAAAATGTACATTCTTCGTGACACTTATGGTGAAATTAAAGTATTTTTAGCAGGCAAGGGGTATATGCTTGGTCAGTACAAGCAGCTCATCTATTGAGTGCTGACTCACTTGCCTGCTGTAGTCTTAATTGTGCCCATAGGTAATGTGGCCCTTTCTGTTGGTGGTGAGAAATGTTTCTGGGAAAATGTGAGATTTCTTTTTTGGACCCTTTATTTTTATCTTTGTGCTTAGCAGAAAACTCTTGCTTTCAATAGTTTCAGTTAGTTCCCTGCTTATCAATTCATCTGACTCCTTGCTACTTGCTGGGCTGATTCAGAGATGTGTTTTTCAGTGTTTTTAGTATATTGATCATCCCAGAGCAGGAGGACAGTTACCTTTAAGAAAAGGAATAAGAATTCAAAGTAATAGTAATTGATTGTTAATAGTAGTCCTTAATATTGAGTATTTCTTCCAAATTAAAATGGAGCTGAGTTGAAAATTACTAACATTCTTTGTAGAACAGACCTTAACCTACCTCTTTGGCTGTTAAAAGGAAGTATATTTCATAGCTGTATCTTGAGATAAACTCCTATGCCTTTTTCAGTAGCGAACTGTTTCAGGCTGTTCAGACTGCGTATGAAAACAATCCAGGATTCAAACCAACCATGTTGCTAGCTGCTAGTGGAACTTTGCTAGAAAGTTGTGCTCTGAGTGAAATCCCAGCATAAAACCTCCTACACTCCTAAATATATTAATAAGAGGAATTCTCAGGGGAGAGTCTGTACATCAGGTAAGACTAATGCATGAGGAAGCAGAACTGAAAATGTTCTCCAGAGTAAAACTGAGAGGGAAGCTAGTTGGATACTCTCTCATTTTCTTCTGATTTTGTTTGTTTTTCCTGGCTCCGTGATGATTCCTGACATTCCCTACAGCAAGAGCACTGGCATTTTGTAAGACTGAGTCTGCTGCCCAAGCCTCTGCCTGCTGCCTTCAGGCTGCAATGCAGAGTGTGTCTTTTTGCAGTGTTTGCTATGAGCTGTTGGCATCATTTTAGAGCATTTGACACTGGATTATGAGATCCAGTATTGCAGGTTGATTGTTTGGGTAGTAGGGAAAGGATGGGAGTATTTATGAAAGTGGAGTTGACTACTGCAGGATACAGGCTCCTCTTCTTTATTTGCTTGCTAAGATGCAAATAAAGCTGCAGAAGGAATGATGACTACTGTTCTCACTTCCCTTTATTCACCCTGATGACTGAATTCATGTTTTATAGCTCTAGGGTAAGTATGTCTTTCACCTCTTCTGACCTCCCTTACTACTGACCCTCAAAAAAAAAAAAAAGAACAAAAAACCCAATCCAAACAAACAAACAAACAAGCCGCAAAAAAAGCAAAACCAGCAAAAAACCGCAAGCAAAACCAGCTAATCAACCAAATAAACCCTTTAGGATGCTTAACACCAGGCACAGAATTCAATTTTCAGATGGCAGTGAGTGATAATGAAGGTGCAGGAGTATTTTTAATATACTTGAACAGGATTTTCTTATGCATTTGTTTTTTCTTGGTCATAGTTTCTATAAGTTAATACTTACCTTTGAATGTATGTGTGTAGCTTCTTATGACTGGAATGCTCCCATATAGCAAAGGAATAATTTAATTCTAATGCTGACTTCTTTACTGGTTTTAGTAAAGATGATTTGGGGGCTTTTCCTTGAACTAAAATCAGAGTGTAGAAATTTTTAGCGTCATCATTTCTGTGAGTTCCTCTGAAGGGTGGGTGGTAGGTGGTACATGGGGGAGAGATCTGTGTCAGTATTTCAGGAATGAGGAGAAGGATCCATTAATGAGAGCTCAAGAAACACACTGCAGTAGGAAATGGTCATGACTCTGTTTCTCTCTTTTGCTGAAGGGTAGAAATTGAGGGAATCTGAGGGAATCTGTATTTAAGGTGGAAAGATTTTAAGGTCTTAAATTTTAAAACTAGAAGATAGCATTATAATGTTTAAATCTAAATGACTTTAGCTTGTTAAGCAGAAATATTCACTATCTTGAGCCTCCAAATCTTGTATTTGTGCTACAGAACCTCCCATTATCACGTGCACAGTAATACTGTCTTTTTAATTTTTGCTAATGCCCAAGTTAGTTCACAAATGGTGCTTGTTTTAAATGAGCTAATTTGGTGTCATTATCAGTCAATATATCAGTTGAAAGTGGCTTGTGCATTGCTGATATTTGGGAGCTTTTGGTCTAATGAAGGCACTGGTCTATGCCTGTATGCAAAACACATACGTTTTTTACTGCCAAAGAATTATTTAATTCACTTTGTCTTTTGTGACATTTTTACTTTTTTTTTTTTTTTTTTTTTTTTTTTTGAGGCAAACCAGTTATTGTTTCTAAAACAATGCATTGATACTGGTTTTTGCAACATTAGAGTGAATATTTTTTTTCTTATCCTACTTGTTTAGGAGAATGCTAAACCTAAAAATTTGCTGAATATTTCCTTGACATGCAAAAAGGAATAGTAACTTGCACATTTTTCCCCGTTTGCATTTTTCATTATAAGAAAGATTTATGATTGGTAATATGACTCTGTGAGTTGAGCCACTTTCTGCAGAGCATTATTTCAGCACCTAAAGCAGCAGGAATGATTGGAATGCATGTTTTGCATTTTGATTTCCATCCTATAACATTGACCTTTAGTTTCTCTTCATTTTTGTCATGTTTGCCTTTCTTTGTGCTTAATGGGTATCAGTGTTGCTTTTTCTTCATATTGATAATAGGATTTAGTAACTTCTGTCTTTGTTCACTGGGAGAGATAAATGCTTCAAACCTTGATTAAATGCCATGTTAGATGTTGAGTTATTATTAATAAACCCACTGCTTTAAAATCATGTTTAAATCTTAGTGTATTCTTTATGTTCCTCTGGTACTGCTGACTGTATTCAGTATGCATTTCTAGTGCAGCTTTGGTTGCACAGAGTGAAATGGAAAACATTGTGAGAAGAGGGAATATTGATTTTTCTCCTAGTTAAGCAATGGTTTTCCAAGTGACAGAGCTCAATTATATTATAGTGGTTATCGGACTATTTAACATATGCCTTTTTAGTGAAGTGATTCTGGCCAGTAATGTCCTATATCTTAATTAAACCAATATTTTGAGGGCAGTTGGATAGAACATACATTTGAAAATGTAAATGTCAAGTATATTGTACCAAGGCTTATCTGTTAAATACTGCAAGGTTACAGCCCAGATGAGGCTGTCGGGAATAATAACAATTGTTCGGCCATTTCTTCTTCTGTTGCTGTGTAATTAGATCATGACGTTGTCCATTTGATAACTACCAGAAAGTGTAAATTAGAGTAAGTTGAAAGTGGATGTAGGAACATGGTATTTAAATTTTTAATTACTGAGATGGAGTAGGTGCTCCATGGGAGGTCAGCCTGCAGGCCTCTCTCAGAAGCCTTGTCAGAAAATTCCACTTAATGGTAAGAAAAATGCTGAGAGAGAAGAAGTGTCTTGAATGCCAAAGACAGCTTAGTTACTTAAAGGAATTAAATGCACTTTTTTAAAATAGGCAAGAAGTAGGCAGTGTGGCATGGTTTGCCTTTTAAAAGAATATGGGCTCTCTATATACCTTTTATTTTGAGATATCCTGACTTGTGCTGTGTGATTATATGAGTCCATGTGTGTAGAGGGAATCACAGTGTCTTTGGGAAGCACAGTACAAATTTAGTTAAGTGGGTTGCAGTTTCTATATTGATCTAAAACCATTGCAAATAAAAATAAAATTGATGATGAGAGGATCTCATTAACCTTGTTTATTTATATATGTTAAGACAGGGGCCGTCAAACTTTTTAAACAGGGGGCCGTTTCCCTGGCCCGCAAACTGTGTCGGGGCCAGTTTGTAGCCGAGAGGCGCCCCCTGGAGGCAGGTGGAGAACGAGGCACGGATAAGTCATCGGCGGCGGGGAGGGGGGCGCGGGTTGGATTCAGCAGCCTTGGGGGCCGTTTCTGGTCCGCGGGCCGTAGTTTGAGGACCCCTGTGTTAAGAGCTCTAAAATGCTGTTTGCAAGATCTTTTGTTCCAGTCTTTCTCCTTTCCCTCATTCCCAAGTAGGCACCAGTGCTTACCAGCGCCAGATAAAGCATGCAGAGCAGAACAGTGAGTGCCGTCAACTGTATCGGTGCAATTCAGCCATGTTTCTCTAGAGCTGGTAATATTGTAATAATTTAGGAAGAAGATTAATTTTTTCGGGTTGTATGTTTCCATGTTCATTAAATACTGAGGACAGTTCTGAGTTTTAAAAACTGGCCAGGACAGTGATTCATGCCAAAAGTACAATAGGGGCAGTTT
Source organism: Platyrinchus mystaceus (assembly GCA_035041135.1). NCBI lineage: Eukaryota > Metazoa > Chordata > Aves > Passeriformes > Tyrannidae > Platyrinchus > Platyrinchus mystaceus. The sequence goes on from JAWWLV010000088.1 coordinate 13,047,103, forward strand.
ACTATTACTTTCAGAAATGTTTTCAGATTAGATAAGAATATACTGGTATGGTGAAATATATATATATGTAAAATATACTGGTGTTATCCCAGTGTAGTGGATCAGTGTGATAGAAATAGCTTGCATCTTATACATCAGCACACTTTTGTATTCCACTTTGGTTTTTCCTACCTTAGTGTAGCTCTCTGAATAATTCTTAAACATAGAATATGAAAAATTTAAATCTCTTTGAAGTTAGCAGAAGAAAGTGACTTTTCTATAGATGAGCAATCAAGATAAAAATATGACAATCTTTGTCTGAGGGATAAGTAAGCGGCTGTCCTGTTATCTCAGAGCTTCTGTGTTGTTTTGCAGGATGTGACCTTTCAGTTCTGTGAGCACATGATAAGGGTATTGGTAGCCCTGATTCTTTCTTAAAATAATGCATGAAGACTAGAGAGAAGAGCAAAAACCAAAGGCTTCACCTTGTAAAGTTTGATGTTATTTACCTTCACTCTGGCAATATTTGATTGATAGTGTATGTGTGTGTGCCGTGGCCGCCAAATGCGGATGCATTTCTCTTCTGGCTACTTCCAGATTTGAACAGTTTGGACTTGTAACATTTCTGTTCACTTGGATTGGTGAAAACTGTGGGCTGAGGGAAGCTTGCTGAGTGATTGGGCAGTCTGAATGTAAACCTTTTGTTTTGGAAGAAGGTTAAAAAAACGAAGCAAAGCCCACCGCATCTTAATTCGTGAAGCTGTTTGAGCTCTTTCAAGAGTTCTATTCTATGTGAAGACAAAATAATGTATCCAGGCAGGTTAAAAAGAGGAAGCAGCAAGACTATCCTACCTCACAAAGATAGATTAAGGTTCTGGAATTTTTGAACATTTTGTGATATTTCTTGAGTTCCTTTTTTTTTTTTCCCACCCAACATAAGGATGTGAAAAATAAAGGCAGAAAGCATTAGAGTTCCTCAAGATTATTGCTGTTTTATGATCATTCTTCTAAAAAAATGCACCCAAGTTTTTAGCCCTTGCTTAACCTAGGTTTTGAAGATAGCTCCTTTCTGTCTTAAAAGTGGGATTACGATCTTTTTTAAGTACTTTACATAATAAATGTAACCAAATGTCTTATAAACACATACAGCTTCATGATTCACTAAAAAAAGAGAAGAAATAAGCCAATTTAATTTATAACCATGAGATTTTTTCTTTTGACAATGCCATCATGCCATCAATATTGACATTATGAGCCTGTGCTTCCCATGTAGCTACATGAGCCACTGTGAAGGGAATAGTTTGCTTATGCTCTGACAGCTTTGCAATTTACAGTCTCCTTTGCTGTCTTCCAGTTAACAAAACATGCCCTCCTAAGCAAGATTCCCATTGATGTCTTGCTACTCCACATGCACTTTGCACTGAAGATGTAGCTCTGTGTGGGAAACATTTCCACACAGACATGTTACATGAAAGACAGGTACGAAAAGTAACCTTTTAATCTGGCAGACATGGAGCTGTCCCATATGAAGCAGAGGCTCCAACTCTGTTGACCTTTTTGCATGTCAGGGGCTACTTATGCCAGGTGTCCTATTGAACTTAGGTGAATTTTATACACACATAGTGTTCTACGTGCCCACATTCATTGGAAGTTTTTGCTTACTGTCTTGTGGGAGCCATAATTTTTATGGCTGAGTCTTCTCATGAGGGAGTAATTTTCATATTTTGAACAGAACATTGGGTTCCGAACAGCTAATATTCCCACCAAAATAGAAATCTGAAAGACTTGTCTTCTGTAGCTCGTTAACGCTTGCAGCAGTAGTGGCCTTTGTTATCTAGAAGCTCTTTTAATACTTATGCCTTGATAATTGAAGATAAGAAATAGTATTACCACATTACTTTGTTATTTTTTTCCAACAAAAATTTTGGTTTGTTGTCATTGCCAATTTTGGCTAGACCATTCTTGCCCATATCCTGATAAGTTAATATCATGAAGAATCCAGCAATCAATGTATCTGGGGGAGAAGGGTGTTGCCTGGCCTGGAGGAGTACAGAAAGTGAGGAAAGGACAGGGTGTGAAGGGTGTGAATCCATACATGTACCTGTCATTGTGGGAGGGGAGAGGTTTTGGGCTGCATATGGAGAGCTGGAACGAGTCCAGGAGAAACAGTGTTTTTCTTGGGTTTATTTTTTCTCATCTGCAGTTTCTGTTTCTCCTGAACATTACTGAGGATACTGGACTTGTATTTCTTAAAATATTACAATGTTTGCTGTGTCTTAAAATTACATTAGTTTACTTTTGGTCTTAATAAAATTTTCTCTCTAAGGAGATTCTGGGTAGTGAGAGTAAAGAATTAGTAATGCCAAAAGTCACATTTCTGTTGATATGTGGGGATTAATGTGCTGTTTGGAAAATTATATAACCATAATCTGTTATAGAGAGCTTGAGGGACTATATTCAGACCTAGCTATTGAAGAAAATTTAGACTTAAGGTGGAAAGAGTGTTCAGCCTTACCATGTTCTGTACTGAGGGTGGCAATTTAAGTGCTGAGTCCTGCACTTGGATCCCAACAACCCCATGCATTGCTACAGGCTTGGGGAAGAACATCCAGAAAGCTGCTTGGCAGAAAAGGACCTGGGAGTGCTGGTTGACAGCTGGCTGAACAAGAGCCAGCAATGTGCCCAAGAGGCCAAGGGGACCAGTGGCACCCAGACCTATATCAAAAATAGTGTGATCAGCAGGACTAGGGAAGTAATTGTCCCCCTGTCCTCAGCACTGCTGAGGCCACACCTCAGGTGCTGAGTATGTTCAGTTCTGGGCCCCTCAGTACAAGAAAGACATTGAGGTGCTGGAGCGAATCCTGAAAAGGCAGTGAAGCTGGTGATGGTCTCGAGAGTAAGTCCTGTGAGGGGCGGCTGAGGGAGCTGGGGTTGTTTAGCCTGGAGAAAGGGAGGCTCAGCAGGGACCTCATCACTCTCTAAAACTACGTGAAAGGAGGTTGTACCAAAGTGGGGGTTGGTCTCTTCTCCTAGGCAGCTAAGGATAGGACAAGGGGACATGGCCTCAAACTGTGCCAGGGGAAGCTCAGGTTGGACACCAGGAAGAATTTTTTCACCAGAAGGATTGGACTAGGCCAGTTTTGTCTTGGTTTGAGACAATTTGGACGTGCGGAGACCTCAGACAAAAGTCTTCTCTCTTAGATTAAATACCCCTGATTTCTCCAGTACAGAGGGAGAGATCAAATATGCCAGGATGTAAGTGAAAAAATGACTGTTTACCAAGAAGAATACCAATAAGAATGCTGATAAAACTGGGTTAAACCAACCAATGAGGACAAACTTCCCAAGCCCTGCCCACTGGATCAAATCGAGATGGTGGCCGGCGTCCCCCACATGGGAAAAAGACATGTGGCCACAGGACAGAGACAAGATGGCTGCCCTTCCATGTGGTTTGCCTCCCCCACACCCGGAAAACCTTGCGGGAGTGGTTGGAGAGTCAGTACTGTCAGGAAATGGCAGATAGGTGGGATTCGATACCAGCAGATGCTTGTGTGGTGCTGGAGTGAGGCTGTGGTGCCCTATAGGCAGTTGGAGCAGGGCTACGGACCCCCCAAGCAACTGGAAAGACCCCCAAGACATCTGTTGGATCCAGCAATGAGACTTGGTTGTTGCAGTTTCGATGTTCATTGATCGAAGTGGTGGTCGTTGTCCTATCGAAGTGTTGGTCGCAGTCCAGATCCATCGTGGTGGTGGTGGAAGCCCCGGGTAAAAGGACTGGAACAGGGCTGCCCAGGGAGGTGGTGGAGTCACCACCCCTGGAAGTTTTCAAGAAACAACTGGATGTGGCGTTTAGTTCTATAGTTTAGTTGACAAGGTGATGTTTGGTCAAAGTTTGGACTCAATGATCTTGGAGGTCTTTTCCAACCGTAATGATTCTATGAATTAAAGTAAAAAATTGGTCTCAGTCCACAAGCTGTTGGGCTGTGTACCGTAATGCTGGCTTTAGCACCTATCTATATTCTTGTCTTGCCTATACGTGGCATTTAACTGGGAGATGTTTGGTCATTGTTTAGTTGGCACTCAAATGTGGAAACCAGCCAGTTGGAGTAAAGCATAGGATGCTTGTTAGGGCAAACTAGAAATGTGCCAAGTCTCGCGTCTGATGGCATCAGGAAGGCAGTTGTTTCATCTGCCATTCACTGGTGATTTTGCAGAAAAGTGAGTATAGCATGTTTCCAAATCAGTTCTTGGGAGATGCCAGTGTTTGGTAAACTTGTACTCTTGCTTTTTGTCTGGTATTCATTTTGTAGTTACATGAGTGTATATTACTAGAAAAAGTTTTTTTTTGTTTTTCAGACAGAGTGCTGGAATTTGGGATAACTGTGTCCCACAGTCAGTCTTCATCTCTGCGGTACTGTTCGTGTGCAGACTTATGCCTGACTTACTTGTGTCTTACTACTCTGTTTTATGAAACCGGGGTGGTATGTTCTAGCTCACAGGAAATACCACCAGGCTGAATCAGTCTGTTTGAAACACTCTGTTCAAGCTCATGTACTGAGAAGTGTCCCAGGAGTGTGTCATGTACAGACTGGGGCTGGTGCTGATGGCTCTTAGTTTTCTGGAACACATATTAACTGTATTTCATGTACAGAAACATCTTTGCATACATATGGCCAACAGAACAGTTTATTTCTGAAAAACAGCTTAGCTGTTACTGCTACTTGCTGATTCTGACCTAGAAAGTCTTCTCCAGGACCAAATTAGAGTTTCTTTGGGCTTGTTTGTGCCTGTGACGTCATTTATGCAGACTGTAGGCTTCGCTATACTGCCAAGTATGAAACAGCATCTTGTGAAAATTATTTTTGCGCAGCTAATTATAACATTTTAAATAAAAAGCATCTTGTATTCATTTTCAGTGCACTATTCTTTAAAATTTGTCACCAGTTAGATTTGATTTTATATGCATAACAGCCCTGATAGTAAATACCTTCTTAAACTACATTACGGCAACTTCTGAAAAAATCCATTCACATGATATTTATGTTGTGATGATGATGTCACTTTTCCATCTCTTTACACAGTCCCTCTGCTGGATGCGAATTCTGAAGAACTGTTTTGGAGACATGTGCTTTCTTCTGGTTAATATGTCCTGAGTTAATGTCCTCTTAATAGAGGCTTTATAATTTTTTGTCAAATACATTTCTGTTAACCTTCTTAAAAGATTAACTGCTTGAAATTGGCAGTGAATGAAATACATTGATTTGGAGATAATGACAAATTCTTCTGTATTTTTCTAGGGATACACTTTGTAGGTATCCTATGAAATTTGAATTCTGCAAGCATTGTGAGCAGCTTGAAGATAGTAGTGGTTTCACAGGATAACAAATGTGGGGACTAAGTTTCTGGCAATAGCTGGGCAGGTGCTATTCATGTTTAGTTTTTCAAATTGTGGTTTTAGAAATGTGAAAGGTGATGTCCCTACTAAATTAAATGTAGGATTGGAATTGAGGAATATAGGTTTCTGTTCTGTTTTGCAGATTTCTGGAGTCACTGCATGGGCTTTTAGTCTCTTAATAGACTGTTACAGGCACTATATTCCATCATGAAACATTGGGGTGCCTTGGAATGCTAAGTAATATAATTTGGACATTTGTGTGGAGATGGAAACATACTATCAAATAATTTTATAATAAAGCTTATCTGTCCAAGAGAATAAGTAGACAAAACAGATATCTTGGTAGCTTCACTGTGTCTATTCCAGGTTTCTGTCCACAGCAATTAATGTCTATGTGCCATTAGTACTGGGATGAAGTTGTGGAGTTACACTGGTGTGACAGCAGTTCCAGTTATTGAGGATCAAACATAATTGTGTTTGTGATATCTTCATTTCTAAGCTGAGTTGCAAAGGGTTCTGCCGGGATTTGCCATGTTATGTTATTTGTTGAAAATAGAAGACTAGTTTTTTTTTTTTTTTTAAAGTGGTAATGCAAGCACAAAGTTGTAAGGCCTTTCTATACAAGCATTTTATTCTTTTAGAATATTTTTCCACTTCCCTTGACTTGCAGAGAGAGACCTTCGGAGTGTGCTAGTGAAAATGCAGACTTCCTGGCACGTTAACTCTGATTTTCATAATTCCTTTTTTTGAGGGCATGCTTAGGAGTGGTTCACAGACTACCAGGTGGTCCAGGGCTGGAGGTGAAAGCCCATAGTTTTAGACATTTTTTTTCTTGAGTACTTCAGGGCTTCTGTGGTTTTGCTAAATGTCTGAAATTTTGCTGTGGGGAGAATGGGGTACATGAAAGGAGAAAATAGGGTGTTATCTTAGTATGTTTTTACGAGGTGATCAACATACACATGTATGTCAAGTCCAAGATTTTAAAAAGTGTTTGATCACTGTAGTATTGAAAAGGTCATAATACAGCAGTGTGCAAACGTAGCTAATCATGTACTCATGCCAAAATGTATTGCTGCAGATTTCCAAGCACTGGCTTTATTATGAGAGAAGGTGGACTTAGAATGAACTCTGAAAGATGCCTTACGGGAGGAAACCAAATACTTGAGGACTTTCAGAAGCACAGGAGGAAGCTTATGCTACACACACAAAGTTCAGTCTTGTTCTCAAAGTTGTTATGTTCTTTTGACTTTTATTTTGTCCGTTATTGACAGAGAACATAGAACTGAATTTATTGATGGAAAAGTTAAAAGCTTCTTTTTCATAAATTCACTATAGCATTTTTCATGAATTTGTGCCAGTGTTTGATATTTGTTTTCCTTCAATTTTTGACTAAAAGAGTAAATCTGGTGCTAGGATGGAATTTTCCTAGTAAAATGTTGGAAATATGTCATCCAAATCCTATTTTTTCCTTTTTGGCACCTTAAAATAAAAAAAAATATTGTGGATGTTTTACATAAAAGTGATATCAGAAATGGAGTAATTCAAGGCTTTTTATTTCAATTTTTATTCCGGGAAAATTATCAGGGTCCAATAAATAGCGAGCAGATAGAATTATAATGGAAAAGCAAGCCAAGGTATCATATTTAATGCTTTCTAATGTAACATATTCTAAACTATTTTTTCCTTGAATTCTCCTCAAGTCACTGTTTGCCAGCTTTAACTGGCTAGTAGGCAAACCCTCTGAGTGGTTATCAGGCTGTGGACCACATCATGTTTGGCTCTCCGTGTTGGCTTCAGTTTTAACTTCTTAACCTAAACTCTAAAGATCTTTTGAAGATCTCTTTGAACTGTGCATTGCTACAAGCTGTAACTTGAGAAGCAGAATGTGAATTACATTTTGTCATCTTGCATAGACTGAGGATAATTGCACACTACTTTCCTAAAGATGTGAAGGTTCTGGATGCTTTCCATCACCCTTGCACCCGATGGTATATGTGTTCTTTAATAATAGTAGATTTCAGCCTTTGTTTTACAACTCTCAGCATATTTTTTTTTTTTTTGTAGAGAAACCAAAGTGCCATTGGTTTAATAAAAACATTTTCAATAATTATACACACTAATGCACTTCCTTTTATTGTGGTCTTAATGATACATAACCCCTACTGAATTTGTCAGCCCCAGTCAGCCATAAAGATAAACTGAGGAGCTGTGATTTTTAGCAGAACATTTTGAAATATGAGCAAACTGAAAAAATGACTGTTATTACAAATAACAGTCTCTGAAGAACTGGTAGAAAACTGTACTTAAATCTAATATAGAAAATCACATTGTGGATCATATGTGAACATTTCCAAATGGTATCTACATCTGTTGTGTTCTTCTACTAACGACATTTACTTCAGAAGTGCTTTTTTGTTGTTCTTGTGTGTACTTTTAGTTTCAGTAAGTGAGCAAGGTCAAATTATATTGCTATTCTGGGAGCAATTTTTTTTAATTGTTTATCTGCATTTTTTTGGTGGATGAGCAAGAAAGTCTATTAAAGTATAGAATAACAGTTTAAATTAGAGCACAGTTCTTGTGTTAGGTGCTGTAGGAGGCACATCCTTATGGTAAAAGGTACTTGTTAGGTATTCTGGGAGACTGTATCATTCTTTAGTCGAGCCATTTTCTCTCACAGGGATACGGTGTTTGTACCATATAATGAGCAGCAATCCTGTCTTTCTCCCTCTCATATTAAAGTGAAATACAACATGAACCTATGGGGCTTTTATTGCTGCATTATTCCTTTTGCTACTCAGTCCGTTAGAAGCAGTCAAGCAATAACCAGGCAATGGTACATGCAAAGACAGTTTGGCTTCTGCCAAGGATTTAAACACTTTAAAACTTGCTTTGAAATTGCCATAGTTATATGTTTTCCATAAATGTAGAACAATGGACTTACAAACTTGAGAGAAAAATCTTTTGTGTGGATGACCAAAGTCACGTAAGGCCACCAGGCATTATTGACTTCTGGAGGCCATGATTTGCACCTACACTGGAAGGTGTCTGGATCATTAACCCTCGTGAAGTCACCTCCCCACCTATTGCAGCCTGTCCCTGCTGTTATGTTGTGAGTTTGTGTCGTGGGTTTGGTAATGGGTTAATTTTTTTTTCATTCGTCCCCCCCACAATTGCTGTAAGTTGAGAGAAGGTTTATGCAGACAAAAGAGATTTGATGTGGGGAAATAATATTAGGATTTATTACTTAACAAATTAAAAACTAAGGAACTCTATATATATATACAACAATTCTAACTAAGCAAAAATATATATTTACAGAAGTATCCCTCCCTCCTTCGAATCAGTTCAGGAGGAGAAAACAGTCTCTTTTTCACTTCCAGAGTTACAGGTCTTCCTGCAGCATTTGAAAGTTTTCCTTTTGTTATCTCTGGGACGACAGCTCCGATTCACTGCAGCTGGAACTGTCTCTCTCTTTCTCTCTCTTCTGTGTTGACTTCAGGGCTGGGT
>JAWWLV010000088.1:13056083-13093100 GCA_035041135.1 Platyrinchus mystaceus
TTGAGTCCATTCCTGTTTTCCTGTGAGGTCCCAAATTCAGCTGCATTAGCATGGATCCCGTACTGGGATCACAAGTCATACCTGAGCTGACTTGCTCCAGCACAGGTTCTCTGTGAGCTGCAGGAGAGTCTCTTCACTTATAATTTTCCACAGACAGCAGGGATTTTACTTTTCAGTCTTTTCCCTGCTGAAGGGAGAGAGCCGGGGAGGAGGAAGAAAAAAAACTCACCCCCCTTCAGGCTTCTCTCTTCTCCAGCTACCAGCTTCAACCTTGGAAGGTTCTGTTAATTCTCTGCCTGGAATTTCTTCTGTAGCAGGCAGTCGTTTATTAGAGCTTTTCCCCACTCTGTTACATGTCTCAGCCAGGGGGGCTTCAATGCCACAACCTGCCCCCGGCCTATGGCTGGGGAGGGAGGGAGGCCTGGCCCCACTTGGGGCCTGCTACCTGTCCTACATGGCTCCTAATTCTCTTGCCACCTCGTGGCCCTTATGACTTCTGCATCACAACCTTCTTTTCCGGTTTCTTAAAAATGTAATTGGCAGAGGCGTTACTAAAACTTTTGATCGAGGGTTTTGCTCCAGAAATCTACCTGGCAAAACTATTTTCAGCCCCGGGGTGGGTGGGGGGCTGATTGCCAAACCCACGACAGTTTGAAAACAACTTGGTTCTCCCCATTGTATTTTGTAGCACAGGGTCTTGTTTGCGATCCTGACAGTTTTGTGGATGTGCAGCCTTTTAGCTGCTGAAGGTGTGATCCCTGTAGGAACCCAAGATGAGGGAGCACTGGGTAATCCAGTAGTTGCAAGAGACATCATAGCTCTTTTGATGAGAAGGATGAACAGATTGATAGACCCCATGCTAATACATCACTTCCAAAGGTCTAATATTTATGCAACACATTAAAAATAAAATACAGATTTATGTTGGTGGAAGACTGATGAGGGAAGGATTGATGTGTCCGGAAGCCTGTTTTTTTAAAGAGTATTTTATATTAGTCTATTAGGTAGTTTACCTTTCTCTATAAACCTTGTTTCTACAAATTTACATGAGTTGAATACTCTCATGCTACAGAGTGGCTTTTTCTAGTTTCTTTGGTAAAGCAAAGAAAGCCTTTGTATCAACTGTTATGTTTCTCAGTGTAAAATTGATTTACTTTTAGGGGAAATCAGTTGGGCCAGAGGTAAGCAAGTGGGAGAAAAGTTTCATTTGGTGAGCTTTGATGAATATTGTATTGCTGTTTATGGCCTGAAGCAAACATCATTCAACTTAATAAGTCTCATTCAAGTGTATCGAGTGGGTTGTGGTTTTTTCCTGTTTTGTTCTTTTAGAGACACACAGAGTTCAATGTGTCAAATTACATCTAAATTTAGGGCAACAGTCCTTGAATAAAAACTATTTTTTCCTTTGGACATTCAAAGACATGGTCCTCTTGCATTCATCTGCTTTACTTTTGCATTTTGTATAATATACTGCTTTCTCCCTGGATTTCTTGGCAATTTTCCGTTATTAAATCACTACACTGAGATTAAAATCTATTCTTTAACTGAAAGATATATTTATGTGATACTTGTTTTGTATTTTAATGCAGCCCATATTTTAAAATGAAAAAATAGTGGCTTTTTACTATATTAAAAAATACCCGGTAATACCAGAGCCGGTGACGGGTAGTGGTGTTAGTAATTGACAAATAACATTTCAGCAGATACAAGAGTATCTGTGAATTCTGAAATGAAATAGTTTCTTTTTAACAAAATGACTGGACATATTGTTTCCAGGGAGAGGGAGCAATAAAAAGGGGAGACAAGGTATTAATAACTTAGGAAAGTCATCGCTCATAGAAACATTGCTATTTTTTATTGTGTATTACAATCAATACATCAGATTTCTGTTTTCAGGCTTCTTATTCTTGCCATTTTGTCCTGTGTTTATCTGACAGTTGAAATCGTTCATCTAGGGAGGATGGATGTATACAGACCAGACTATTTGACTACTCTGCATCAGTGGGATTTCCATTTGGCTTGCTTGCAGTGCAATACTGAAAGTTTTTCACTATTTTTCTTGAAGTTCCTGACTCTCTGTATCTGTGACAAGACAGTTTGATTGTTGCCTTGCAGATCTGCAAAAGACAATTTGATTAGCTAAGGGATAGTATACCTAAAACAATTAAGGGATTTGAAAAATTGCCTTGTTTTTTATAACCTTAAACTTTTAAAAGGCAAAAGTGGACTGAGTTAAAATGCCCAGTTCAGTGGAAGATGGTGAAACAAGAGAACAAAACCCATATTCTTTTAGAAATTTAGAAATAACTAAATGTCTTTTAACATTTCATTTTTAGAAAATGCGGGGGACTTCTCTACACATACAGGTATTCCTGTTTATTTCTTACCTTTAAACATGTTTGTTTTGGAACAGGATGGCTGCTTAGATTCTTGCTAACTTTACCCATGAAGTGGAAACAGTAAAATAAAAACAAAAGCAAATGATTTTTCTAGAGCCAGTGTGTCACACAAAGAGCCATTCAGAAACTCCTATTGAGCTTTAAGTGGACTCCTGTGTCAAATCTGAGCAATAACGAGCTTGACTGTAGATGAAGGTTCATCAGTTTTCTCCAAGTAAATGAAGCTATTTGTATGTTTTATTACTTTAGGATTGAAATATCAAATTGTTCTGTTGGGGAGAGGGAGAACAGAAATTTCATGCTCCAAATTAAGAGATTCTAGAATGCGAAATACACAATGGGTCTGTTCTCAGGATGTTATTTTGCTTATCTAAAGAATTATTTGCTACAGGTTGAGCAGCCTTTGTTGTAAATTACAATCGACTTTTTATTTTTTTATTTTGCCCTTTTCCATCCTTTCTCTCTCATTTCAAAGTGTTTCCTGTAATGAAGAAGCAACCTCACATACTGGCTTAAGTGTGTGATGGAAACTACTTTAACATTTTGCTCTAAGGATATATGCAACAAGTATTTCTTCAGTATCACAGGAATTTAAAAAAAATTGGAATGAATGTTTTTTGCTTTGGTTGTCATTCTGCTTGGTGTCATGTCTTCTACTAGCAAGGTACATGTTGCTACTTGTGGGGTTGGAAATAAGTAGATGGCAGGGACGAAGACTACTTGGATCTCATCATGGATGAAAAATACCAAGGAAATGTTGGGGGATGATGAAGTTGAAGACCTGTGCTCATTCTCCATACCTGGAAGATGAATAATGACAAGGAGGGTATTGAAACCCTTGGAGTTCATTGTCTGCCACATCCATGTCTTTTTACAGAAAGACACGAAAGACAGAGAATACAATGTTTTTTTCCAGGCTACTACCTTGGTGGGCAGGGAATGGTTTTGGAGATTGCAGGGCAGAAATAAATTACTGTTAAGATTGTACCCTCACATTGTTCCTCCTGTATTGAAAATCTTATCCTGAGGATGTAAAAAAAATTATTGAGGCCTTTCTATACATAGCTGTAGTGGTGTTTTCCCTAAACAGACTTATATTTCCACTTGCTACCTGGCTTTCAGTGCGATTATAGTTTTTATGGAGACTATTTTACATATCCAGCAAAGCTAGCAGGATTAATTTACTACTGAGCCTTTATTTTTGAAGATTTCAAGGGTCCTTTTCAGTTCAAGTTTTCAAAACTGCTTAATATGTGAACTTTCATAGTCTTGTTTTGCATCTGTTTAACCCTCTACACCAGTTAGATATTTCCTAAAGGATAGGTACATAGTATTTAGCTCTCTGGCCAATGACACTTGTCTGTCTTTTGAGGAAAATTTTCCTTAGCATTTCAGAAAGAGAGGAATATGTAAGAAATGTGTTACTGAGAAAACCAAACTTTCAGCTCAGGCAATCTTTACTTCCTCACGGGGACTTGTACATGTTTGTGTCCTCCAGGTGAGCGGTGAAGGAGATCCTTACCATGGGGGGCTCCTATTCCATATGCCTGTTGAATCCCCTCATCCTGGGTGCTGCAGAAAGGAGTTGTTGCTGCAAGGAGTGTACAGTGTCATCAGTTCCTTCCTTGTGAATCATGTTTCTCCTTGTCAGTACGCTGCCATTCTTGCTCTGAAGTAGCTCAGAGTCTCTTGTGGGGTTCTCTGCTGGGTGATTGCACACTCCCACTGCTCCTGCAGCCCCCGTGTGTCTGTGGGAGCTGTGGAGGCCGGCACAGTGTGTGCTCCATGTAGATGCATGTTGGCAATCAGAACCCCTCTAGCCAGTGTCTTCAGAGAGGTCTTGCAAATAGAACTGGCCGGGAAGGACGTGCAGGACAGTCTTCCTGCTGGCCTGCCAAAGGGCTGAAGGCTTCTGAGAAATGTTAATGGCATCCTTCCTTGCAGAGCTTTCTGAAGCCTGGAGACCTCTTGAAATCAAACTCTCTCTAGTGTTTCAGATGAGGAACTTACTGGTGCTGATTCATTTACTTTACCATTAGACAGAGTCCATTAGTCACCTCCCTGTCCTGAGGGCATGAGTGGGAAGCTGCCAGGTACCCCACCTCAACTGTGGGTGCAGCCTGGTGGTGTGTGGGGATCACCATCTGCACAGAGGCTTGTCTTTGATACAAACCTCATCCCCTGCTATTTTTAATTAGATCTACTTTTAAGTATAATATTCTTCTGGTGGGAGGGACAAAAGAGGGCATTTTATTAGGTTAGAGCATGAAAGTGCCATTTATCATGCTGCTCTGATGAAACAGAATTATCAAATTTTTAATGTTACTGTCTCTGGCCTGTCTTCTGAAACATGGTATAGTTATAGAGGCCCTGTTCTTGGACACATGGAGGCTCTGAGTGGAATGAGCATTCTTTGTAAATATAAGATAGAGTTGAAACAACTGAGTTTATTAATTGTACATTGGTATATGTGAGGTCACCCCGATTATAGACTGGATCAGTAATGCCTTACTTGTCTTTGTGTTTTTTGCTTTTCATATATAAGGTTTGGAGGAAAAAACAGGAATTGTAACTGGTTGTGAAAATAGATTTTGCTGCCTTTGCACATAGTTCTACCTTTTAATCCATTTTCCTTTCCTGGTGTGGCACTGTTTGTAATTGCCACTTTTTTTGGGCTGGATGTTGCTTCTCCAGGTTCTTAAGCTGTCCCTCTCTCTTCTTCCAAGAAGCCTGCAGTGGAGGAGGTGACATAGCCATGAGCATGCCAGTCCTATGTGAGAAGCATATGACTTTATCTGGGGGAACAAGGAGGTCTGGAAATAAATGTCCTCATTTCCTCCCTCTAGAACTTTAGGACCCAACACTACGTTGTATGCTGATTTCTGAACAGTAGGAGAGGTAGGTGCATAATGTAGGACCAAAACCATCATGTCTTATTGTCCTAGAATACCCCTAACTGAACCTTTCAAAAGTGTTTCTAGGAATCATTGAGTAACATCTATGTTTCTTCAAGAACAAACAGCATTTTTAAAATTATTATAAATATGTAATTTCTAGGTAATATTGGGAATATATTGTTAACATCATTACTTATGAGCTTCTGAGATCCAGTGTACGTTTCTTTAATTTAATTTGGATTTTCCTTACTTGGATCATTAAAGTCCCTGGGAGAGATTTACATCAAAATTAATTATATCAATGATTGAATTGCTTAAGTAAGTCAGAGAACTCTGAGGAACTCAGAGAAGTTTGTAAGATGCTGTTTAGATAGAATAGTTATGTTTCATGAAATGAGATATTATAAACCCTATGGATTCTCATCCAAGATGACTTTCAGAAATAATGACCTCTGTCAAGGACCATGGAAATTACTATTGTACATATACTTCATAAATTTTTTTTTGTTTACTTGCAGAATATTGGAAGTCATAAAAAAAAGGAATAATGATAGGTAGTGTAATAAAAACTTAGAAACAAATAGGGTTCAGTGAAAGTCTTAAATTTTGTGGAAAGAAAAAATCAAACTTTATGGAACAAATCGTGATATTTTGCCTTATTATGAAAAAACTGTTCAGAGAAGCTAATTCAAATTTGACACTTGAATTTTATTTTTTTGCTTCCCACCTCACCCCTGCCAACACTTTTGGTTACTGTTAGAGCACATTCCTTGTACATTTTTCACTTAGAATCATATATTGGGGTGTGGGATTCTTATTTGATTCCTATCCCTCTCCCCTCCTTTTTGTGGCCATGTAGATTTATAAAAATATGAACTGTAATATGTATGATGAAGTACCTGGTTTGAAAGGCATGATGCAATTACAAAACCAGAACTTCTGGCTTTTATGGAAAGACTCCTAATCGTGTCATAGAAAGTGAACAGGTAAACCTTATTTGCAAAGTACTTGATGTATTTAAAAGGTTTTAAAATCTTATTTAGTTTTTTTTTTTTCCAGAAAGGAGCATAACATATAATTTTACATAATGAAAAACAGAATCACTTAGAAAACACAACATAACAGTGTTGTGCTCCTGCTGTTTTATTTTTACTCTAAATAGTTAAGGGCTAAAAAACTATTTATCACTTTGCAGATCAGGAGAACTTACTTTACTTGATGATCCTACCATTTTGTGACTGCAAAAACTTATATTTTCACTGATGGAGGTGCCTCCCTTCCCCTTAACATGCCTTGAAGTGCAGAGAAACATCAAAGTTCAGAGCAGCTCCTTATTACTTTTGTCAGTGTTTACATCGTGCACTGAGGTTTTGCAGAGTCTTCCAGGAGGAGTGAGTTGAACACACTGCAATCCACCTGTGCCCTGGAAGTAGCAAGAACTCTGAAGGAAACCCGTGTGACTGGTCTGCATTGTGAGAGAGTGAGGTTGAATAATAATTCTTTTGCACTGTTACAGAATGAGAACTGTCTATAATAAAATGTGAATATTGTGAACTTTTAGGGTGATCCTTCAAATGACAGTTGCACCTGGCTGATTATACTCAGTGTCAGAAGCCATTATCCAGGATCCTTGCAGTGTTTCTATAACTCAGGAAAAGAAGCAATGCCAAAAATTACTTTATTGTCATAACTAAATAGTCTTTAAATTTTAAAATACAGTGAAGTCTTTTTAACTATATAGGGTTCTTATTACCGAGGATATCACATATGCTGGATATCCAGTGTTTGGAACATATTTTGAGGTTTATATGGATGTACTTGATACAAATTGTTGTAGAAAAAATAGAAAAAAAACTTTTTAGGTTTGTAATTTGGAAGTTCTGGTTTGAAATGCACAGCTTGAAAAGATCTGATCAGATCTGAAAAAGTGGCATAAATAGCACTATATCCAGGAGCCTGGATTTAGATAATAGTCAAAATATTTGTATAAAATATTTGTATTATAAATGTATATTTAATTTTGGCTTAGGGTCTAAACACAAAGGTCATGCATGTGGCTTAGGATGTCCTTGAGCTGCAAGTCACTACAGAATGGAGGTAGGAAATATTTTTGCCCTGTTCTTTTGGCATCTGCTGTTGAAGATTTTAAGAGGCAGAATACTGGGATGGTCGGATCCAGGACATCTGTGTGTGTCTGTTGGTGGGTGTCTGTCTGTATTTTGCAGGGGTGATGTATGAGTACTTTTATTTTATTTTATTTTATTTTATTTATTTTATTTTAAATGCCTGATTTGAGAAACATTTGAGAATTGCTTTTCCACATGGACCTCTCTTTATTAT
The DNA here is from genome assembly GCA_035041135.1 of Platyrinchus mystaceus. Lineage (NCBI taxonomy): Eukaryota > Metazoa > Chordata > Aves > Passeriformes > Tyrannidae > Platyrinchus > Platyrinchus mystaceus. Next base: position 13,063,720 of record JAWWLV010000088.1, read on the forward strand.
ACATAGAAGCCCCATATCTGTGGGCTTCTCTGCTCAAGTGTCAAAATGGCCTGCTGCTGAATGCTATTACATAGTTAATTGGTTTTAATGCCATTTTTATGTGCATGCTGTCTAGGGATGTGATTTCAGGATCAGTATTGATCCCTCTGGATGACTCTAGGAAGTCAGGATGCTCAGAGGAACCCGTAGGAGACACCACTTTGGCAGCTGGTGGCTGTGATGTGAGTGGCGGGGGCTGCCTGGCACCAGTCCCTAGGAGCCAGTTACACTGAGATTGGCCCCACACCATACTGGATGCTCTCCACCTCTAAACTTGGACAATTTTCAGTGCAATTCTTCTCTCACTGCCATTCTGGGAGAGATGAGATCTCACTGATCTTCACTTTCCAGTTTTTACCACCACTTGAGTGTGCAGGAAAAATATCTCCCTTTTCTTCACTGTTGCTCCATCATTCCATGTCTTTTTTAATTATTATGCAGAGTGGGTTGTGTTGTCTGATTATGGGTGAGCCTAGTTAAAGTAGGCAGTCTTTGTATATGGGACATTTCACTCAAGGTGTTTTGTTGTTGGCTTTTTTTTAAGTGCAGCAGGAAAGAGATTTTGAAAGGTGACTGCTTTTATTTAGTGCTTCTGGGTTTATCTGTTGTATCACAAATCTTACTTGCTGTGAATTTACTGTGCACTGAAATGACATTACCTGCTTGATTTAGTGTGTGTAATTTAAGATATTAAAGTAATATTATAAATTTTTTGTAATAAGAAATAATTGCTCAGTCATTTATCAGTATTTTGATTAATACAAATTCATATCCTGCATCTCCTTAATGGAATAATTAAGATATTTCAACACAGCAAAAGGAAACCCGAGTCAAACCTATTTCAACAAGCAAAAGAAGATAACATAATTTCCCCACAAAAGCCTATAAAAATAGGGGCAATATTTTTCCTTCCCATTTCCATTTCTAGCTTGTCTTCTGAACATAAGGCTAATAACTTCTTGCCATGTTCAGAATATGTCATTTGAGTTCTGACAGTAATAACCATGTTTTATTTGGCTGTCAGGGGCCCTGTAAGATGGACAGATAATGTGTTCATTTTCTGTCCAGTGGGAAGAAAATACATTGACTGTCTAAAATAATATGAAAAGAATGAGAGCCCGTTAAGTTGATTGTAGGGAAAATAAAAGCAATATATATGTTTTCAGTGGTACTTTGCAAGTTGTTGGTTAGATGGACACTGGTAGTTCCTTGGGGATTCTTAAAAAAAAAAGTCAAAACAAACACAGCCATGTTTTTTTGTGAACACAGACACCCACTTGTTCTGAAGATGCCATCACTTGAGATGCCTCCCCATTTCCCGTCCTTTGAGAGGCTTGAACCTTTTTCCATCCGTGTTATAGGAGAGGTAAACTAAGGAAAAGTCTGCAGTGAAGTATAGCCTTTAACAGAGAAATACACTTTCTGACACATCTGGTGTAGAAGAACTGACTCGAGCAGTAATGTTTCAAGGGGTGTGGCTACATCTCCATCATGGGCTCAGCACTGTGGCAGTAAGGCAGATGTGTCCTTCCCAGTGCTCACTGGGTTGTGGCACATGGGGAGTGTAGTCCGTGTTTACTTACCCTAAGCTGTATTTTCTTTGCCTGTTGTCCAGTTGCAGAAAGTCAGAATGTGTCCCCGAGTTCTTGGCTGGTGGCAATGGTATGAGGAAAAGAATTGCTGCCCATATATATTGCTTTGCTGCTTTGTCACTCCCAGCTGCCTGAATCTGTTCCTCACCTTGGTCACCTAATTAATCTGATACTGTAGACTGTAAGTCTTTAATGGAAAAAAGCCTGTGCATGGGATTTCAAGTGCTTGAAAATATTCATATTTCACAAGAACACGGTAGATGGATCATTAATAATGGACAGACAGATCTGGAATCCTAAATCTAAGGAGACACCTGCTTTTGCAGTCCCTTATATTTCCCAAAGCTGCTGTGGTGGCAGCTCTGCCCTAGTTAAGATAAGAAATTCTTTCCTGGTTGATTGTCAGAGTGTAATGGGAATACTGAGTAGGGTTATTCACTGAGGAAGGCAGAGTTATACTTGGTTGCATTACTATGTTGTGTCTACACTGACCTGCAAAGAAAAATTGAGCTGTGTTCCTTGTAAATGCCTATGAGGGGCAGTTTCAGTCAAGAGTTGCATGGGGCTCAGAGTCTAAAAATCAAATTATCCCTTTATTCTCTGCTTAGGGACAATTTCAAGAAAATTGGGACAGGCAGCCCCTTATTTTCAGCTTTTGTCTAGACTGCATGTCATTCCTGAGGGTTAGTACTGCTGTGGGTCACATCAGGACCCGCAGGCAGTCAGTGATTGCGGTTACATATGTCATGTAGATGGTTTTGGGGATTATGAGTACCTTTAACAGGGATTTTTACTAACTTGCTTTCAGTGTTTTAATTAAAATGATGCTGTAGCTTTCCACAAAGTCCTCTGTGTGACACTAATGAACACTTGACTGATTGCCTGTCTGACTGATTCAGCTGGACACTTGTCAAAATAATCTAAGATCTCTTCATGTATACAAGAGTAAAGACGTCCAACCATCCAAATTTTTGTCTCTAACTGATTCAGTTTTTACTTGAGCACAGTCAACTCTTGTTAGTTTGCTGAGTCAGAAATGTGAAAATGACCTATCATGTCATTTTGATGCAGTTTGAATTACTGCTTCAAAATAAAGATTGAATCATAGAATGCATAGTGTTATGCATTCATAACCTTTAGGTTCTTGCTTTCAGATTAGGCTTAAAAGTTAGCCTTGGTCTGGAAAGAAACCGGTGGACACTGTATTAATGGCCATGTCGGTCTCAAAATTTACATTTTTACAGCCTTTTAATCAATTGATCCTTGATTTAAGCCATGTGGTAAAGATGTTGCACAGCATGTAATGCTGCTACAGTTGTTCCTCTTTGGACATATGTTCTATAAATTTATGTTCCCTATATGTTGTACACGATATTTGATGGCAGTTCTCTCATTTGTTAACATCTAACAGTTTAATAATTGGAAGTACAGCTCTTAAATGGAACTATACAATGTTCTTTTTTTTCTTTTTTTTTTAATTTGCTCCTCTCCATTTCTGAAATATCTCTGCAGCTGAGTAACACAGATGGTTATTTGTGTTGCCTAATTTTGAGCATCAGATTTGTGCTAAGGTTAAACTGGTATTCTCATGCCTATACCACTAGAGGAAGACAGCTACACCCCCCAGAGAGCCGTTCAGCTTTGGGCATGCTGGGTTCCTGCTGGTACGCAGAAACCGACTTCCAGAACAAGAATCTAAGATTGGTGTCTGAAATTATACAACGCTTCTCCAGGAAAAAGTTCTACTGAAGTAAATTTTTTCTACAGTTTAATCTTTGGGTCAGTTTGCAAAGTTAAGTCTCCTGCATGACAGGATCTAACCAGAACGAGCTGAGTGTGTAGAAGACTGTTTGATGTACAGGTTGTACGAAGTGTGTCTGGCTGCTGAATAGGTGCCAAGCAATGTAGTACTTGGTGCTCCTTGCTGGCTTGCTGTTCTGCTAGCAGCCATGCAAAATCCCAGATTTGGAGTATCAGAAAAACATATTACAGAATATATGAGATACGCTAGTGCTTTATGTTTAGCTGGCATTGATAACTGGGTTCTGGCGGGGGTGACTGGTGTGTCTTGGTGAAGCAGTATAGCCTGAATATAGTCACAACTTATATCTTTAAAGCATCTTTTAGTCTGTAACCACCAGTATTGGTGCCTACTGAAGGCAAATTACTTAACACAGAACATAAAATTTTATGCATAGTCTCTGTCTTATTTGATGAATTAGACTTTGACAAAGGTATGAGTGGGAGCTTACGAAGAGCTCTATTTCCAGCAGTAGCCTTTAGTCATATGTAGAGCAGGTAGCCCTCCTCCCTTTCTCCTCCTGTGGTGCCTCTGCAGGTGCTGTTGTCAGCTGTCTCTCCTTCCATTGGTTCTAAAATGAGCTTGTTCTTCTGGAATCAGCAAACAAATTGCTGTACAGTGGAATTGTGTGAGTCTCCTGCCCTTCCCTGGGCAGGCAGGAGGCTTCTGTCTGGCTAAGAAGCCCAAGGCAACAGCTGTAGCCAGTTTGTGTGCGCATTGTCTCAGACCAAAAGTTGGGTGGCTCTGTGCTGTCCACTGGTTCCATGTTGCACAGCCCTTCTCCAGGAGAGTTGCCTCATGCTCAGCTTCAGTGGTTATGGTGGAGCGAGTTGCAGTTCTGGATTTCTAACCAACCAATTCCCAGGTTTTGAGGAGCAGAGCAGGCAGATGGTACAGACAGTTGATCTGAAATTTTTCATCTCAAGGTTGGTCATTGGTCTTAAATTATTTTACTACCAAAGTGGGCAGAAAATGAGAGATAATCCAAGCTTCCCAATGAGTCATTTAGGGATTAGAGGAAGAAGGAAGCAGAATGATCCCTTCAGGTTTCACCGCCAGCTGCCTTTTGCCAGCACTGAAAGTTGTGCCGTTTCCTTGTCTGTTTGTGCTCTGCAGGGAAATCTTGTAGGAGGAATTTAGGAAACTGTAGCCTCTATCAGCTCAATTTGATCTCTTTCTGCCTGACAGACTTGCATGTAAGATATACTGGACTTTTTATGAACCAATTAAAAAACCAAAACCCTTTCCTAGTTTGATGTATAAAGTAAACAAAATTGGATTGAATGTGTGTTTCTGATGAGAATTAATCACAGCTTGAGTGACTTAGTTGAATAAATTTTTTTCCATCTCAGCTTTTTGAATTGAAAAGTATATGGGAATTTAATACTGAGCTGTTTTACTTCTGTATTTATTTGATTTTTTTTTTTTTAAATTCAGTGTTCTGGGCAAGTCTGGTTAAGTAATTTTTTTTTAATGGATTTTAATAGTCCTGTAGGCACTGGTTTTTTTGTTTGGTTTTGTGTGGGCTTTTAGTTTTTTTTTTTTTAATTTTATTTTTATTATTATTCCATATTGCTTCATTTTACAAAGTAAACATGGTGGAAAGGCAAATGTGCTTTTAAGCATCTGTAATTATTTTGTCTCTCTCAATATAATTTTATCTTAGAGGATTTAGAAAATGTTCTAAAATAGTGTTGGAATTGTATCTGAACATAAAAACTCAAATTCAGGGCTTTCTCATAGGAAATGTTTGCTGGAAGGTGAATGGAAAAGAACTTTGGATCAGCAAAGTGTCCAATATACTTCCAATGCAATATTTAAAGTAGCCCATATTGAACTGTGTAGTGCTTTTGCTCAGAAGTCTCGGAAGTTTTTGTGCTTTCTTTTGGAGGGACTTGGTGAGTGATCCAAGCTGTGGAGGAGCAAACTCCTTGTTATGAAAACCATCTATGCCCTTTGAGGCTGGGCATGGGCCATGGTTGCAGGACCTGTTTTGGGAAGCATGTTCCATCGAGGTGCATTGTTCCAGGAAATGGCATTTTATTCCTCTTGCTTGAAAGTGCAATGCAAAACATTGAATTGAGTTCTTAAAAACATTTGTCCTCTTGGAGAAGTGCTTTGGCTCTGCAGTGATTCAGTCCAGGGCTGCAATTTCTTTTCCAAGTTACGAGTAGGTTCATCTGCTGGTCCCTGACTGTAGGTATTGGGATACTCAAATAAAGTCCTTTTACTCTGCCTTGAATTTTAGGGTTGGGAATGGAGTGGAACCAGTGTGTAAATAGCTCCAAGTGGAGCTAAAGTTTACTTGTGGGAGGGATTATTGAAAAACTGAAGTGATGGTGCTCAGTTGTTTTCTCAGAGGATACTTCACATACCAAAACCTTGATTGGATCATCTGGGGCATTTTCAGTACACAGTTTGCTACATTATAACTGAAGGAATATAGCTAGTAACAGACCCAAAAACCCCCTCATATACTCAACTTTCTTCATGCAAGACAACAGATGAAGAATGAACAGAAACATATATAAAGATTGCAGTTTCCTGTCAGTGATGGGGGAGTGAGGGGGGAATAGCCACAGTAGCGCTAAATGAGGGCAGAACTAAGTGGCCTCAGAAGAAATGACTGTCACGCCTGTTCCTCAGCACAAGCTACTCCCCAAATTTGAGCTATAAATTAATGACTGCTAAATCCCACCACGGGGAGGGAGGACTGGTTTTTATGTGCAGACTCTGAGATACATCACTGTTACCTACTCTGTGCTGGTCACATGTGTGAACATGAGTCACGCACTTTAATTTCAGTGCTACATCCACTGTACGTTCCTTCTGAGCAGGTCTGGAAACCTCTGCTCCTGCAGAGTCTTCCCTGTGAGTCTTCCTATGAGTCTTCCCTTTGCCTTGCCATCACTGCCTGTGCTGCTGCATCCTGCTCCCACCCTGAAGTCCCTTGTTACCTTTTAATGCTGCCAGTATACATGGTTGCAGAGAAAAAAGTTCATTGATTGTGCATGGAGCCATGATATAGCTGTGTTTTATATGAATGCTTGCACTCTTCTTCCCCCATGTAAATGCACGTTTGTGCTTATTTTCCACTCATCTCTGAGATATGTTTGAGGAGGAAGGCATCTGGAATCATAAAGTATCTGTATTGAGCAATGCTAAGCTGGAAATGCCAAATTAGAAATGACATGTGTGTTCAATCTTTTTTAATCATGTTCCAGTAAAGTGCAACTTTCCTTTCCCCTCTAGTTTGTTGTTTGGGTTTTTTTCCTTATTTTTTTCCTCTTGTCTCTCCATGATGTCTGAATGTGAAGGGATGGTGGAGACAGTCCAGGTGGCATTTGCCTTTGTGACAAAGTTTTTTGTATAGTCTGGGGGCCAAAACCATCCTCAGAAACACTCAGTGCCACCCTTCCCAATCGAAATTTCCCATCTCAGAAATATGTCCACCAGAACATCCAAGGTAGGGGTCTCAGTAGGAATTAAGAAGTGATTCCATCTTTGAGGTGCAGTGAAATAGTGCTCCAGTTGCTCGTAATTTTTTCTCAAGTTCTAGTAGCTTTCATGCACTTAATATTAGAGATATGTTTTTGGAAAAATATTGGCATTTTAAGTTTTTTTTCCCCCCTTCTCTGAATGTGATTATTTTGTTATTGAAATTATTTGTGAAAGACAGCTGTGATTGGCAGTGTTTGTGGGTGGACTGGGCTGGGATACACAGCCTTTCTGCTCTCTGTTTTTTGGTTTATTTTTGCTCACTGCCAGGCTGAAGGAGCATTTGCTCTGGCATGTAGTGGGAACTGCATTTTTTTCCTGTGTGATTTCTAAGGGAATTTGAAATTACAGTTTGGACTGAGATTTAGCATGCTAGTTAGGGTAAATGCCTCTGCATGTCCTGGTACCAGCACAGCGGTGAGACAGATTTACATTTGTTTGCATTTTTGGGAAATTGCACAAGTCCACCTCTGAGGACTAATCTCCTTTTCTTCTGCTTTAGTTATTTTGGAATTAAATGTAACCTGGAACATATTTGAAACATGAGGATTTATCACTTGGAGTTTTGAGGGACTTAGCATAGGTCAAATACTCTTGGTAAACTAACATAATTTGAAGTTGTAATTTCAGCTTAAGGACAAAGGTGCTTTATCAGTGATCTGTAAATTGTATTAGCTACAGCTCAAAATACAAAAACCCCTTCCTTTTCAGCCATTTGCTACTTCTCATAAGGAATTTCATAATATGATAAGGAGGTGCATTGCTTAGTCCTCTGTTCATGTCATACAGTATCAGGCCAGTGCTTTCTAACATGTGTGCCCAAAGTTAAGTCGAAGGGGATTTTGGTACCCTGCAGTGGTTTCTGAGGAAGATGTTACAGCCATTCTGTGTGTCTGAAACTTGGGTCACTTTTAAGGACCCTGCCTGATCTTTACATCAGTCAGGTCAACAGTGGTTGGTATTATGGAAAATAAGAAAAACATTTAAGAAAATGACAGCTCATGTCCTCAAATTATTTTAATATTTTGAAATTATCTATACACACGTGCACACACAGAGCAGGATATCTAAGTTATTTAGCTAGTTAGTTTTCCAAAGATGTATGTTCTTTTACTAGTGCATGCAATGCCCCAGTATATACAGATGAATCTCAGATTATTAGAGCTGTCAGTGATGAACAGAAGAAGAAGAAAATGGAGAAAAAATACCTATTTTTTGCTCTCTACCCTCCTCACTGACCAGGCAGTCTGTAACACTGGAGCATAGCTGGAGGAGTCACCGGCAGCAGATCAGCTGCACCCCACTGCCTGCTTGCACTGCCTGGGGGAGGAAGAGGATGGTCCATGAGCTGCAGATTTGTACTCTGGTGGTGCTGGAGCTTCATGACGAGGAGGCTTCACTTCTCTTCCCCCACTTCTGGCAGCTGACTATTCTGCTATTTTTCTTGCTCATCTGCTCCATCAGGCGTGCATGGCCTGCATGTTGCCTCTCTCACACTCTGTCACTCTATGCTTTGCATTTTTGTGTTATATCCCATTTTGCTCTGTGTTCTTCCCAAGATGTCTGAGGTTCCCATCTCAGGAATTCCTGCCAAGTTCTGATCTCAGCATCTGTTCTTGACATTATCCAGATGCTTTAATTTTGGGGCCTTTAAAAACATGACTTCTCTCATTCTGTGTTTCTGTAAAACCCAAGTAACCTGAAGGACAGATACAATTGTGAAAGTGTTAATCTAACTGTTAAACAATATTATAGTCGTTCTGGAAAGGACACTTTTGACCACAAGAGATTTTGCAATTGTTGGTATGTGCTGAATGTAAATTAATTCATTCTACCAGGGATAAGGTTACTTTTGTGTAGCTGTGGCTAGATGGAGCTGTCAGAATGCGTAACGTGGTTTGATTTATGTGCAAAGGCTACACACGTTAGGCTTTCCTGTATGTGCTGTTCATTTTACCTACCTATGGGGTTCAATGTTGATACCCTTTTACTGTTTTAGCATGGATGATATAATGTTTGGTAATTACTTCGGAAAGTAGAGAAATCATTTGGGATACAACAATTAGGCACAGAGACTGAAATAAGGTTTGCTTTCAGTGAGGGGCAATATTATCTTAAAGCAAGGACATTTGAAAAAGTAATGAATGCATAACTGTTTCTGATTAAATGTGCATTTTTTTGTTTTAGTCTGGGCAGAGTTCTTTTAATAAGTGAATGGTCTCTAGTGAGGCAGGTAATTTTGAAGTGGTCTTGCACATGAGAAAAGGTGACCCCTAATGAAAAACATAAAAACAATTCTCTTTAGAAGCTATGCTGTCTCTCATTTTCAGTCTTTGCCTTTTAATATTAATTGCTAGGATGTTTTAATTAAAAGCAGATCTGGGAGGTATTATCTGCTTCCTCTGTTTAGTCCTTTTAAATGTTAATCACTTTTGACAGCATAATTTACCCAGCTACCTTTCTTAGCCTTATGCAATGTGTCTGCTTTGTGTGGTACCGAAATACAAAATGGACCCCAAAAATATTTTCCAAAAATTCGTACAATTGCAAAGACTAAATCTTGCAGAAGAAGTACAAAGAAAGAAGAATTAAATGAAGATTTAATGAGACAGTCAGAAAAACTATTTCAGAATGGCTGGAGCTTCCCAAGAAACGATTCTCTCTGTAGAGGTAACCAGACTGAATTCACTTCTGTTTCTGCTGAAAGACGTTTAGAGAGGAGTGGAAGGTAGGAAGTAAGATTTGAGGGAGCCTTGGAGACTGTGGAGAGTTTCCATCAAGTAGGATTTTGAGGTGCATGTAAAAGAACACTTAAAAAGAGAAAAAAGGGAAAAAGATCTTAATCTTCCCCTTAAAAATTGTAACCCTTAACTTATAATAGTAAAATTTAAAGGAAGCTAAAAATTATTTAGAAGAATTTATTTGCCTGTAGGTTTAAAATAAATAATCTTTTGCTACACAAGTCAAACAGCTTGTTTTGTGTGATGTTTCACACAAACGAAGTGGAGAACTTTGATAATCAGATTCCACACACACTTTAACCTTGTGCAAAATTTAATGAAAAACAGAGTTACTACTGAATATACTGTTTTGCCAGCTCAACAAAAGATGTTAAGTTGTGCATATTTTTGCATAATAAAGATGAGTGTTGACAGTGTAATGATCCATTTGGCACAGATAAAATCATGAATGATTTTAATAACCTTACATCAATATTTGAATTCACTATGAAATATAATATAGACACTTCAACCAGCCTGCTGCCCTGTTATGGACTGTCAGCTTCTTATTGCCTTAGTTTTTCTAGGAGAAAAAAAGAGGAGAAATAGGTTAGATCAGCATGGGGAAGAATTAGGGGGTCTACGGGATGGAAGAGATGTGTTTTGAGGTTTTCAGTGCAGTCCTCTTCCACAAGTTGAAGCTGATGGGTTTTGGCAATGCTTGTGTCTCCTTTCCTAGGCTGGGTGATGTTTATGTTATGTGTTGAAAAATGCATTTATAGATATGGGATGAATCAAGCTAAAATGTAAGAATGATAGTCTCTTTCCAAGTTTGGTAGCTTAAAATGTTTGTGCATACAACTGTAATTTCTCCTTTGAATATTTCCTTTTTTTAAAAAAAATGTTTTCTGGATTCATCCAGGTGATGTAGGTGCACTGGTCCCAGTTTCCACAGGGATTTAGGGAATTAATTTCCAAAATTAGCTCTGACCATAAGTCTGGAGTCTTTGAAGCTTTCACACTAAATGATTTAGGAGCATAATTCTGTCAAAAGTCCCTATTTATATGTTCCTGTTTCTTTGAATGTGATGCTCTAGTTCTGCATCCCTATGTAGAGATGGTGAAGGCTTCTGCAACAAGTAGTCAAGAATTATAGACTGATGCAAACTATTCTTAGAGTAATATCTGAGATCTGCTTTGCTAGTCATACCTGCATTTCACAGAAACAAATGCACTTGACTTCCAGTGAATATGTTTTTAAGATGGATGTGATGATACTAACCTGCTAGTTTCTTTCTGTGGTTCTTCCTCCTTACTCTTCATTTCTTCCTGCTTTTTTATTTCCTGTTTATGTTTGTTTTCATAAGGATTTAGGGGTCAGATTTAAGAAGTCACCAGGCAGCTTTCAAAAGCAAAGTTTCAAAAATATCTCGGCATCTGATTTCTAGTGATTTTATGGGGAGAAAATACATGAGGTGCCTGTCTGCAACTTTATCTGTCTAATTATTGTTGAAATGATGGCTCCAGATCATTTTGAAAATGGTTTTGGCAGTGGGAGCCCAGTTTTTTAGTGAAAGTCCCGGGGCTCTGTTACTAGTCAGTTTTTAAACTGGGTGTTTTGTGGGAAATAAACAGAGGAGCTGTTTCCTCCTAGTAGGTTGCAGTGTGAGGTAGATGGATATCCATCTGGATGCAGACGTACCAGGCTTTTTAAAATTGATACAGACATCACTATAATCTTCTTGGTTGTAGAAAACCTAAAGGTGTTCAGGAAGATCCTCTCCTTTTCTAGGCTATTAAATGTTATCTAATGGGTGTGCTTTGCTTAAGACCAAAGCTCCTTATCTGTCATAGGTTCACATAATAATTCTGATGAGTCCAGTCCTTTGTGACTGAGGGTTCACGGGATGGGACAACCTCCATGGATCTCCTGGTATGTATCGTTTGCCATCAGCCTTGCACTGTTGGACTGCTACCTTTTATTCTTAATTTTCTGAGCTCAGTCCTAGTGTATTTAAGTTGCACTGTTTTCACTATTGTTACATGCTAAAATAATACAAAATGTTAGTCATGAGGGAAAAAGCAGTCATTTGCATTTAAGATTTTTTTTTAGAACCTTATTTAAAGACGAGGAGACATGAATTATTGTCTCATGCTGATTATTTTTGTCATTATATGCAAAATGAAGAATATTGTTATTGTGGTCTTAACTGACAGAGGTAATTGATTCTCTCTGATTTTTTTTTTTTTAAATCTAGATAATGAAGTTAGTTAAAAAAAAAAGCCCCATCTCATTGTTTTTAAGACCTCTGAAAAGTTTATGGGGGGAGGGAGGAGAGGTGTTGTACGAAAGGCAGAAGGCACATAGAGTTTTACCTTTTGAACAGACCTTGACATTGATTTAAAATAAGCCTAATTTAATAGGTATTGTATTGCACACTGAAGATAATTTAGGCTAGTGTCAAGGACAAGTGTTATCTATTCCTTTGTTGTAGTGAGGTATTGAAATAATGAGTGGAACAGAAGGGAATCAGAAAATGTTTGAAGTTTTTCATCTGTCTCTAGATGGGTATTTTTAATCACATTCTCCTGACTTTTGCATGCAAATTACAATGAACAGCACACACTATATAAAATGAAGAGCTGTATTTTACAAAATCTATTTTCTTGAAGTTTAATAAGCTTGCAAAGATTGGCCTGTGCTTTAACTAACTAGTTACCTTTTTATACCTCAGCTGAAATTAAAACCTTAGAATTTAAATGTTGCTGTTTTGATCCTATAGCAGAGGAATGGAAAGCTTGGTCTTTTTGGGGGTTTCTGAAACCATTTCTTTCTTGGTACTCAAGGGCTGCAGCTCCCAATGACAGATGAGACAACTGTTAAGATTTAATACGTTTTTATTTCAGCAATATATCTTGCTGTGTGACACCAGCCCCTCTAATAACCCAGTGTCTGGATTACTTACTGCATAGCGTCACTGCTTAACTGCTGACCTCTGTGGCAGAAATAAAATACTGAACTCCTGTATGGTCTGTGCTTTTGACTTGGAAATCTACAGACCTGCAGAGTCATCCCATACCCACAGGCTCAACTGCATGAAGAACAGTCAGGGTATCCTTTTGAGCCTTGTCCTGTTAGAAAAGGAGGCAGACTTTTATAGTGCACTCTAAAAGTGTGAAATTGCTTCCAAAGTAATATTAACATCATTGTCCTCAGCGTGGTTCTCATATACTCATTTGTGCTGAGGAATCAAAAATAGAGGAGATGAAATTGGCTTATTCACATGCTCAGATTGTCCCAGCTAGTCTTTCCAAGGACAGCACTCTCTGTTCTGATACCACGTTTTCTTCATGCACCTCTTTAATGACAGGATAGATATAATTTTTCTATTTCTTTTCAAAATGAGCCAAGGAGATACCATGGTAAATCATATATTGTGGTAATTTTGCAGAGTATGAGCTTAGCATTGAACAAGAGGATTTAGGAAAATAACAGGGCAGCATATACAGAAGAGCATTATATATGCTTTCAAAGGAAGAAGAAGCAACCCATTAAAAAAATCCCATGATAAAACCCCTAATGATTAAAAAACTTTTTACTTTAGGACAGAAATATTTTCCCCAGCTGTTCTCATAGCCCAAACAAGCGTGGAATTAAGCATTTTGGTACCTATTGTATGGAGAGATTGTAGCAACTGTGGAAAGCAAATTTCTCTCTAAGTGTACTATCTTAATTTTTGCTGAAAAGCATAAAAGAGAACATGATTGTTTTAAAAAAATTAGGGTGATGTTCTCTTCTTGCACTCTTATTTTAACTGCAGTTCTATGATTAGTTGCAGGCTCTGAAATCTCTTAACCCATAACCTTAAAGAAACCAGTTTGGCAGTGAGATGTGTCTGCAGCATTTCTGCTTTTCGAACTTTGCATGGCTGACTCCATCCTCCAAGAGATCAGGGTGCAGCACTGGCACTGCCCACTCTTTCACCAGAGTTTAGCTTAACAGCTGTGGGTGCCAGTGCTGATTAATACATTCACTGAGAAGGCTGGGATCTGTAGCTAATTCCAGCCGCTTATGGAGCATTCCTTTGCATGGTTACAGTTAACAGCAGAACTGCAGCATTGAGAAACATAAGTTAACACAACAAACTGCAGCTTTTACCTGTTCCTGGCCCAGGTGAATATGCCCTACTGAACAGAAATTCAGCTACTGGCACCAATGTTCTTCTACCCCTGTCTGCCAGTACCATGAAACACAAGAGTGCTTCTGCATTTTTGGGTTATCTGTCCGTGGGAGCCGACAAATGGAGATGGCCGGGGAATTTAGCTGGTCGTGAAGGCCAAGATCCAACTCTGGTGTTGGACTTACTGTGTCCATGCAGTAGGTTTAGCCAGGTGAGCATGTCAGAAGGACTTCTCAGGATAATGTGTTGGTGTGTGCTCTGTAGGTACTTGTGTCTGTCTGGATGCACATGTGGGCTGGCAGTTCAACTCTCTCTCGGTGCATTATGTACAGCAGTGCTGTGCCTGGTGTGTTCAGGCTGTGAGGTCATGAAAAACCAAATCCAGTTGACTGGTCAGGCAGCTCAGTGGCAGCTACTGCTAAGAGTTCTTGTAATACTTTTAACACTGTTCAGCTATTGTCCTGTTTCTTGGCCTAAGCCTCAGCTTGACTTACACTATGAAGGTCAAGTCGAGAGCAATTCTGACAGAATATACACAAATTACTTTCCAGGGTGCCACAGTCATGCTTTCTTTTAGAGTGTTTCTCAGCAGTAGTGTGGAGAAAGGACAAAAAGTCATTTAAATAGATGTAATATTAAGCTAACATTTTAAATATTTTAACATCCTAAATATAATTTAAATATTTTTAATAGTATGGTAACTTAAAGGATAGCACCTAAAACTGCATTAAATTCCTACTGGGAGAAGATTAGATTGCAATTTAATATTGATTCTAGAATTTCTCAAATCAAAGTGCTGTGGGAAATGAATAATCAAAAGCAATGTTTTAATAAAAAGCTTGCATATTTACTTCAGAATATTTTCTTAGATTTAAAGAATCATGAAAGCAGAAGATTTTAAAACTACCTGTAAAATTAAAGTATCCTTTGAATCAATAGATGAGTTCTGATCTTGCAAATACGATTTAACTTGCTATGTTATGTTGAGCTTTGAAAGTGAGGTGCACTTACTTAGTCAGCAGATTTGAGAATTACTTTCATCGAGACCTATGATGTATTTTCCAGCAGTGGTTATTTTATACCTTGGGGTTTTGAGGGGGTGGATTATGTTCAGCAAAAGCAAATGCAGAGTCCTGCATGTAGGCTGGAATAACCCCACTCAGCAGTATTAGCTGGCAGGCCACTTCTTGGGTAGGAGCAGATCTGGTGGAGAACCCCATGAACGTGAGTCAGCAGTGTGCCCTTGGAATAAAGATGGCCAGCTCCATCCTGGGCTGTGTGAACAAGTCTGTGGCCAGCAGGTTCAGAGAGGTGATTAGGCTGGACGTGACCTGGCAGTGTGCGCTTGCAGCCCTGGGAGTGAAGCGTATCCTGGGCTGCACCAAAAGCAGCGTGGCCAGAAGGTCAAGAGACCCACCTGGAGTGCTGCATCCAGCTCTGGGGTCCCCAGCACAGGAAGGACATGGACCTGTTGGAGCGAGTTCAGAGGAGGCCACAGAGATGATTACAGGGATGGGACACCTCTCCTATGAGGAAAGGCTGAGAGTTGGTTCAGCCTGGAAAAGAGAAGGCTTTGGGGTGACCTAATTGTGGCCTTCCAGTACCTAAGGGATCCTACAAGACAGCTGGAGAGGGACTTTTTACAAGAGCATGTAGTGAGAGGACAAGGGGGAATGGGTTCAAACTGAAAGAGAGTAGGTTTAGATTAGATATTGGGAAAAAATTCTTTATTGTGAGAACAGTGAGGCACTGGAACAGATTGCAAAGGGGAAGTTGTGGATGCCCCACCCCTGGAGGTGTTCAAGGCCAGGTTGGATGGGGCTCTGAGCAGCCTGGTCTAGTGAGAGGTGTTCCTTTCCATGGCAGGGGGGTTGGAACTAAATGATCTTTAAGGTGCCTTCCAAGCAAAACCATTCTGTGATTCTATGATTATTTCTCTCTGCTTCTGGAGTATTTTGGCCTCCTCAAGACAACCAAGACATTACTGTGATAGCCCAGCCAGAGCCCATCATGGTGAGTTAGTGGGCTGGAAACCACCACAGGGAAAGGGGGACCTTAAGGGGTGCTGTATGGCCAAGCTGCTCTAAGGCACAACATTCTTGATATAACTGCTCTTTACCAGGGATGGCGAAGATGGAGCTGGACTTTTCTCAGAGGTGTGTAGGAGTAATGCGAGGGACAGTGGTCACAAGTTGCAACAAGGGAAGTTTCAACTTGATATAGGGAAAAAAATTTTTTAAAACCAAAAGAGGCTAAACACTGGGAGAGTGCCTAGAGAGGCTGTGGGTCCATATTTGGGGTTATTCAACTGGATGTGGCTCTGAGCAATATCCTCTCACTGACCCTGCCTTGAAAAAGGGCTTAGACTAGCTCATCTCCAGAGATCCCTTCCAATTCAGATTCTTCTATGATTCTGTGTGAGCTCACACTTCTGTGTAATCCACTGAAAATTTAATACAAAGTGTTAATTCTAATACAGAATGTAGAAGGTGAACCTTAAAATGTTCTTATTTTTCCAAAAGCAAAAATGCAGTAAAGTTATTACAGAAAGTTCTTTGTTTGCCTTTTTTTCTACCTATGTGACTTTGAAAAGTTTTATGAAAAGCTAGTTCTGGTTTCATGGCTGAAGTGATTAATTAGGACAGGTAGTGATATTCTTGAAATTATAGAGGTTTGTTGTTTGTGTTACAACTTATCTTAAATTGAAACTGTGCTTGCCCTTTATCTCCTTTTAAAATGTTGGGTGATGTCTAAGTCTGTTGAGAGGACACTCAAGTTGCACATACAGCACAGAATGACTCTTAAATGCTGCTATTTTTGTTAATTGATTTTTTTTAAATGTCTGTGGGCATTTGTGAAAATAACTTTTTTTCCTGTATTTTCTCTTACCAGTTCATTGAAACAGTAGTTATATTTAAATGGGTTTTTAATGAACCATGTAGAAAAGTGAAGCTCGAGGAATAATAAGAATTTGGGTCTGCCATGGGGCTATTAAAGTCAGTTCAGTCATCAGAAAACCTATGAATTGATTTTGTATTTAGTTTCTTTCATATCTAAGTAATAATTGGCTACTCCCTTGCTAGTTATTTTCCCAAATTTATGTTTTTTTTCCTCTTACACTCATCTGTTCATTCACAAGCAACTTGTATTTTGGGATGTTTTGGAGTCTGAGGTGCCATTAGCTGAAATTTGATTTACTGCTGGGCCTTATTAAACAAGTACTCTTTAGTTCTGCATTGTAACATGGACTGAGTAATACACAGACTGCTTTGGGTAGCAGTGATTTTTACCAACCACAAAGAACGAGGTTGCAGAGGATGTGTGTAGTCAGTTCTGTGGTTGCCTTGCCAGTTCACTGTACAGGCTTGCCTAAGACTGGAATCTTTTTTTAGAGGAAAGGATGCCAGTGATGTTTGTGTTTAAATTTTCTTCTGTGTCCTCGGCTTGCTGCATATGCCTGAAAGTGTATGGCCCTGCTGTGAGAGTGACTGAGATCTCCCAAATCAGCAGACCAGGTTGCTGTCAGAAAGTGAATGCAGATACTTTGGGACTGCAGGACAGGGCTGGGCTTAACCCTCTGGCATCAGGGTTTAAAGGAAATGCTTGAAGTAGCTACTTTAGGTGAAGATATTTTGACAAGGCTAATTTACATTTAGAATCTCATTTGGACCATCAAAACCTCTATATTCAAGGACCATAAGTCTCCTGTTGAAAAGGCTAATTCAGTTATTAAGCATAAACTGAGAACCAAAGTCCTTGCCAGCGTGGGTGCCTCACCAGAGGTGCGTGGTTGAGCTGCTCCATCACTTGGAGCTGCCTCAGAGGGCTCTGCTCTCTGTTCTAGAACCAGAAAAATGACAACTTGTGTCACAGGCAGTTTTGCCCACAGATGTCCATCCTGCAGGAGAAGTTGTGCAGCATAAATGCCAAAAGACCATAGCAGCTGTTAAAGGGAAGACCACATCTGGAAGTTGTATAGACCAGGAGGGGAAGTGCATGGTTCAGCCAGGGGACTCCAGACACTTCTGGTTGCTTGACAGATCAACTACTGAACAATTGGCCACTGAACAGCGGAAAAAATGGGGAATGTCCTTGTATGAAGTTATCTGATAAGTGTCCTTCTGGTGAGAATAAACCAGATATTTAAAATGGCTCCTAATCATCAAAAAAGATAAGTGATTTCAGTCTCACTCAGTGTTAAAAAGAGTGGATAAGAAGTGCAGAGTCTCTGAAACTCAGAGGATGTGAAAACCAGAGGACCAGTTGCTGTCTTTCTGGCAGAATGGAACTGTAATCCTAACTGGTGATAGAATAAATCTGAAATCATTACTGCTTCCTACACATGAGCCAGTATCAGATTCATCAATAAATTTCACAAAAGAATTAGCAGAATTTGGACAAATACTTAGAAATATGCAAAATTTAAGTGATCTTTTTGACAATCTTACTTATCATAGTGGTGGAAAATTACAGCAAAATTTCTAGGTTTATGAATTTCTGGGAAGTGGAGGACTTCTGGTTTTGTGGTTTTGTGCTGGGGAGAGATAACCTAATCGGACCATTTGATAGTGATGAATTGTTTTATATGATCTTAGTACTTAATGTAAACAACCATTGCTGCTACAAATAGTTTTTTAATCCAGTTAATTAACGTTCAAGTACTTAACCTAGTATATTAATTAGGACTGCATATGTGTTTACTAATTTTTAATTACTTTAGAATAGATGGAAATTGTAATAATTAATGTTGGAATGCAGACTGCTGCTGCTATGTCAATATTAAAATAAATCAATCTTCTTGCTTTCCATTTATTTAAGTAAATATAACCTGGTTAGTTCCTGGTATCTCTTTCAGAAAGAGCTAAAGGTTGGAGTGCAATTAATTCAGTACAACATGGTGTTATAGAGAGCTGGATGCAGTGATAGGCTGGAATGATTTCCTCCTATCCCAGAGCCAAAGACACCTCAGTAAAACCTTGTTTTGATATCTCGGGTTGTAGAATAATTTCTTTGTAAGCCATTTGCTTGATGAACCTACTTTATTTAACAAAAAGAAATTTTTTTGCTCTCCCTTCTTTTTTTGTTTGCTATGGAAAGTCTTTATCAGTCAAAAGAGAAAAACATCAAGTTATCTGGTTTTTAAAACATACTCCTATAATTTTTTTGTCTTCAGTGTATAAGGGTAGCAATAAGAAAATCCCCATGCCTCTTGAAATAAACTAAAGATCACAGGTATGCTTTTTACAACTGAGATAATGGTTGAGTTTTACTGCAGTTCTTTGTATTTCTAAGAAAAGAACAAGTGTTGGTCAAACAATGAATGTTGTTGCTTTTTAAAATAATTGTATCTTTTGTTGATAATTCATACAAGATTACTTGTATTTCTTGCTCTGAAGTTTGAAAAGTATTTTAGTTTATGCATATTAACTGTTCAAAAACTTACTCTGAATTCCTTATTACTCTTAATTGCTGAAATTGAATGAACCTTTCCATAAGTTGTAATCTGAACAGAGCTGCTGTCTTTATATCTGAATGTGTTAATGAATATTTGAAACATATTTTTTCTTGAAAAAGTAATATATGCATGCACTGGGGACCAAATTCTTATATTAATCAAACTGATATTTCCTGTGCCAGCTTACCTTGATGAATGATGTGGATCTGTATTAAAACCTCCTTTCCTTTGCTTTTGCCATATTGTAATAAGAAACGTAAGCATGCCAGTCTAAATTTAGCATATGGTTTATTAAATTTGTTTTGGGAAGACAAAGTAACTTGTTGCTACTTGATTTTATTTTTTATTTCCAGATTTTTGCTTCAGTGATTGAAAAACGTAAATAGTCCTGTTACCTTAGGTGGTTAAAACTGCTGTTACCTATTAAACCATATTTGTGCATTCTTTGATACATACAAGTTCAGGTCCCATGGAAGGGGGGGTGGATAAAACTTAAAATAACTACTGTTATTATTTATTACTTTTGATATGATATTTGGTCTTTGGCTGTTTCAAAAAAAAAAAAGATTAAACCAATCAAAAATCCAAATGGCTCCAATATTTCCTGTTTTTTTGTGGAAATCTTTTAAAGAGCTAATACTGGTCTAATATTGAACATCTAAGCTATTTTCTTTATTCATGTGTTATTATGGTTTGTTCAGTCCTTCTGCATAAGATTGGATGGTATGATGAATTTCTCAGGTCACTGCAAATGATGGGATCTAAAACTAAAGGACAGAGAACAAAGAGGAGGCACAGCTCATGTCAGGTATTAGAAATAATAGTGTGATTCTTCAAAGGTTAGGGTAAGTCCAGTCATTTATTTCATATTAAGAAAAAAATCAACATAGAAGCAGTCTCCTGACAGTAAAGATGATGTTTCCAGAAAAGCCATCTTTGTTTTCTGCTATCTTTGTATATCTTATATCTAAAGCCTAGCAAAATACCATAGGCTTACCTTTGACTTTAAAGCTGATAAAAGCTGGTCTAGTATTGTGTGCTCCATTCTTTGCCAAATTAAAAATATCTTGGTGGTTAAACATGACTCACCAAGAGGTCTTTTGTTTCCTTGGCATAGAGCAGTGTTTATCACTGTGGATTCTTCCACCAGAAGATTCATCATATCTCCAGTGACCTACTCCTGTGGTTCCTTCTAAGTTGCCATAAGGTGTCTCTTCAGATGTTTTTTGTTTTGTTTCTTGTTCCTGCAAAGGTGGTAGTTGAGGTGTGATTTCTGGGCCTCCAAAGGTGAAAAAGTGGGTAATTGCCCTCCTCAAAGAATCTCCCTTGATTAAAATAAAGAGCGTTGCAGAAATCAGAGACAAATGCTTGGTACCATAATACAGTGTAAGATGTTTCAGCTGTCCTTGTTTCCTCTGCATCATCTGCAGAGTGTCATACCAGGCTCTGGAAATCAAGATTCAACAGTGTTGATTTGTATTAAGTTTTCCAGTCCCAAAGACTTTCTAGCTTATTATGAGTAATGAGTGTACCATTGTAGTGCTGTTTTACAACGAACTCCCTAACCTGTGTTCCTAATGCTAATTAGGTTTGGAGAAGACTAGCATGGCTTGTGTTTCTTCACATGTTATATGAAAAAATGTTACAACTTGGCATGCTTTTTAATGGAACTGAAGCCTTTTGAAGGTTTGATGCTGTCAAAACAGTGAATACCTGTGAAAAAACAGAAGATCAAAAGCTAAGCTTGAAATAAGAGACATTCATTTTTAGATATTCTGAAGCTGTAGGTTGTAGACTGGAATAGGCAAAAAGCTGGAGGCAACTTACAGTAAGACAGAACACATATAGAGATTTATATGGAAATACCTTTTTACATATATACAATATCTATAAAATATTTGCAACTGCATGCATTGAACAGTATTTTTCAATCAGCTTCAAAGGAACAGAATGTGATTTGGGGATTTATCTTGATACATGACATGCAAAAGAGAAAGAGATTTGATGTTTCATGCCTAGGATTCTTAAATGCTTTATTTGTCTTTTGTTGTAATACCTTACAGATCTTCACTTGTGGATTAATTTATTTTCAGTTGCTGGAGATTGGTAATTAGCTTACTATAAAACAGTAAGAGAGTTACGAGTAAAGTTTGAGAAGCATATTTTTGTAAGCACAGATATTTCACAATGTGTTAGAAAATTAATTTTCCAATACTTTTGAGCTACTGACATTTTGGTGTTGTCAAGTCCCTTTTGTGTGTAGATTTCTCAAGCATAAAATAATGACTTTTATGTTAAAAACATGTTCCAGCTGTCTGCAGCTGCAGCCTGGTTTTCCTGCTGCTCCCTACTTTTCAACTAGCACTGGAGAGACCATGGACCCTTCATCCACTACCAATTTCCCCTTTCTGTTTTATGCGTGCCAGAGCCTAAATTAGCATTAGATATGGAATTACCAGCAGAAGTTTGCTACTCTCTGTATTTTCAAAATGACTCATTAAAAAGAGTTAATGCCTGAAAGTACTTTCAAAAGCTGAATTGCCAAATGGTTTCCACTGGGACTTACAGTTCTGGGTTTAAATTTTTTTACTGGTGTTTATGTAAGTTATCTTTGAGTAAAGGGAATAATATTAAAATCTTTGGGATAAAGAAGATGTTGAAATCACTTTAAAAAAAAAAAAGGAGAGAAAATGACCTCTGATTCCTTTATGTTACACAAGGTTTTGGCTGTTTTTCTAACAGAATAAACAATTTGTAGAGGCTAGCACACGTTCAAGTTGATTTGCTCCATTTACCCTACCAATTTGGACAGAAGAATGTTAATGCTTTCTTGGAAATGTCTTTCAAATATTATATTATAGAATAATTTGCAGGCTGCAGAATGCTGTCATCCATAAAACTTTTTCTCTCCATCTTGAAAATTAAGTTCTACAGTGAAATGTGTATTAGAGCTGGCATTATCTCTTTCAATAGGTCACCAAAGATAAATTGGGATAAATTATTTGTTTCAAATAAAAGCATTCATTTACAGTGGGGAAAATATCTCAGATGTATCAAAAATCACTATGACGTTTTTCCTATTTTTCTTGCAGTGGTGAACACAGATTTAGTAAACCTTTATTAAATTAATGACTAGGCTAAGTTTCAAATTGGACTCGAGATTTCAAACTTGTCTTGGAGAAGCTGATTGCAAACAAACACAGAGTATCTCTCTAAATTTGACTGAAGAAATGTTGAGAACCCTACAACTTAAATAATATTAATAGGTAATAGATCAATAGGTGGCAGATTAATAGATGATAACTGTTAGTGATTATAACACTTCCTTGGCTTTGTATTTTGTGTATAGCTTTCAATGTGTATTAACATAATTTCTTCTTGTATGTTTTTATTCTATAAAATTGTGGTTTTGTTCATAATTTGACTCCATAGTTATGATGCATATAGAGGTACCAAAATACAGATGAAAAATTGCAATGAACAGGCATCGATCCACACTCAGATAATTTTCTACGTTACTGGGTGAGATGAAGTGGTTTGCTGGAAAAGGTGCAACCCTTCCTTTCCTGAGTTGGTGCTGTTCTTTCTGTGGCTGACAAGGATGAGTTCTGTGTTCCATCAGAGCTGTTGACCCTTTGTAGTATCCAGTTAATGGCTGCCTTTCCTTGGGCTGATGATCTAGACATTGATCAGAGTTTCTGCTGATAGACATTTCTCGCTCTTTGGTGGGAAGAAATGATGAAATGCTTATCTTCAATGGCACTTTGATGTTGCTTAAAGTTTTTTTTTAACAGTAGATTAAATTGTCATTTGCAGCTTGTGGCTGTGTTTGATGAGCAAGATCCACACCATGGAGGTGATGGCACCAGCGCCAGCTCGACAGGCACGCAAAGCCCAGAGATTTTCGGCAGTGAGCTTGGCTCCAACGCGGCATCGGCCTTTCAGCCTTACCAAGCAATAAGTGAAATTGAGGTCACCCCTTCAGTCCTACGTGCAAGTAAGTAAATGTTCTCGGTATCTCAATGTGTTTCATCTAAATTTACGAAGATGCCAAGTGCTGTTACCTATTGATGCTGCTGGGAAAATGATTCATTATCTGTCCCTATTGAAAGCTGATCAGAATTGAGAAACTGCGTAAATGCTTGTTGCATGCAAGCATTCAAACCTTTTCTGTTTTAATAAATTATTTATAAACTGCTTTTGGGAGCCATAAGCTCCTTCTGTGCTGCCAGTTTAAAATTGTCCTTACACTGAAAATCACAGCAAAATTTCCAAATGCAGTTTCTGCATGGTGTAATTTTCAGTTTGCCAGTTTCATTCCATTTAATGAAGAAAATGGTAAAAAGAAACTAAAGATAAGAGCACTTTCTACTGAACCTGTCAATGTTGCTAGGTTATGCTTGTCACCTTTCCATAAAAACACCTGCTAAAATGTACATTTACTGTGTTGCAAAAATACACTTCTTTGAAAAACAGAAACCATAGCCAAAAACAAGCCTTTGTTTTGTTTATTTCAATGTGGTGAACATTTGTTGCAAAACCATGTAGTAGGAATTACTTATCGCATTTCTTGCTCAGACAGATTCTGGGAATATTTCAGTTTATTAAGAAGAAAAATCATGGAGTGAAATTTACTGTGTAATTTTCATAGTTGTCAAAAGTACCACACAAATAAGACAATGTGGATAGAGCATTGTGATCTCTTACCTGTAGTGTCTGTCATTTTGCTCACTAAACTTCTAAGTAGTGACTCCACTCCAGAAAATTCTTAGCAGAAGTTAGTATCATCAGTCCTTTAATATTCCACAGATACAGTGTTTTAAAAAACTATTGGTAATACCCAAGAGATTGCTTTTGTGTAGGTGTTCTTTTAATGGATAAAAATCTGCATTTAAGCAATCAGGTAAAATGCAAATGGAAAAGTTACCAGTCTATTAAGTTTGAGGGGTTTTGTAGCAGAATGTTTTCTGTAAAATTAAGGGAACAACATTTAACAATTAGCTTAGATAGAGCTGAACACATATCTTTTCAAGCTATAACTATGCTTCATTGCAACACAGAATTAAATTAGGGAAGGGATTAATGGTAGAATAAAGAAGTATTCTGGAATTTCAGGACCCTTCCATTTTGCTGTCACTAGAGTATGCCATTGTAAAATGCACATCTCATTTCCATGCATATGCCAGAAAGCTGTCCTCCTGGGTTCTCAACTAAGGGGGGTTAGAGCAGGCAAATGCATACATATTTTCTCCTTAGTGTGATTAGCCTGTGTATTATACAATGCATGAATGTTAGTGCATTAAAATCATATAGCGCAGATAAAATTCAGTGAGATACCGGACAGCTCGCTTATCTTTGTGTCATTTTGGAAAATACATGGAATACTTAGCTAGTTCACTGATTGCTAAAATGACCAAAAAGTGCTTTGAGACCCTACATTATGAAGGTCTTTAGAAATATAGAAGACTTTTACAACTATTGGTAAGAATTATAGGTCTTTGACACTTTTTATAAAAGCATGCAAAAATAAAATACTTTAAACAATTTGTCATAAATACGTTATCAGAAATCAGAGATGTTCTCCTATCTAGCTAATTCTTTTTTTAAAAAATGTTGACAATTAGAAATATTTTGATTCTAAATATTCCAAACCACAGGCTTAGAATCCCAGTCCAGTAATATTATCCCATATTAAACATACCTATATCAAGAATTTCATTTAAATATACATTGAAAATGGAAATGCTATCCTTATTGTATTTCCTTTATAACTTGTGAAGTGAAGCATAGCATACAAATGGTATTCTCAGTATTTCAAATAATTATCTTCTTACTGTGTAAGTTCTATTCAGCAAATAAAACCCATCCAGTTTTGTGGTAGATGCAGATCCTGATTATTACATGTTGACAAGGTCATATATCTATTAATTGGATTGGAGATGGGATACAAAATTGCTGTAATTATTGTAATTTTCTAGCTAATTGCAGGGTTGGCGGTGAATATTTTACTTCTAACAAATGAAAAACAGTATTCCATCTGAAATTGGTTTATAGCATTTTAGACGTTTTGTTTTACGTCTCTGGTGCTTTTTGCTGGCGAGTTGGGCTCTGTTCCGCAGCACTTCGCCCGCAGGAGCCGAGCTCTGTGCCATCCTGCTGCCACTCACCTGCACCCGCGGGCTCCGGAGCGGCCTCTGTTCCGAGGCAGCATCTCAGTGCTTTAGGCTGGGGCTTAAGGGCCTGCTGAGATCTTCCTCTCTTTGTTCTGGTTGCCATGCTACCCCTTTTGTTTGTTTATAGATCACGCCATCCCTCCTCTCCCAGCAAGGGAAAGGTTAGCTAGATCAGGTCCAGCTGGAAAAGTAATATTCATCTGGAGTCCCTCTTTTCCCATACACAAACACAGCCTGT
Organism: Platyrinchus mystaceus; assembly: GCA_035041135.1. Lineage (NCBI taxonomy): Eukaryota > Metazoa > Chordata > Aves > Passeriformes > Tyrannidae > Platyrinchus > Platyrinchus mystaceus. Next base: position 13,089,417 of record JAWWLV010000088.1, read on the forward strand.
ACTTTGCACATTGCGAGGGGGGGAGTGTGTGTGTGTCAAATTGAATCTTCCAATACAAACATGGAAACAAAAATGAGGCTGGCCCATACCCCCTGTGTTGTTTTGCACTGTGAAAACACAATTCATCGACACAAGCAGTTGATTTATTTATGTTTCTTATCTAGCTCTTTCTTTTTTACTGCTTTTCTATTACCAAAGTTAAACTCCCTCTTGTTGTATTTCATCACTTGAGCTGCATGTTTTTTCTAAGCAGCCAGTACACAAGGCATTTTTTGTGTTGTGCCTGCATGCTTTCTGGGAAGAGGTTGGAAGCTCACTGCAGAAGATTGTTAAAGCAGACTGATGTTTATTCCCTGCTGAAATATAAACTGGAGGCGCAGGTGAAAATTGCCAAACCTAATGAGCAATTTGGCAGATAAGACAGGATGTCAGGCAGTGACAGTTCAGCAGCGGGTGCACTGCCTATGAACCAAGTTGTTTGTTTCCCAGTACTGCATTTAAATATGGTAAATAAAATCCCTTTCCAGCTGCATGAGACATTGTGAAAAGGGTCATCTCTTTCTCTTGTTTTCCTTTTAAATTATTTAGCTTGCTCAAGAGCTAAGACCACCCTTGGTTATTTGTCTTGATGTGATTGTATGTAACAAGTCTCTCTGAATATTTCAGCAGTTACAGTTAAAAAACATTTTAATATATAACATTATTTGGAAAACATATTAAGAGAGATAGAAAGGTTTAGAGAACTGATTCTTTTTCCTTTTTTTTCTTTCACCTGGCCCAAAGTAGAGTAAGAGTGCTGGGAGATCCTTCTTCAGTTAGCTGCTTAATCGAAGGGTATTGAGAAGATGAAGCCAGATTCTTCTCACATAGGCACTTTATTGCTGGAGGCAACAAATACCAGTTGCAACAAGGAAAATGCTAGTTAGAAATAAGGAAAACCATTTTCACCTTGAGAGCAAAACAAGCTGCTCAGAGAAGTTGTGGCATCTCCATGTCCTTGGAGGTTGACACAGTTTGACTGAACATGGCCCTGGACAGCCTGGTTTAGCTGGTCCTGTTCTGTGTGGAGTGATTGGACCTAATGACACCCAGAGATCTCATCCGAACTCTGTAATTCTGTGATTCCAAATATAATTATTGAAATGACACTATTTGCTTCTTGAAGCTATTATTTGTAAAAGAAAAATGAAGGTCATGGTGAAATATTTAGCAGACAGGTGTACAAGCATATTGTACAATACAGCTTCCCACCATGATTTGGTATTGAACTAGTCTGTGCCAGTGGGACAGAGATCAGCTGCCTTCTATGAGACCACTGCTTTTGTTTTCAGGTTGTCTTCAGTATGATCTTCAGTTCCTTAAAAATGAGATATGGGCTAATTGTAAGGTTCTTCTAAAGGCTCGAGGGTCAGCATCTTCCCAGGACACTGGCCAGAGCAGCGTTATAAATTACTAAGAGCTCGGTGGAAATCACGCACTGCAGTGAGATACGTGCTCAGGTGAATTGTATCATGTATTTTAGTGGGACTCTCAGTGTCAGTTTCATGTGCTGGTCAGAGAAGTGGACTATGAAAAAAAAGGTCTAGATGAGAATATTATGAAGTCAGTGCACAGCTGGCTGTGAAAATGTACTAGAAGTGCAGAGGAGCAAAGAAATTGCTGCAGCTTCACATCATTGTTTACCCAGCAGCATGGCTGTTGCTCTGAAGGTCCCTGTGTGCAAGTTTGCTCTTACCCTGCAATCAGCATAAGTTTATTTCTCACAGGTAAGAGCATGCATGCAGACTTTGACTGGGAATTCATTGATATATTGAAGTTCATGACCTTGCTTGTCTTTGAATTTGTGTCTCTCTCTGTTTTCTGAGTAGTTTTTAATTGTTCGCTGACAAATTAGTAGAGTGTATCAAGTACAGTCCCTTCATTTAAGTGCTGCTCAGTATTTTAATAAATCTGAACTGGAATATAAAGAATTGCATAAAAAAATAAGATTGAGTTTCTGGCACTTTGGATATCAATGTTTCAATTCATCATTGACTTGATGCATTTTGTAAACTGTTTTGAAATCAGTGAGGTGTGCACAGTCACTGCATCTAGACAGAAAAAGGTAATTTACAAGGCAATACTAATGAAAGCAAAGTACACAGTACTGCAAAAAGGATCTTGGCAGCATATGGCATTATCACAGTGCGTCTGGGCATTATGCTCTTCCATCATAGGTCAAAGGCAAATGCTGTTGTGAGCTCACTGTTATGAGCAGGAAGACTTCAGCTGGAGTGGCCACTTTGGTGCTAGCCTTGGAGGAATTCTAAACAAGTTGGAAAGAGCCAAAAGAGAGCAACAAGAGTAAGTTGCTTTGGAGGCTCTGATGAAGCATTGCTAGGATTGATTATTAATTAAGGAAAGATAAAAATTGATAAGATCCAAGTCTTCATGTCTGCTTAGAGAAGGACAGTGTGGTGGTTTGGAGCATTATCTGAGAAAAAGCCATTTTTTGTAACTCATAGGCCTAAAAATCACGTTTGCACCTCATGTAGCAAGCCAGTATTTGTGGGAATGGTTCAGAGGTTCTGTGTGCTGCTGAGCAGCCCTGCACTGTGCTCTAAGGCAGGAGGGCAACTGGCTGGTGGTGGCAATCTGTCCTGTTCCTGGCTAAGCCATCAGGTTGGTTGTTAACCAAGGTGAGCTGCTTCTTGACTCCATTGTAAAAACATGTGTGCCTAAGCATCTCATAATTTGAGTGTTCAAAAAATTCTATACTAAGGAAACCATTCAAAGGTGCGAATGCATAAATAAGTGTGTGAATTTCAAGTACTTTAAAATTGCTGTTTTAAATATGGCACTTCACTGATTTGATGCAAGTATTTATCTAGAGTCCCAAATGCATATTCTGAGAATTAATTTATTTTATTAATAATTTATTTAATTAATATTTGTAATATTTCAAGGTTTGGAGCACTTCATGTTAGTATGTTGGCAAAGAACTGCAGAGGTGAGTTTATATTTGTTCTGGTTTCAGAAATGATGATGGTTTCATCACTCTTTGCAACATATAACCATCAGAAACTTTTTCATTGTTGTTTATATCTTTGAGTCCTTATTCAGCTCTGAGTCGGCTTTGTATATGGAAATAAAGTAATTTTCAAATGTCAAAGAACTAAGGAAGCAAGAGATTAGAAAAGGGAGGAAGGGAAAGATGAGTTAATCAAAACCCAGATGTTTGGAGCTTTATCAGATCAAGTTATCTCTAGGATTAAATAGCTGATTACAAAATATGGAGAAAGTCATCCACATTTATAATGGAGAGTAGGGCTTTACAGGCAATGCTTGCTCAAGTCAGTGGGAGGTTTTCCATTAGCTCAGGGGTCCTCAAACTACGGCCCACGGGCCAGATACGGCCCCCTAGGGTCTTCAGTCTGGCCCCCCCCCCCCCCATCCCCGCCAACTCAGGCGAATCGCCAGAGCCCCGACGGCAAAGTTCCTTCAGTCCCTTCTGGCTGCCCTTTCCGGCGGGGCTGAGGAGGGGGCGGCGGCATCAGCGAGGTGGGCGCCTCCCCTCTCTCCCTCCCTCCCTCCAGCTCCCTGGCAGGACAAGCAAGCCAGCAGCAGTGGGGAGCACGTGCACCATCATGTCAAAAAAAAGAAAAATTGACTCCGAGTGGAGGGTATTCCAAGAAAGTGGACTTC
>JAWWLV010000088.1:13093200-13128625 GCA_035041135.1 Platyrinchus mystaceus
AAACTATAGTCTGGCCCCCGACAGTGTCTAAGGGACAGTGAACCGGCCCCCTGTTTAAAAAGTTTGAGGGCCCCTGCACTAGCTCCATAGAGCTTTGGGTCAGGTCAGCTTTCCATGAGGTGTCTATCTTTCCAGGGAAGTTTGGGGAATAAAATCCAAAAGATTTCCTAACTGTCATTCCCACTTTTACTTCTTTGCCAGGTTCTCTTATGTTTCCTTTACTCTCTTGGATAATACAAAAAGAACCTCGAACTGAGTCTTGCACCAAGCTGTTGGCATCTGAATAAGGAAGGTTTCTTATGCATTGGAGCTGGAGGAGAAGATTTAACGAAGTCTGTTTCCTCACCTTCTTGTGCTCCCACGGTTCAGGAATTCTTATCGCGTTTATCCCTGTAGCTCTATCAAGGATATGATTGTTTAAAAACCAGAGTTATTGAATCAAAAAATCAGTACCAGGTGCCACTTTCTTCCATGAGGCTAAATTTGATCTTTCTACAGCACAGTTCTGACTTGAGTGATCTCCAGTTGGTGTTTCCTCCAAGCTCAGTGCTCTGCTGTTAATTTGGGATTGTTGAGCAGTTTAAAAACCATGTGTTTCTGATGAGACTGTGACACATTTGTAAAAACAAATGGATTTTAAACTGCTTAGGTTTCTAAATTAACCTTTAATATCTTCAATCTTCTCAGTATATCATCAAGCAAAATACTGTCACTTCTAGTAGGATTAAAAAAATCCCTGAACCCAATAAAGTAAAGTATTTTAGAACTTACTGGGTTCTCTAGAGGAAATCTAGACATTATTCCATGTGGTGAAAACTTCTATTTACAAGTACTGATAATGGGGAGCAATAAAAATACAGTGTGGTACCTGATAGCTGGTTGTATTTCGTACCGTACCTATAGAACATAGCACAAGAGAGATAATAAGGAAGGGTTATGAAGATGAAGTATTGAATTTGAATAGTTTCAGTCAGGTTTGGATATTAGTCTCAATTTGACATGTTAAATAGATTTAATGATCACTTGAACAACAAGCTATTATGGAAATCACAGCTGTATTCTGAGAATATTTCAATACAATATTTCAGTAATGTGGTGTTGGTAGTGTGGGCTTTTATTTTCCCTTTCTTTAAATGAAAGGTAACTTTTTCCCTCAGGGAACTGTGTTTTTGTGTATACAAAAATGTTATGCCATTTTATCCAATCAAATATTACAGTGTAGCTGCTCAAGTCTGTTGTATTTTGGTATCATGGGTTTAATACCATTGTGATAAAGCTAGTTGTTTCTTTAAAGACTTTTGTCTTCACACGTGTATCAATAGGTGTAATAACTCTTTCAATAATTTCTTGATTGCTCCTCTGTTTCTTGTAATTTCATTGTAAGCAAACAAGAAGGAACACGGTAAAGGCAAAGGAATATGAATCTGAAATGAGCAGGGAATGCTTTTTCGCAGTACAGACAACCACCCTGTGAAATTTTCGACTTTATGAAGGAATGTGTGTACATATAACATTTTTTCCCCAAACAGTTTCTAAAAGCCTTATGCAGTATTTATAGGTACTCATTCTGAAATGTGATAGAACACTATGCTTCAAGGCATCATTAATATCCAGAACCACCAGTCTGCAACAGTAACTGGTATCCCAGTGGTGTTTTGCTTTGCTTTGAGGCAACAGCAATGGTGGGGTGGCGGTTGGCAACTGACATAAAGTACTTACAGACAATTTAGCAACAGGAGAGGATGCAGAGTTTGTCAAATGTACTTAATTATTCTCTCTGTCCTAAGCAGGCTGGTCTTACGGGAAGGTAGTTTTAGGGCTCGTGAAGAGTGTTATGGTACTGGGGGCTCTGTGCTGTTCTGTCTGCAAAGTTACCCTGTGTTCAGTGCATCGGCCAGTGCCTGGCTCCCCCCTCAACAAGCAGATGGATATTTTTGACCACAAGCCCAAGGCTGTAAGATATTACACTTAAAGTATATCCTTTATTAGGCTATTGTGCTTCAGTGTGAGTATTGTTACTTGCTTTTGTTCATAATTTATAAGGGATCTTCTTGCTCCTTTATTACATTTGAAGCACATGAGCTCACATACTCTTTGTTTTCAGATGAGGATGTATTTTGGAGATAGTCCATCTCTTTGGGTGATTACTGGGAAAAAGTTGCTTTAAATTCCATGTCTTTTGACATGTTCTTTTGAGGAGGATGAAGCAGGGACAGATGGCTGCTAGTTGAATAGGCTTGTTTTTTAGTTTGTTTTTTATTTACTCTCTCATACACTTAAAAGGACTGAAACATGATCCTGAAATAAAGGAGTGGGTGAGAAATAACTTTCCATTAATTTACTGCCTTATTTCATGCTTTAAAAAGAGATAAAATTTCTTCTTTCTCCCACCCATCTCTTGTTGTAAATCTTAAATGAATTATGTAAAAGTCAGACAAGTGCCAGCTTCAGAACTGCTGTGGGTTCATGTTAGGGACAGACTAAGCATTTCAGATGAGAATAAAGCATATGTATTTAGAAGAACTTTCCTCTTTTTAACCCCTGGCACTGGATGCCATAGAAATGACAAGCTTGGCTTCAGCCCATGAACCTGGTCTGAACTGAGATGAGGCACGAGCCCACCACCTACTTTCCTGCTGGCACAGCTCAGCTTGGCTCAGTGTAGCTCAGTGTCTCTAACTATCTGAAGACAGGGCCCCTCATCTGCCCTTTTGTGATGCTGTGGGGACAGACGGGGTCCCCCTTAGTGACACAGCTGCCACCTCACTGGTGGGGGCTTTTACTACACAGGCTGATGCCAGAGCTTGGCTGTTTGGGGTTGGAGTGAATGTGAACTTGGGCTGTGTTCCAGGTCTGCATTTCTTGCCTCTGTTATGGATTTAGGTAATTAATTCTGTCAATAGTTTTGAATTTACAGAAAGTGGAAGTGATTGTATGTGTGGGCAGGGAGTTGGGGACCATGTGGGTTTACAAAGGAAAGCAAAAAGTGGTGCTTAGGTTAAGATAAAAGGTTTGTACTACTGCTTTCATGCATACAGTAAAGGCTTGTACAAAGACAGCAAGAGCAAGCTTGTGTTAGCTTCCAAAAATTGTGCATATGAGTCAGGGACTACGCTTCTCAAAGCAAACTTTGATCAACCATTAAAACCTTATCCCGAGGGGTTGGATTTGATTCAGCTCTCTGTACAACACTGCTCATATTCACAACTGAAAGTAAAATAGGGACTCTTTTGGCAATTACTGGGCCACAGCTGATTCAAAGCAGACATGATGGGTGAGGTTAATACCAACAGACTTGAGGTTCTGCATCTGAGCTAAATGCTCAAGGCAACCCAGTTTCTCATTCCTGGACAAGAATGGACACCTTCAGGGTGAGTTCATGTGACCTGTTTTACAGCTTATTTCAGGGTGAAATGGAGCGTGGCCTAGACTAGTTGCACTGGCTAATCTCTATTGATGGGAGAGAAATGGAGTTGACCAGTTATGAAACACGTCTGTGGATCCCCTTCTGCCCGTGATTTAACTCACACTATAAAGGCCAATTCTTAATGAGAGATATTTTTAAAAATTTTTATTACGAAGTAGGATGTTGCCTTAAAAATGGTTATTTGCAGATTTGGAAGAGAAAAGTCTTCCAAAGGCTAAGTGGCATTTTACAAAGCAAACGACTTCTCAGTTTGAATCACAGAACGATTTTACATGGCCCCAGGAAGTTCCTCCACAGCCCTAATTATGTTTGGGAAGTATATTTGGGTCGTGGACAGTATGTTGTGAATGCAAATAGTCCTGCGTTGGCATTTTTTCATAGTAAAATTAAGTTTGAGACACTTCCATGGCATTTTGTGGTTAAACCAGCAGTGTCATCTGCCTTGGGTCTGCAACTGGTTTCTAGTCTCTGTATATAGTACTGCTCCCAAACTGGTAAACCTCTGCAAAGGAGCGTCTGTGCCTTTTCTTACCACTCATTCTCAGACTTCAAAGCATAACAGGTACCATGTGACAGTGAAAAGCCAGCCTAAATCTTGGGGAACAAGCACGATGTGGAGTTACTGAGCACTGAAGGACCTGAGTTGTCTTCATGGCTCTGTGCAGCTGAGTGTCTCTGTACCCCATTCCCTCACACACTGTGCAGTGTCTTGGTGTTATTACAGCCATCCTGCCTTTTCTGCTGTTCAGGGTATTCCGGCTCCCTGTGGGCTTGGGAGAGGAAAGTTCTTTGTATACATGCTCCAGCCTCTGAATGGGTGGCTGGGGAAAGGAGCATCCCTCAAGTATAGGCTATTACAGTAAATGTTTTTTGCAGATTTGTAGACAGAATGATGGTGAGCAACAACTGCTGAGACTTTTTCAAATGCAGTAACATTTGAAGCAATGCTAGCAGTTCATTTCTACTAGACTATGAAAGAATAAAATTATGTTCACCAGTTTCTGACAAGTTAGAGAATGAGCACATGTGCCTTGTTAACCAGCACTATGTAATATACAAATTAGCCTTTCAGTGTTTTTGGTGAGTCCTGACTTGATCACTCCTCTTTTGGGCTTTTTGAAGGTTTTCTGGATATGAAAGCTTTCTCCACCAAATATAAAAATGACGTTAGCTTCTTCTATTCCAACACATTTTAAGCTCTGATGTTTAAGACCTTTATTAGATGATAGAGGGATTTTAGGTCAAGCACTGCCTGACTTTTACAATGATTTCCATCTGCAGGGTCTTGCATAGTAAAGTCTCTTCACGTTTTATTTAAAATTTTAGTTTGGCTCTTGACTCATGGAAAAATAAATAAAAATGAAGGGCTTACTATGAGTGCTGCAGTGAAAAAAATATGGAACTGCTTTGTCAAATGAAATGCGTGACATTTATCCATGAGAAATGTCCATTAAGTGAGTGAATAAAGTTACTGCTCTAGGTTGACATAGCAAGCAATATTTCTGTGAGTATTGTACGTGTCGATGATTTACCTCTACCTCTATTTTAAGTTCATCTTTAAAGTAATAAAACACAAATGGGCAAAGTCTTCCCATAATCCTGCTTTCCCATAGCTCTTTGTTGTGTTGCTTAAAACATAGCAATGCAGTGTAATATGTATTTTCACTTCATCCATCCATAAAGGGTAGGGGAAAATTTGTTTGCAGTTAATGCTGGTACTGAGATATTATTTCTAGTTTGTGCTTCAGCAGTGACCAGGGGTGCAGGACATGTGGCTGAAGGCTTGGGGAGATGGTCACTGCCAGATGCTGGCTCCAGGAGCCTCAGGAGGAAGAGAAGAAGCCATGTTTAAGCAGTAATGGAGGGAAGGAGGACAAAAACTGAACTGTTTGAAAACCTATCATTCAAAAAGTGAAGGGTGAAAAAGCTCCAGTGAAACTGCAGCTGTGAATACTCTTAGGTGTTTGTTTATTGCACCTTGGTCTGCCTGTTTCTTGTGTTAGCTGGAGAGTTCATCCTAAACTGTGTGTGAAGTGTCTTGGCAGCTCCTCTATGCAGCAGTACGTGGTGGTGGCAGCAAACCCAGAAAGCCCATGGAATATGGGAGTAGCAGAACAGTGCCTCCCTGAGCCATGTCCTTGGTGGGGCTGGGAGCGAGCAGCTGCCCTCCCAGGGGCTGCAGGCTGTGGGTTTGCTGAGGGGAGTAGGTCATCTGTGCCTGGAGTGTGCCCCAGACCCCAGGCAGGGGAATGGTGCTCAGGGCAATGGGAGCTTTGCTGGGCTCGGACCCCGCAGCCTTCCTGCTCCAGCACACGCACAGTGGTGTGAGCTCCTGGAGCAGCTCAGTGCCTGTGCATGTAATTTCCCTGTTGTATTAGAATTCTTATAGTTCAGTGGCTGTGAGTTCAGGATAGTATTGTAATACTGCTATTTATGTGCTGTTTACCTGGTGTGACTTCTGGTGTACAAGCAAGCTTCTAGGAGTCTTCACTCTGCATTTTACCAGAATGATTTCGTGGATGTGAATTTTTTGCTTGGGATTCCTATTATGGGATGAATTGAATATTAAATTACTCCTCAAATCCTCAAGGCAGTACATCAACTTCACTCATACAGAGCAATTTGTGCTGTGCTGTATGTGCTGTGTACTGGCTTCAGTTTCTGAATTCTCCCAGGGCAAGGATTTTGCTCCATTCGTTTCCATTTTTCTTTTTCAAAGTCGGAATGTTTTACTAAGAGTGAAAAATATTTTCAATTAAGTATGTTAATTTGTTCTCGTGTTATGGGCTTGTATTCCATCCTCCCCTCATGGAAGTTTTGCCAGATGTTTTAAATATTTTCTGAATACATATGCTTTCAAGGTTTTTCTGCAAATCCAGTGTGTTTAACAGGCACTGAGACCTTGTGAATCAATGTTGTATTTTTCTCTACTTTATGCTTCTCAGATCTGGCAGATGTCTTGAGTTCTAGGACAGAATATTTTCAGTGTTTTCTGTATGAAAGCAGATAAGATTGGTGCATAGTTAGAATTTCATTGGAAAGGATCAGAGTTTCAGACCTCTGTGGGAGGAAGGCATTTCATTGACCACATGTTTTTACAGCATTTAGTAAATTTAGTAAGCAATTAAATCCAATAATTCATCTTATGCTGTATCAAAAGGGATGGCTTTTGTAATGAAAGCTGTACTTGTGGGGCTTTTTTCACATTCCCTTTCCGTTTTTTTTTTTTTTTTTAGGTGTTTGTATATGTAACATGTAAAGAAAGAGTGTTTCCTTGATCTTACCTTGGAAGAAGATCTTAAAGTCATAGTTTTAGCTAGATGGATGGTAATTTAACTCAGAGATACATGTGCTTAATTCGGTTTTATTTTCCTCTAGACCAGCCAAATTAAATACATTTGTTTCATTTCAGTCATAACTATTTTATTACTTCCACTGCAATATAAATAGTTTGCTCTGTGTTTCCTTCCTTGATTTTTTTTGCCCCACAATTTTTTCTGTCATATGCTTTTAAGACACCTAAGGGGTCATTTTTGAACAATGAAAAGTGAGGAAATGTCAAAGTTAGGGCTGCTGATGGAGGCTCGTCGTGTGCTCTGTGCTCTCTGCCTGTAGTTTTCAAGCTGCAGAACGTGAGATGCTCAGCACGTGTGATGAGGATGAGGCTTTAACTCGAGCGGAGGTTAGCTGGTGACTTGATGCTCCTTCCTTCTGTTTCCATTTGCTGACTTCCAGATTGAGAACCCGGTGCATCTGGGTTAACTTGATGCCTCATGGAAATTTTAGAAAGGAGACAACCATTCCGTATCAGCCTGTGATCAGAAACAGAAGGAGAATGGAAAAGAGAAGGCATGAAAAATTAAAGAACAAAGAAGCATGGATCAGAAAAGCAGCGGGGGGGGGGGGGAAGGAGCTAGTGGCAGAGAATGCTTACCTCCCTGGGGACAAATAAAAATACATAACTGTTTCCTTGATGTTACTTTGCTGTATAAACAATTACCCCAGGACCCGTGTAAATGATGTATGACTCTGAGAGAGAAAGTGAGTAGGTTTCTAGGTTTCTGCTGCCCTCCCTCTCACCCTTCCTTTCTCTTTGAAAAATTCTTGGTAGAACCTGAGACCTGGTCCATGCCAGAAACTGAAGAAAAAAACAAAAATAAAGTTAAAGACATGAAAAGGAAGGATAATCCCATACGATTACACTTTTGTTATTTCTCAAACGTTAATCACAAAATGAAAAATGGTAGTGTGTAATCTTAGATTTGTATAAGTGCATGATGACATTTTGAATTACCTTTCCTGAAACACAAACTGTGGATGTCTCAGACACAGAAGACATTCACTGAATTGCAGAGCTTTAAAAATGACAGTCCTGGGGCTTTGATGGATTCTCTGTCTCCTGAAGTCTTGAAATTAAAGTCAATATTTTTCTGTAGTTCCAACAGAAGTTAAAAGACTAAATGCAGACATTATGGCATGGTGTACCTGGGCTTATATAGGTGTTTGACAGGATGATCACAGGGTGTCTTCAGGATTTGAGTTATGAGTCTTGTTTGGAGTCTCTCAGTAGTGCTGCAGTGTGTGTAGTGAATGATTCTTCACATACTTGGACTTGTGCTTTTCTCATTTAAGATTCTTCTGTATTTTTTTTCTTAATGTTTTCTCTTTTTCGCTGCAGTTTTTCCAGCTGCACCCTCTCTCCTTGTTTACAGTATCTATTCCAGCTGGTTCTGTAGCTTTCCCATCCTGTCTGCCACAGCCCCTTTCTCTGGCCATATTGCTGTAACACCCTTTGCTCCTGCGAACCTTCCAGCAGCAACTGGGTTTCTCATTCATCCATACTCCATTTTGTTTGTAGGTGGAGTGTGTTTATTTGGTGTTTTGTTGTTATTGTTTTGTATGTGTTTTGGTTTCTTTTAGGATAAAAATGAGAAAATTCACTTTAAAGGTTTTTTGCATTTGTTTTTTGATTCAGCTCCTCCTTAGTGCAGACCAAGTGCAGACTTACGAGGATGGACAGCATCTGTTTCAGTCACCATGGCTTGGGCTGGTTGTGTTCTCCTGTGGGGACTGGCTGGCAACTCAGCTGCTACCCAGGAAAGTGAGGCTGATAAAAATTCTGCATTAATTTTTTATACTTTCTTGGCCCTTTAACAGAAACTGATCTGTTTGGGCTCAGCTAAAAAAAAAAAAAAAAAGGACATTTTTTAGCCCTTTTCTTCCCAGAGTATTTATTCTCTTTACTGTACTTCATGTCCGACTGCTGGTGTAGCTGTATCACAAAAAATTCCCAAGACTGTATTTTACAACAATGGCTTCAAGTGTGCTCTGACTTAATTAGAGGGAAAAAACAGCTTATATTTCTGGCTGTATTAGAGGATTCATGCTGTTGTGGTGTGACTGCTTATTGTTGAACATTCAATGCAGAAGACAGTTTACCTTACAGTTGGGGTTTTTTTTTGGAAGGAAAAATAGGTTAAATATGTAAGTCACCCCATAAATGCTAAATATGATTATAAAATGCAAAAATGATGATACAGAATTCTGTGAGGAGAGGCATGCAAGACTGCCTGTGGGCCTAGGTTTTTATTCCTTTGCTTTTACAGCAAAGAGACTAGAAATGCTTATGCAATATTAATTCAGGATATACAGCAAATTGGCATTTGGAAGCATTCAATTTTCCTCATAATTGTTCTCCATTCACTTGGCCGATTATCATTAATTTCAGGGAATTAAAGATGCTCCTTTTAGAAGTTTCTAGTGAACTCTTTAGAAATGTCAGACAATAACAAACCTGCCACTTAGGCAGCAATTTTCCCTCTCGCTGTCCTCATGCTGATGTTAGATCGCTCTTTGGAAAGGCAAACTGCCGTGTAGTAAATCAGCAGGAAAATTTTTTCAGCCTCATGCTGCTGAGTGAATTTTAATCCAAGAATTTTTGTATTTGTTTTGTTCATGCAAAGACTTTTATCCTCCAATCTGGGACCAGGGAGGTTGTTTTTTTTTCTTGCAAATCGGCAAAAGTGTATTTTGTTAAAGAACTTAATATTAATTTTTTCTGGATTAAGCTTATACTTCTTCAGTCATCTCTAGGTGAGTCCCACAAGAATGTAATTAAAAGCATGTGATGTTCAGGTCTTTCCTTTTCCTCTGCTGTGGAAAGGGAAACCAAATTGTTAAACCCCTCAGGAAGGGGGTTTTGAGGTGCCATTTACTGGAAAGGTGGCTCTCTATCTTCTCTGACTGTGTCACAGGACTTCCTAAAGCACAAAGTGTGTACAAGGACAAGAGCTGCAAACCATCTGTGATTAGAAAGGGGTGCTGGGAGGGACTGTTTGATGGGGGTGTCTGTGACAATGGGATCCAGTGACCCAGTGGGGTGTGCTATGTACCTGCATGTAGGTTATGGATGTGTTGGGCGTCATTATCTCTGTCTCATGATCTCCATCTCTCCCTTTCTCCTGGAGTTAGCAGGCTGAGGGGCCAACATCCCAACACTGTCCCTGTGCCAGCTAGGAATAAAGAGTGTGGGCATATGAAAGAGTGTGGACTTAGGTAGTTTTGGTTCTCTCTCCTCTCAGTGTAGCTGCTTTCCAGCCCTGCTGAGATGCTGCTGCTGAAAAGGAACAGCAAAGCTCTCAGAGATGTTTCACTGCTTTACTCTTCAGCTATGTGGAAATAGCTAAAAACTATTACAGTTAATAGGTGGATTTAGTCCAGTACTCATAATTGAAATAACCAAATGACTTCCTAGGAACATGAGAGCAACCTTGCTTTGCACAAACGGTTTTGATCATCTCAGAAAAAGCAAATATACCTGTTTGGTTTATTCTAATCTGCCCTACATTAGAATTGCCATAGTAATCACACAAAAGGTATGATGATGGTTGTATTCCAAGAGCTGATAAAAATGGGGGGAGGTGAGTGAGGGGTGCTTGATGCTGGGCATGGAATAAGGAACAGCCCAACCTGCTCCTCTGTCCAGCAGCAAGGTGTTTAGTAGTACCAGCATCCAAGAATTGTTCCTCCATGACTGTCCTTTCCTCTTGCTGACATTTGCATGATAAAGCCCCTCTATTGGAAATGTTCTGTTGTGGAGAGGAGGGAACACCCTCCATTATTAAGATTCAGACTTGATTTCCCACATACGTGAAATCTTGGCTCCCTTTTTAACATTTTTGAGGAGGTTTGGATTTTGTATGTGTTGCTTGACCAGTGGGTAAGTTTTTTCTCCTCCTAAGTTTGAACTTGAGTCTGCAAGTATTAAACATCCTTTGGAAGTATTTTCAAATGCTTGAAAAATACATAAATCAAAATCTCATCTGAGACAAATAAAATGAACTATGTAATGAGTTAAAAACTTTTACAATAGTTCTACAAATTCCAGAGAAGAACACAAAGTAATGAACTTGTTCTCAGAAAGCTATTTAGCTTCAGAAACATTTAAGAAGTATTTTTAGTGTTTATGTGAATAATACAGAAGATAATGTTTCAGTTTCTATACAGACAAAATCCCAACTAGAACTAATGTGTGTCTGTACAAATATAAATTTAATTTTGTTCTGGACTGACTTTAAAAAACATCTACATGAGAGCTCTCTGTGTTAGATATCCTTTGTATTTGTAGTGATGAGTAAGTATATTAGACATTATTTACTGCAGTAGATTTTTGACATCTCATATGAAATATTAAATACACTAGCTCTCATGTAGTTACTAAAATACCCTGCCTTCAGGGATTGCATAAGCATAGGTAGCTAAACAATAATAACTGATTTTTCTGCTTTCTTATTTTACATGAAACTCAAAATAGCCACTTTTATTAAACAGTAAAGTAGTATTTAGTCAGAACTCCATATTTAATGTAAAAATGGTGTAGTTTGGCAAAATATATGAGAACAACTGCTTAGAGATAAATTTTAGATTTTTAACTAAGTTCTTCAAAAAACAGAGGTGGTTCCTGCTGGAAGCACGTTGACTGTGAGGTGCACACTGCAGAGAAGTCGATGATCTGTGAGAGCCTGTGGATGTTCTACTCGTTAGTTCTGCGTTTATTCTGTGAATGCCCAGGTGCTGTGTTCAAACCTCGGAAGGAGGCATGGATTGAAAAATTAATATGCAGGGGAGGTCTTACTACTGGCAAGTGTTCTAAAATCTAATAGAATATAAAATGATGGAAGCAAGACTTGTTCCCTAAAATCCATTTCTCTCAGGTGGGCTAAAGAAATAGCTCCATCAGTACAGGAGATGGCTCTCTTCTCCTGTGGCTTTCTTTTAGTTGTTACGCAGGATAACTTTCTTTTGAGGAGTGGAAAATATCTGAATTGCATTTCACAGAGCCTTTGTGGGGAACTAACTTTATCTAAAAAATATTATTACAGTGAATTTTTGTTTTGGTTATAGCAGGAGCATCTTAAGGATACACAGCTACAGGGTGTGTAGGGGAAACCTGTGAATGCTGAGGACTGGACACCATAAATGCCTTTACAGCTGTCCTTGACATCCTGACTGTGGCTTCCCAGTACAGCTTGGGCACTTATGCAGAAAGGCAGCTCCTCCTTTGCATCTCCATGTTGGTAGTTGAATATAGAGTGACCTTTCCATGTTCCTTCTTTACTCCTGGATATATTTTTTCACGGGCTGAGGTTGTTAGCCTTGGCCTGCAGGGGCTGTGTCTGGATATGTGGTACTCAGGGAAGTGAGTACTCTATCAGCCCACATGCGAGGCAGCACTGGCCATGGCCTCATGTGGATTAGTGCAACTGTAGTTCCTTTGTTTTCTGTGTTTCCCTTACGTCCATCCTCAGTAGAGATTTCGTTAACTTGTTGTCTTTCTGCAGGGAGCCCTCGGAGGACAGCGAGGTGTTTGTAGTAGTAGCACAAGGCGCTTGACTGGATTCAGGTGCAGATGGAGGCATTCAGTCTCCAGATCAGTTCCAATAGCATTTTTCTTCTGTTTAGTGGAAAATGCAAAGGGTATGACAGGTTTTGTCGAGTACTCTTGTCCAGCTGACGACTTGCAGGGCATTTCCAGGGTAACCTGTCCTGGGCTATTGATTTTTGTTTGAATCTGTTGAGATTCCTCGTGTTCAAGCTACAGTCTCCAATTCTTTATGCTAATGGAAGAGGACCAAGTAATATATGCTGGCAGTCCCCTCTTTTTCTCATTTCAGTGTATCAATACATTCTGGGCTACAGAACAATAAATACCTTATTAATCTTCTATGAAGAATGAAGCAGAATGAGAATTCCTTAATAGCATAAAATGAATAATAATCATAATAATTAAAAACATTAATAGATTTTGTAAAATAAAATTTGTCCACATCATGTTTTCTCTCTGCATGCAGATACTGGAAATTATTGTAGCACATTCTAGGATGAGACAAGGAGGGAGCCTTGTGGTGTGGAGACAGCTTGGAAGAGTTAGCTGCTGGGAACCTGACAAATTCTGGCATGAAGTATATACCATAGTATTTCAGTAAATATCTTCTGTTAGTTCTGGCTAAAGCTGTTTCTCCTCTAAGAAAGATGATCTTCATCTCTGGGCTAGAACCAATGACAAATTCTAATGAAATTTGGCAACTGCAAGCATGAAAAGTCATTGATCCAAAAATTCATGAACTGTCTTTCGTGTAGCAAGATTTCCTTTCGAACCTCAGCTGAAGCTCTTTCTGTTTGCTTATTCTTGGTTTTGAACTTTTAGGAATAATTTTTTACTCCCTTCAGCCTTGGCAATGTGAAATAAAAAAAATGGAGTGAGAGGCATGTAATTAAGCATGCAGTGTAACTGCATATTTCCAGAGAGGAAAAAGAGGAGGGGGAAAAAAAAAGGGCGTTTGGGGGGTGCAGGATAAAAATAAAAAAAAAAGGGGGGGGGAAGAAAAAAAGATGTTGCCGAAGTTTTTCCAAGGTGTAGAAAATGTTCTTCTTTTTCAGCAGAAAACAATTTAGGTTCCCTGTTGTTGTACTGGACTTTATAAAGATGGGTAGGAATGCTAAACTTTGCACATGCTTCAGGCAGCAGCTAGTCTACTAGTGCTCATTAGGCATGGTTTTAAACAATAAAGGGATATCTATTTCTAGAAAAGAAGAAGAATTAAGTATGTCTGCTGGTCTGTCACCCCTTGGAGAACAGCAGGTGTTCTGTTTTATTGTCCCATTTTGGGCATTATCTGAACAATTTAAACAACAACTTCCAGTATGGTCTAAATTGTCCTACTCACTATTTGGCTACTGGGAACACCAGAGTTTTATGCAGAAAGTGATCTTTAACCTCAAGAGTTAATGAGAAGTTTTCAGCATGTTATGCAGAAGATGGAGCTTCTTATTCCCCACTCATGTAATTGGAAAGACCTTGTTTGGACATCATTAGGTTTGTGTAGTCCCCAAACTTTACAGCTTCCCAGACCATTCTCCAACCTACCCCCCAGTGAAAGGTCAGGCACAGCACTATCTGCCCTCCCATGTCCTGGGCATGGCAGCTCTGCTGCCGTGCATCCCCTGCAGACGAGGAGGGTTGGTAGCATTTCATCTCATTATTTAAACACGCAAATACTTGGTTTGTCTTTGGGAATTCAGCTTGATACTTGCAGCTGAATGACAGAAAATAATATTCTTGAGGTCTGTATGCTCTATGCTTTGCCTTTGAGCTGTGTTAGTCCCTGCGTGCAGAAGGGCCTTCTGCTAAATATTGTCTATCTGAGCACATGGGGTGGCACGACATGGCCTTTTCCTAGTTTTGCTTGAGATCTCTCTCTTCTTGATCATCAGCAGCCAATAGCAGTTCAGTGGAACTTTTAACTCACAGAGATTTGATAACACTAATGAGAGCGTGTTTCATGAATGTACCAATATGCCTCTAATAATCCTAGTAAATGTTTCTGTCATGGAAACAAGAGCAAGTGCCATTGAAATTGCAGAAGCTGCTAATAATTTTTAATAGTTGTTCAGGACTATGTTCACTCTGTCTTATTATAGATGTTAGTTGTAATGTTTTTTTACTGTATTGGAGACTCAGTAGCGTGCATAGAGGCTGTTCCTTTCCACATGTTCTATTTCCTTTATGTTTTGTGCATGTAACTATGAGAATGCATGCACATATAATTTCTGACCAAAAAACCCCCAACCCTTTAAATGATTGCGATCAAGTTTCCTTGGTTGTCATAACTACTATGCTTCAGTTAAAAATCTGTCTAAGTAATTTCTGTAATACAGCTATCTGGATTTTGGGTAACTCAGGTTCAGATCCACCTCCAGGCATTGATATTCCAAAATTGTTGCTTTCTCCAGCTTGACAGTGGCCTGTGAACTGGATATGAGTGATTGTTTTTATATCTTAGTAAAGGTTTTGATGATTCCTGAATTCCTCTGCAGTGGAGCAAGGCAGGAACCAGCCATGCTCACCCCAGCCTGAAAGGAGGTTTGGCCAGTGCTCACTCAATGGGGAGGAGCTTCTCCATAGACATATGGAGACATAACAGATTAACAGCCAAACACCTTCAAAGATGGAGTGTTCGTCTGATGACTGGCAACGAAATACCTCTTCCCTCACTGTTTCAAACATAAAGGAATTTAAACTACCATCATACGTAACTTGTTCATTGTTCACGTAATTAAGACACCAGAGGGATCCCTGCTGCCACCCATTATTTACCATACCCTGTGTACACAGTGGGCTATTTAGTGATGGTTCTGTCATGATGTCTTACAAATCCAGAAGTTTGGGTGCTTTTTTCCCATTCTAAACCCCATAGAAGTGCTGCAGGTTTTCATTTCCTCGCTGTTTGCCCAGGGAGTGGCTGGTAGTAGGGTTTCCTTCGCTGGGTATTTGCCACAGAGGTGATGCTGATGGGCAGCCTGGAGGCTCTGCAGCCCTCTGGGCAGTGCAGGCCTTTACCTTTCTGCCAGGTCACTTTGTGCTGTAATTCATGAGCCAGTGGATGAGGCATTAGGTTTTGATGGAGAGTAGGGAAGGAGTGAGATTCCAGTAGCAGCTTTGTAAGGACTTGTGTAATAACAAATCTCTTGCTAGTTACACATATTCCTGCTGAATTGCAATTAAGCATGTCTAACTCTTTGGCATCTGCATATGATCCAGATTGGAATTCCCACCTCAGGTATGAGGTGATGTAGTGATGTACCAGGCTGTGTTGGCAAGAAATGTTGAAAGAAAGTTTATTCTTTAGTAAGTCAGAAATGGATATAGACTGACAAATAGTTCTGAATCCCTAATATCTGGTGCTGCAGGGTAATGGCACTTCTCCCCACCCCTTTTCCTCGTCACACAAAAGCACAGTGATGGCCTGGGGACCAAAAAGGCGTCATGACAGTGGCAACCTCAGCAGGTTTTCTCTGACTGAAACTCACTGATGAAAGAACCGTAACGTGTATTATACACATTATATCATTCCTGGTTCTTCCCAGCAGAGCTCTTCGAGTTACAATCTAAATCTTATTGTTGCATCTATATTTCTTCCCCTCTGTCCTGGAAAAAGTTTCAAACGCCTTCCTCTAAGAAAGCCTTTCTGAGCCTACTCAAAGTGTTTAGACCATAAAAAATACACGGTTTTCACAGCACTGAATTATGTTTGCTAACAGGAACAGTTTTACCATTAAGTTTTAGGGGATTTTTCAAAGTTGTGGTAAGAAAAATATCTGCCAACTTCTTTCCTGTGTCTCAGAGTGTGAAGCTTTGCAAGCTCAAAGCAGCGAGGAATCTGCTCCCATCACTGTAAACCCTTGCCTGCACTACAAAACAAATGAAGATGTGAAATACAGTGTCTTCATTACATATAACTAAATATCAATCATAGTCTTATTAGCAAGGCATGATCTTTGATGAAAGCAGAAAAACTTCAGCAGCAGCAAAGTTGATGTTTCTACTGTTGCACAACTGTTTGAAGAAGTAAGACACAAATTTTTGCAAAGATTTTTAACATCTGGAGGACTAGAAGTGCATTGTTCTTACCTTTGTAGCAGTAGCATGAAAACAGGTAAAGAGGTAATCCAGCATGTTTTAAGGAAATCCTTGAAGATTGTACCCAAAAACCTGAGACTGTAGCTCGTTAAAATATTCTGAAACACAATTTTTTGACAGAGATGAGTAGAACATTTGTAAAACCTGACATTTTTGTCTTTTCTTTTGGCATGCAAAGATATTTGCATTTTAGAAAAAAGCCCAGAGAAAAGAGACGGAGAGGGTGTAGGTAATTAAATTTTAATTTCAGTTTTAAAGCTCTTTCTCTAATTAGCTTTAAAAGTCAGTGTCTAAGTAAATTGAGTTTCAAGGTGAAATCATAATTTTCTTCCTGGATTTAGTATTCAAAAGTAAGAAAAAAGAATATTAGAGAAAGAGAAGGAGGATTGTTACTTTAAAGGCCTTTCAAGATAAGGATTTAACATTTCCTCATTATTAAAATATAACTGTGGCAGGTTGTTTTCTTATTTCTGAATTTCAAGTCATTGAGCAGTCATGGTTGGAAAAATGGAAAAATTAGGTTCTATTAAAAGAAACTGAAAATTATACTAATAAGGTAAGGACTTTATTTTGCTTTGTAACAAGATCTTTTTTGGCAGCTTGCTTGCATTCTTTTCTCTGTTGTCCATTCTTCCAGAGATGATCTTACCGTCCTGTGAGTCACTGTTGATCATACACATGCTAATAGAATGCCCTGTGTTTCTTAAAGGTGTGCCAGCATGCAGTGGGCTTCTGTTTCTGTGTTTTACACAGCCAGGTGTATTTTCTCTTTGTTTATGTCATGGTTAAGGACACAACCTGCCACATTCATCTGCCACCTTCTAGACCACCCTGTGCATTTTTAGTGCTGTGGTGCAGCCTATGCCCCACTCCTGGTGTGGCTGCCTGCCAGAGCCCCAACAGCATGGGGCAGTGGTAGGAGGAAAGCAGGCTAATTGGGACTTGTCATGATTTAATGTGCAAATGCTTAGAAATGTGCCATTTTATAGCTAAAGAAATAAGAAAGCAGAGAACAATATTTGATAACATGGAAAATATGTCTGTGAGGAAGTGCATAAGCTGTTGTTTGGCGAAGAATAGCTGAAAGAATAACTGAAAACAGTTGGATTTGTACATGTAGTAGTTATAAATATCTGGAATTGCATGAAGCTAACAATGATTTATTTTCTCTCTAAGAGCAATGGCAATCTACTTATTTAACCAAGAGTTCTGAACATAGAGAAATTAATTTTAGGAGTTGATGTTTTTAAGCATAAGTGTATTTTGAGGTAGAGAAATGCTAATTATCTAAACTATGTTGTCTTAAGCTTTCTTCTAATTCTGAAAGGGAGAGCCATGAACACAGGATACCTGGCATTTGCAGGTGAATGCTGTATAATTCATGTAATACTTGCAAATGTTGAAGCATTCGATAGAAATCTAAATGTCTTGAAAATTCCAAGTTAATGTGACCACAAACACTTCAATATGGTTTAAAAATCAGCATAGAAATCTTAAAAATTGAAGGCGATCTTAGTCTAGAGATTATTGTCCTATAGGATGTCATGAGGATTCCTATCAGCTTTGGTTTTAGTTAACATCTTTAAATCTGGGAGAAGCAGTACTATAAATAGTTTGTTGATTAAGTTTTCAGATGTTGATAGACTGGGAAAATAGAATAACACAAATGAAGAAAAGATATATAACCCAGTAGAGATGTTTTACACACACTGAATGAACTTTGATTCAGCCTGAATAAATAGAAGCTAATGTATAAGAATAGTGATCTAAACTAAACAAATACTTTAATTATGAAGACAAAGGTGCTGAAGTGAGACTGTAGAAAAAGTTCTAGGATTTCTGGGAATGTTCCGGGTTGATACCATGACAATAAAATACCAAAGTGTGATTGGTATTGTTGGTTATGTAGTAGAGTCAGAGTTCAAAAATGGACAGGGAGGATTCAAACAGCACTGAGGATATTTCATAAGGAAATACACTATTCTGGGTGCCTTCTGAACAAGTTAAGACTAGAATAATATTTACAAAAATGAACAGCAATAGAGAATTAAGAGAGGCAAAGGTGAAGTTGTGTGCTGTGTAGTACCTTTTAGGGGAGAATTGTGATGTTGTCTGTGACATATGAAAGGAATAAGTTTTGTAAGGGAATGGGAGGCAAATAATGACAGGAGGATAAACTTGAAGGAAATAATACAAATACATAAACAAATTCTGAAGATTTTGACATTCTGAAATGCTGCAAAATATTTTATTAAATAATAATTACTTAAAAGTGAAATAGATTCTAGGAAAGAGAAATGTACTGTTTTGGGCCATGGAGAGAGAATTGTTGGTGTGTGTGTTTGTGTGTGTGTGTATATTTATACATATAAATATATATATATATATGTTTATCCCGTTCCTTTGCTGTCACATCCAAAAGTATGTTTCTGAAAAGATCTGCAACTGGCAGTAGCTTTGCAGTGCTCCTGTTTCGTGTCCCTCCCAGCTGACTTCTCTGTGTAGCTTGCCCAAGTTTGCTTCTGCAGGACAGATGGTTCTGCTGTCCCAGGGGAAGTTCTTCACCTCTTGGAACTGCTTAAGTTTTTAATATTTGCTTCTTTTCTAATTCAAGATGCCTACATTTGATTTGCACTGCTTTGTTAATCTTGTAGAGAAGTGCTGGTTTATGTTAGCTGCTGCTAGGGTTTAATGCAGTTTGTAGATAAGTTCACAGTCAGCTGGTTTTTGTCTCCAACTGTTTTTCTTCTGTCCATAGTCCGGTTTACAACAGCCTCAGTGGTCTTTGGAAGTTACCACCAGTTTGTCTCTAGAGGTTTTCAAATATGAAAATTGAACTGATTAGGGGATTTGAGCTTTTGAAGGTCACAAGGGATGTTTGGCTCTTGGTGTGTCCAACCGAGTGGAACAAGGAACTGAACTGAACCTACTGAAATTGGAACCAGAGCCCTGGGAGCTGTGCTGGACTGTGAAACTCAAGTCTAATCTAAATATTTTTTAAGAGATATTTCAGTTTAATACAGACAAAACTTACAGTTTCAAGTGCTTCAAGCTGAAAGAAGCAGTCCTGCTTTCCTCAGCCCCAGGATGACCCTGATTCATCCTTTCTCTTGGGCTCTAGATGGGGATTTGAGTGGAATGATGAGCTGGATTGGCAATTGAGGCAGTAAAGCTCTTCAGTTCCTATCTCCCATCCCCAGACTGGTTCTCGATGCCGATGTAGGATCTATGTGTGTCTTGTGTATACAGCACACCCAGACGTAGATACATATCCACGGGCTCACTTTCAGAAACTCTGTCTAACCCGAGCAGCTTTTTTGTTAAAAGCTACTCTTTCCCATAGGGTTTTTTGGTTTTACTGCATCATCATTTTCTCAGAGTCATCTCTAGAGTGTGAAGAGAAAAAAAAAAAGTCCTGTCCTGGTCCACTTATAAGTTGTGGGCCTGTCAGTCTGTGTGAGGTGGCCAGAAATGACTGTGAGATATTTTTTTTCATTTCTATGCCTTAAATCCATTGTGTGCCAAATTGTGCAAGCTGCAATGGCACTGAGGAGCTGAAACATCAGTAGAAATCTTCAGAGTAAAATTATCTTGGCTATGCTATATAAATATAAGTATGTATTTTTCTAGTCATGCCCTCTAAGCTGATATCCAAGAGGAAATTGTATGGGAAGGTATATATTAACTCTGTTCTGGGAGACCACCATCTATTGTGCTGAATGCCTGCACACAGGACGACATATTCAGCTTTATGGATGAAATTTGCCAGATCCTCAAATGCTTTTGCTCGTGAGCGTATTTGAAAATCAGAGAAGGTGATGACCCTTTTAAAATAAAAATGGAATTGCTGGCAGGAAGGGAAGGTACGACTCTGTATTCTTAACATTTAAAGATGGTTATAAAATGTGTATTGGCTGTTTTTATAATTTATAGTGAAACTGCTCTTGCTTTTAATAAAATGAGACTTCCAGTCAGAATTTCATGATTATGAATGTGAGCATTTTGTTATACAGCTTGGATATATCCTACAAATAACCGTTTTCTAGCAGAACTCTGGCTACATACATAACTTAATGGGATTCTCTGTCACATATAATTCTTTCTGAAGTTGACTTGTGGTTGAATACTTCAAGTCCTTGAATGTGACTCAAGAACTGAGTTAGTGGTAACTTTCATGATTTTTAATTTAATTTTTCCGTATTTCTTAGACTTTTAAAACTTCCTGTAATTCATTATTAGATTTACCGTTTCAAGTGCTTATTTAAAAGGCACCTTAGCTGCAGAAGCAAATCAATATTTACAGTGCATTAGTGCCACAGAGAATTTGAAGCCTTGTGATTAGAGTTCATTGCTGTTTTATCCACTCTTCAAAGAAACCACAGACTTCAAATGGTATCAGCCATCATCCTGGAATCAGTGACATTGCATCGGTCCCATGCGTACTTCATCTTGTGGTTTAATTATTAAGTTCCTTTTCTTTTGATTTTCCTTTTAATATTTCAAAGTATATCCTCTTCAAATCTATAAATTCAAGTAAAGCAGAGAGGATTGTAACCAACAATATATTGTTTTTTTTTTTAAATCTGTTCAATATATTCTTTTATGTTTTTGTTTTAGTGGAGAGTATCAAAATCAAATTAGAATGGTCGCTCAGAACAGAATTGAAGAGAGGAACATAGGAGATTTTATTTACAGGTTATACTTAATGTAGTGTGAACACGATTTAATTCTTGGATTAAACCTGGAGCAGTATTGGCCATTTCCAAGCAGCATGCATTAGATCTAGCTTCATGTGCTTGTCCCATTCCATAATAAAAAAAAAAATATTGCCATGTTTAAATTTCTAGTTTAACTGGGAAATACATTGATCCGAATCACCCAAATTATTGTCTTTCATAATTTATTGTGAAATTTGCTTAGTAACGCAAATTACTTTTCCTTGTGTATGGAACTATTTTCATAAGAAGAGATTAGAATAAATCATGTTGCATCCTTATATTGACAGACCACCTTTTTTTTTTTTAAGATTTAGAGAAGTGTTCAATAAATGTCTGAAAATATCTCAATAGCTAATGTTACTAAAATGAAACTGATCACATTAAAGGTGGCTCATCTGTGAGTAGATATTGTAGGAAGCTTCTCATGTTAATGTTTTTTCTGGAACATATTAATATTTGTGAAATCTGCTGCATAATTGATTACCTGCATTTTGAAGTCTCTACTACTTAGCATTGGGCAAACTGTCAGCTTCTCACTACAAAGTGAAAGCCAAGGCACTGATAAGGGCTTGTTCCTCTCCAGAAATGCTGGCTTGAGTTCCAGTTTCATCCTTTCTTTCTTTGTTGGCAATTTGGCTTCTCTTCTTACAGAAGTTCACCCAACTGAACTTTTGTTTTGTCAAGCAATTTGGAGAAGAAGTGTAAAAATACAAGAACATTTTGCTACCATCGTGCTTATATATAGATGTACAAGCATAAGGAGCAAGTGAACTCATGTTTGAAAATTGTAGTTCTCTGTTGTAGGGTGGGTAGCTAAGGCAAACAGGATAATATGCATGGGGTGCTGCTTGGAACAAATATAGATTAGTATTTTTCTTAAGAGGCACTACATTCTACAGAGCCACTTTCTGGCTCAGGCTGATCTAATAAACGAGAGTGTGTGTTCAGGGCTGTGCCAGGAGCACAGGCACTGCTCTGAAGGGGTCATTTCATCCTGTGTGGTGAGGCACTGGCTGGGGCTGCAGCTGAGCCACCTTTGTTCAGAGATCTCTTGTGAGTTGATAGTGCACTGTCAGTGTGTTTGCTGTAGAGGGGGAGAGGAGATGCTTTGCCTTCAACTGCTTCATGAAACTTGAAGTAGTTGAAGACAAGGCAATCAAAGAAAAACCCTCTATAAGAGTTTATGAGTATATACTGAGCAATCAAATTCCAAGGAGACTTAGCTGAGACCATTAATACTTTCCTGCATAATTAGTGATCTTTCATGAAATATTCTTGTAGTTAATTCTTGTTCTGTTTTACACATATATATGTGTATATAGTATGTATGTGTATAAATATGTGTATACATATTCATAAGAGAAAGCATTTTATTTCCTGTAAATTAACTCTGTTATGAAAATGAAAAGAAGAAATTGAAAGGAAAGAGAAATAGTACAACAGTTGTGGGGGAAAAAAACCCATGAATTCTTTGTTATTGTTTGCCATAATGAACATAAAATAGAGTGTTTTGGTGTTGGGTTGTGTACACTTGTGCATATCTCAACAGCAGGAGTCCTAGCAAAATTAAAAAAATCCTCACATGTTTTCATTGTGTGGCAGGACTTACTATATTTCTCAGTGTCTTTATAATGCCATGCAAAATAAGATGATTATTAGTATTATGTGTGGTGTTCACATAAAGGTATTGTCGATTGTCCACTCATTTAACAAAGAACTCCGGTCATTGTGTTTTCCTGCTGGTATTGTGAGACATGCACCTTCAGTTTCCTTGGGAACTGTTTCATCCTAGCATTAAAACATAGTCCTGGTTTTTATTCTCAGCTGTTGCCCACTGTGACTTTTCCACTGACTACGTGCCATCGCTCTCGCCTTTTTCTTTTCCACTTTGCATTCAAGGTTCCCAGTGCAGCAATAAAGAGAAATAAAACTGATAAATCACAGCCCCTCTGTTCCGATGCTGAGTGGAAGAGTACTAAGAGGTCACAAATTCAGGCAATGAAACTTCTGTTTGGGCAAGGAGAGGAATAGATGTGTGGATATTTGTTGTAGGATAATAAATGAAATTGAAAAAAATTAAGTTGTATTTCAAGAAAAACTACCTTTAATGTGCTATCAAAGTTTCCAGAATGGATGTGACCTCTGCGTATATTAAGAAAACCTTATCTCTTTCCAATCAGTCTACCTGCCTGCTGCATCATTTATTACTAATGAAATATTTTTCTTCTGTCACTCATGCCAGCTGGAAGGCTAAGGGAATCAGGGTAAATCAGCACTGATCTTGTTTCAGCTGTCAGGAAGAGGCAAAGGAAGAATGCAGAATAGAAAACAGTCTCTTCTGTAAGTTTTGAGAAAGAAAGTGAGAGCATATTTCAGAGGGTGAGGAGGCTGCCTTTTGCTGGCCGGCAGCTTCCTGGCGGCATTCTGTGCTAGCACTGCCCAGGCTGCAGCCTCGGCAGTGGTATGAGGGGTACGTTGTCCTAGGCCACCCCTTACTTTGTCACCAGGCTTTGGCTACTTGCTCTTTAAAATACTTATGTGGCACCTTAGCCTCTTAGTTGTTCAAGCATATGTTGTATTTTTTATTTTACACAACAACCAGCAGATAGGAGCGGTGCTGTGTTCGCACTCAGAAAGCCACCAAGCTGTGCTGGGTTCAGAGCTTGATTTTCCCTTCATTTTCTCCTTGTGTGGCCAAGCAGCAAGGCTGTGGTTTTGAGGAAACAGACCTTGTCCTTGAGGAGCTATGCTGAGGTCAATAACTCCTTAGTCTGTGAAACCACATTTGGTCAAAACCACCCATCCAGAGCTTGAAAAAATATTTTTCCTTTGTCAGAAACATTTTAAATCCAGTCAGTGTTTATTTACTGTCTGTTTTATTCTTCAGATATGCCTCTTCATGTCCGACGCAGTAGTGACCCTGCACTGATTGGCCTCTCAACCTCTGTAAGTGACACAAATTTTTCTTCAGAAGAACCTTCACGGAAAAACCCTACAAGGTGGTCCACAACAGCCGGCTTCCTCAAGCAGAACACCCCTGGCGTGCCCAATGCGCATGAAAGAAAGGTATATTTCTTTTTCCTTCTTTATGAAATAAATGGAAAATTTGCATGAATCCTGAATTGTTTCCCACCTCTCTCACCTGCTCCTTCTTTGAACTTGTGTTTTCTGATCTTGTCTTCCAAATCCTATCATCAGCAGAGAAGTGTTTGTGTCACACGTGTGTTCTGCTCTTCAGATACACTTTGTGATCCACACAGTAGGGACTCTAAAAACTTGATTTTTGCTATTAGCTGTAGTTGAAGCTCAAATTACTCATTACTCTGCAAAGCAGGGCCTAAATGCTGTCATGCATTTGGGTGGTGTTTTTTTTTTTTTGCCTTTTTTGTTTGTTTGTTTGTTTGTTTGTTTTTTTTTTTTTTTAAAGCTAATAGGCCTTGTCTCTAATGATTTTTACTGATATCTGTAGAAGTCCTAATGTTAGTAAATAATCTGAATGCCCAGACAGCCAGTCTGGTTTGTCTTTCTGACACAGCTTTGCTAGTTTTTACTTTCTGAGACTCTAGTCAAGTAATACAAAACACAAATTGCATATGATTTCTCTCCTTGATAACATTCTTAAAACCAAAACAGATAAATGTAGAGTGAGTATTTTTCCCATCATTTTTGCAATATGATTTCAGTACCTTTATATGAATTGCATTACTCACTAAAGAAATCAGCAGGAAGCTCTCTTCTCAGTGCATTATTAAAAAAAATAAATTGGAAGAAATATGCCCTTTTGTACAGATCCCAACATTACCCATATTTGTGATGATAACATGCAGATAAACTCAAAAGGAAAAAAAATATATATTCTAATAGAAATGAGTACTTTAAAAAGAATATTACACTTATGGTTGCCATTCTGACAACACAGCACAAAGTCATCTTGGCAAATATGCAGCTAATTTTAGCTTTTTTTTTCCTTAATTTTAATTATTTCTGTGTAGTATAAATGCAGACTAAGACTCAGCAGTCGGGACTCCCTCACCCAAATAAAGAAGTCTTTATATGCTGCTAATGAACTGAGCTATTTTGATGGGCTTTTTTTCATTTCAAAAACATCTATAAAAGCTCAGTGCTCATAGGCATTGAGGTCCCATTCATGCAGAGGTGTCAGTTTAACATGGTATTGTTGGGTTTCTGCTGGAGCAGGATTGCAGGCAGGTAATGGTATATCTTCTGTCACTTGTACTGGTGTGGCACAGAAGTGTATGTTGTTTTGAAAAAATGTCTTTTATACTATTCTGATTCAGAGAAGAAAAATTATAATCTAATCCATTGTAACTATTAACATTTTCAGTTAATTTTTCTGAAATCATAATGAGGTGACATTTCATTACTGCACAAGCATAGATATGAAGGGCCATACATAGCATAATCAGATTTCTCTGAGCGTCTGAAGTTAGCAGAAATTGGAGAGAACTGAACAGCAGCTCATCTTTCACGCTAGTTTTCTTGCATCATTAGTTGTTCAGCATGTACTTACTCTTGATTTTTGTGAAAATATTTCATGTCTACTGGAGTACATTGACCAAACTGGAAAGGAATGCATGTGATCTCATATAGTGATGGGAAGCAAGGCACCAGAGAACATTAAATCAAGAAGATTGGAAAAAATTAAAGTTATATTAGTTAGCACAATAGATACTGATAATTTCATTTACCTTTTTTGCATACTCTTTATATTGACCCTTTGAATAGAGCAGATGATGGCACTATTTTTAATAGGTAATATGCAGCAAACATCTGGAATTAAACAGCAGCTGCTGTGCAATGTATGTTATGAATTAATCCCGAGTTCATTCGTTTTAGATTTTTTTTTTCTCTTTTCAGTGTCTTGATTGCTTCATGTGAGTCAAGATTTTGTAGTCAAGCCTATTTCTCTTAGGAATGGATATTAAGAATTCTGCTTTCTTTTCCCAGTATAAGCAACAACTTAATTTCTGTTATTATTTTAAAAGGTGTATTTTTGATGTTTCTGTCACCAATCACCAA
This sequence comes from Platyrinchus mystaceus, assembly GCA_035041135.1. Taxonomy (NCBI): domain Eukaryota; kingdom Metazoa; phylum Chordata; class Aves; order Passeriformes; family Tyrannidae; genus Platyrinchus; species Platyrinchus mystaceus. The sequence goes on from JAWWLV010000088.1 coordinate 13,119,365, forward strand.
AGTACTAGCCCTGAGTTTTTACAAATGTATTTGTGTTATTTGAGCTATAGAAAACCCTCACCACTTTTCTTAGGCTATGTTGTTTTCTTCTGCTACTCGTATAACAAAGAGATGGCTGTGCTTTGTTCCAGACTGTTTCATTGATTATAGATGACAGACATTTTGAGAAAAGCAATGAGAACAATCTTAATTTTCTGCTCAGCGCATTGGGCTTGAGCACCCATATATCTTTTGTGGGCGGTTGGCACTATGTAATGTTTTCACTGCAGTTCTCTCTCTTGACAGCACAAGAACATATGTTCTTGGGCTGAGATTTGCAGCACAGTTGTAGATTAGCAACTTTGCCCCAGCAGTATCTTGCAGAAACAAGAAACGGGTTTCTGGGAGAGTTGCCAAAAGCTTCATCCACCTACTGACTCTTAAGAAGTGACATTACTTTCAGTCCGTCACCTCTAAAGAGAAGTAATTGATGGGTAGAAACCCTGTCCAATTTTTGGAGGAATTAGCAGAGGGGAAACTGCATGTACCTAGCAGAGGGGATTTATTTCTTGGGGACAAGCGAAAGACTTCTTATTGGTATTTGTTTCATTTTGGGTATAAGGAATTAGTAATGGCAGGAAAATGGGCAGATACCCAAGCTGAGATGAAATGAAGGGATGGGAGTGCTGCCATGCACCAAAGTCTGTGAGGAGCCAGGACATATGCCAGTAGTTCTGGGCAACAGAAAGGGAAAAGGGGAAGAGGGAAAATATGGGCTGTTTGAAGGATCCTACTGAAGAAACTGTAGTACTGCCTGTAGTTACGAGGATAGATGGAGATAGTAGGATCTGCTTTGTCCCCAGGGAAAGAATAGAATGAGCAGAGAGAGACACAGTTTGCTTTGGAGGGGCCTGAGTTGGTCCTGTGAAGACTTGAATGTGTGTTGAACTTGAGATGCATTTCTGCTACAATAAGTAGAATGTTTTGATATGAAATCCTTGCCTAAACTGGATGTGCACTCTCATCCATTTCTTAGATAATCTCATTGTAAGGGAACATCTTATTTATTATCAGGATATCATAATACCCCCTCTGTTTCCTTAGAGAATTGGAATCTTGCTTAATTTCTAGTTTCTGTGTTGTTCACCTCGAAGAGCAACTGAAAACTAGGTGTTTTCTGTCCCAAAGTACTTATTTATTTGGAGAATTATTGATTATTTACAAGTTATTGAAGTGTTGGTAACTGTACTCAGCTAAGTAGTTCCTGTCCTCATCCTTGCCATGAGTGATTTCAGCCAAATGATTAACTCTTCTCATCTGTGAAAGTATTCACAAAATTGGCCTATGAATATCTTCAGCTTAACTAGGCAAATTCATTTCTTGTTTTTTTTTTAAAAAAACACCTGAATATTAAAATCACTTTCAGATATTTTTTGTGTACATGTGAGACATATCTGTGTTACCTAGTGACTCATGACTTGACTTAATCCTGTCTTCTGCTTCCTTGAGCCATTTTAATGAAACAAGAAGAAATCTCTTAGTAGAAATCTCTTCTCAGAGGCCTGGAGTAATACCTGATTTGCAAGCTGTGATTTTGTTTGAATTGTGTTGAACTGTACAGGTGAACAGATTGTACACAGCTGAAGCATATCATGTGTGCTTTCTTCCACTGCAGTGAAATCTTTTTTGATATTGTTGTTTTCTGAATAATTGTTATTTTGAATCACGTTCTTAATAATTCCGTACCAAAGCCTATTGGCTTAACTAGTTACCCTTAATAGGTATGAGCTGCATTAATGAAAATCATGTTTCTTTTCCCTTAGATGTTTATGTTATTGTACTGGAAGTGTGTAAATGCAACAACCAGATATGTTGCATCTTATAACGACTGTGAATTAATTATCCCATATATTTTCAGTGTGGTTTCTTAAATTTGCATCTCCATTTGTGGTGAGGAATGGCTTATAATTTCAAATTAGTTACCTGCTTTGATCCTACTTCTCTGGAAGGTTCAAGGCTTATCTAGTTAACCTGCCTTGCTTAATGCAGAGATACACCATGGCTAACCAGCTTAGGAAAACCTTCCCACTGTGACTTTTCTGATTTTGATTAATATATTGTTCCATCAGAGATAACAACATTGGTAAATCAGAAAGAAGTGAAAATGTATGTTAAGAAGGACAGCTGAAGAGAGAGAAAAATGTTTGTGCATTTGCCTCTTGCTCTTGGGTTCACCCACCTGGAGCAAAGCAAATGGCGCACAACGTGCTCTCTGGGGTGGATCAGCAACAGCAAACACATAACTGAGTGTACTTGGCACCTCGTTTTGTAATTGCTTTTTTCCTCTGCTTTTTGTCTTTGCCATTTAGTCAGCAGCCAAATTTTTTGCTTATTTGTTGTTAAATGGGTTTGTCCATATGTGTATTTCTAGGTGGAAAATCATGGTGCCTTGTAGGAATAATTGTTTTTTGGATATGCTTTCTTCCTACTTTGAAACCTAATCTTTCTGGGCTCTGTAAACTGCAGAGAGAGAATTTGAAACTTTATGTGAGTGATCTAAGTCTCATCTACTGTCAAATAACTTACCTGTAAAGCATTGTGTTTTCCACGTCTCCTCTTCCAGCTATTTTTGCTGTTTCCATGGGCTGAGAATGAGTAGTACAAATTTTCAGGTTGTTGGGTTGCAGGGTTTTATATTTCTGTGAAAGATGCAATGCTTTCTAATCCTCTTTGTAAACAGAATAAAAAAGTATTTCCCTAATGAAATATGTCTAGATAGGGAAAATCATGAATGCATTTTTTGAAAAGCTTCAACAATAATGGTATGTCAGTGTCAAACCCAGATTTAAAGTGAAAATTAGTTTCATTTAGCTTTGAGCCTTTTTAAACACAGCTTAGTGAAGTTTGCTTTGTCACTGTCACCAAAGACATGGTATTTTAATAGATTTTAAGTGTAATTCAAAGGATTGAAGAGCCCTGTATTTGAACTTTGTGTGTTAGTGTCATTTTATAGTCAGGGAGTCTGAATCGCAGAGTGTAAATATATTAAATTGACTAGGGAAGACTGTGGACTAATAGACTGGGCATCATTCTGGGAACAAAAGACATAAGTGTTGCTGATGCTTCTTGGGAACTTTATTCTCTGGTACTCCTGGCACTCTTTGTACTCCTGCGGAAGGGAGGTACTGTGTACCAGGTGAACAGTGTTGGAAAGCTGCTCTAATTCAACAGAATCTGCTAAGGAGAAGTACAGGATATCTGCAAAGAGCCTGGCATCTTTGTCACAATAGGTTTTAAACCCCCTCATGCTGAATACAGCTTTCTGCTTTTAAAATAAACAGAAACAGAAGTTCTGAAAAATTCAATAGCCACAAATATTTCTTCATCCGGGTTTATTTGAGCAGAGATTTTCTCTTTTCAGTAAGACTGTCATGATTTTTGTCATTCCAGATGTGATTTCACATAGACTGAGAGGAAGGAGAATGAAGAGTGGGTTATCCACTGATGATGAAATAGAGTGTTTTAATGTGGAAAATGTTGTTATAGGAGAGAGAATAATGGAAGTTCAAGAAAACAAAAGTTATATGCATCAGTTTTCTTTCTTTGTGATAGTAACTCGTTGCTGGCAGCTTGTCATGTGATGATGAAATACTTTAGAGGAATTGTACCCAAAGAGAGTGCAATATAAAATAAACATAATATGTGTTATTTTTGTCCTGGGTGGTGTGTAAAATTCATGACTTTCACAGAATCACAGAACAGCTGAGGTTGGAAGGTACCTCTGGAGACTGTCTAGTCCAGCCTTTCTGGTCACAACAGGGGCAGCCAGTTCAGGTTACTCAGGTCTGTGTCCAGTCAGGTTTTGAGTATAGACATCTCCAAGGATGGAGCCTGCACAACCTCTTTGATCAACCTCTTTCAGTGTTCTATCACTCTTAGAGTAAAAAAGTTTTTTCTTGTGTTTTGTTAAAGTAACTTGTGTTTCTTTAGGTGCCCATTGCCTCTGGTGCTTTCACTGAATACCATGAAGAGTCATCTGCTTTCTTTAGCAGAGTAGCTAGTGATATTTTAATGCAATAAAAAATAAAACCTATAGGAAAGAAATAGAAATTCCTGACTTTCAAATTGCAAAGACAAGAACAGTATTTCTTATCATCACCAGCAAGTTGGGAATGAGGGACACAAAGTGAAAAATCCTCGCCTAGTGCACAGAGGTAATAGCCAATATGCATCACTTGATGTGTGCTGTTCTGCTTGCTGAAGACTGTATACAAGGACAGGATTCAGCTGTTTGCATCCAAAAGTCAGTCATGACCAGATGTATTAAGCATGGAAAAACAACAATAAAAACAACAAATCCAAAGTGAAGGTGTGATTTTCTCCATCTCCTTTATTGTTTCACCTCTCTTTGCTCTGTCATCCATTTGTGGATGCCTATCTGTCAGATTTCCTCTCTGCCCCCTCAAAGAGACAGATTATTTGTGTAAGATCTGACAACTGGTGAGGTTTTTTCCACTTCTGCTCTGAGGCTGAGCAAGTCTGTTGATCATTCTCAGTCTTTGTTCTTCATCACATAGGAAGAGTGTGTATTTTTAGTCCCAGTGCTGTGCTAGCCCATGTCTCTCTCTCTGTGATGGGTGAGCAGTGTGTGGGTGAGCAATGGCTGGTCCATATGTGAGAGGACACAGTGCTGCATCACAGGCTGGGAATGCCAAGGAGGGTCTCGATGAGTGAATCTCTTACTCTTGATGAAGGAGTGGTGGAATGTGCACAGGTAGTTTGTCTTTTCAGTAAGTGTGGTGTACAGCATCTCTCTGAGAGAAAATGAAAGCTACACTGAAAACAAAAAGCTCTCAAGTACATGGTATAGGATAATTGAAGATTGTTTCTCTGCCATTCATCTAAGTGAATGTGTACTTTGTAAACTCCAACATTTAAATCTTAAATCTCTATTGCTTTTAATTTTTATGGTTTTGCTGCTCTCCCTGGGTTTGAGGGTGAAAAACTCTTTGCCTGAAAGAGTAGGCTGATAAAAGATTGAATAAGTTGTAAAAAAAAAAAAAAAAAAGGTAGGATGCTCAGGTTTAGTGATTTTTTTTTTTTTAAGTTTAGAAGAATATATATTTTCCTTGGCAACAGTTGGATCTGGTTTTTGACCTGCTTTCATCTGTTCAGTTGTAACCTACAACCATGCAACCATATACAGTTGTGGTTCAAGAGTTTTGGCAGATTCAAGTATTTGTTTTCTGATTGTCAAGGTTATGGATTGATGCAAAGCATGTTTGGATGTTAGCTGAATGTGCAGCTAACAAGAAAAAGAACTTCAATATACAATTCAGGTCTAAGGCTGTGCTTCCCAACAGTGTTCTGACACGAACCTGCATGTTTAAACATTGAAAATTTCAGCTTTTTTTGCTATATTTGTTGCATTTTTAAATTAATTTATCAACTTATCTCATCTTGCAATGAATACTAATCATATAAGCAGACAAGAAAGACAAGCAGGAGGTCTCAGAATAAAATTCACTCATATATGGCACTAATCAGTGCAAAGGACAAGTATGGCTGGGGAGGTGATGGTAAACTTTAGTTAGTGGGGAAAATCAGCTCCAGTATAAACAGGATTTCAAACTAGGAATGCCTAGTCACCTTCTGGGCTTAACTCTGTTATGACTAACTTTGGGGCTGAAACACTTAGCAGGTCACTGAGCCTGGTTTTGTTTTACAGCCTTGACAGAAAGGGGATGATCATTGTTTGCTACCACCCAGTTTTATTATCTCTTTATAAACGAGCACTTCAGCTCCTGTACACAGATGTTCAACTTAAGAGCATTGCCTGCTGAGCACATGAAGTAAAAGAAATGTGGATAAAAATTAAAACCATAAGAGGGAGAAAGATGGGAAGCTGTTCAGTGTGAGAAAGTCCCCTTAGACTGCAAGGAGCCGAAGGTGTCAATGCTGCTATAAACTCACCATGCTATAAAAGAGAAACATGCTGCTACAAGCCACCTGTCTGGTACCCCTATGGGCTTTCCCCACAGACTGCAGGAGGGATTCTGGCCAAGGTCTGAAATGAACTGGCAAGGTGGATGAGGTGAGGGATGCTTTGCTGGGAGCCTTGCAGAGACCCCTGTCTGTGTTGTTCCATCTGGAGAAGGGTGGATGGTTTGGGTGAGGGTGGGCAGTGGGGAGGAGGATGGGCTGGATGTGTGAGAAGGCACTGCTGTACTGCTGAGTTTGAGGCATTGCCTTCATGCTGCTGACCTTAAATACCTGCACTTCTCAATGATCGTCAGTGTACTGAAGAAAGAGGGGAAAAACAGTTTGATTACTCAGAAAAAAGAATGGTTACTCATATCCCAGCTTCCTTTCTTCATTTCAGAATCACAGATGCAAATTTCTAAATATACAAACAGCCAGTTGCAACATTTTAGAGGTGTGGCCACCTGCAAGTATCTACCTGACACTTAAAAGGATACTGCTGGTGGTATATAAGATATTCTTTGTTTCAAGATCCAGATATAGGGTCCTTCTGAGATTTCCTCTATCGCCTTGTTTCCTGTTTCTATTAGCTACTCAAATATATTTAATATTGACATTCTATTTGTTAAATCCTATCTTCAGAACATACTTTAAAATTAATTCATTATCAGCTTTTTTTCCCTTCTTGCACTTTAATTTTGTGGCTCTACTAAGGAATCAAATGAAGGAATGTCGACACTTAAAATGAACAAACAACTTAAAAAATGTTATTTTGTCTAAATCCAAATTGATGTAAAATGCATACATTTGTGTACAAAAGCAAATCTCTCATGAAAATGGCAGGACTGTGCATAATACATTAGTGCATTTAAACAGATAGCCATATAGGGTATATACCATATATAGGTGGACATACCTTAAAAATTTTTAGATGCCTTTAAAGTGGAACAGCATAAGAGAATATTTCACTTGAATGAAAAATAGTAGAAGAGAAAAATGGTTTCTAAGTCTAATGTGTAGAGGAATCAGAACTGTAGCTTCATCTTAAGTTAACCGGTTAATTTATTTTACTTTAAAATAAGACCATGGAAAGCTGTGTCTTTTTAGTTAAGCTTACAGATATAAAATCCAGCTTCTGAATTGTAATTACTGAATATAAGCTGCTGTATGTTATTTTGGTTATTTTGCATTATCTCTTGCTAGGTTTTATTTTGAGATTAATAAGGAAAGAGTGAATGGAAGAAGCAGCTTCTTTTCTGTTTTTACATCTGAGAAATATCAGTGTATACTGCTTGGAAACTTCTGGCTTTGCATGCGTACGTGCAGAGATCATGACATTTTTGATTTCTGTGTTGTAAACAAGAGAGATCAACATAATGTTTTGGATAAGCAGTCTCATGTTTTTTAGTTTACTCTTAATTTAGCCCATATTCTTTGACACTAAATATTTACATATAACACTACATGCACAGAAAACTGTCTGTTCATCATGGCCCCTAGTTATTGCTCTGTTTTTAAGGTCATGCTTTGCTTGTCAGTCAGAGGATAACATGGAATATATAAATTGGAATTGGACAGCTCTGGAAATTTCCGACTGTAAGGCAATAGAACTTAAGCAGAACACTGGTTTTTCAAGAGCTTTTTTCCTTCTTGGCACTTAATGAGCTATTGTCAATGCATAATACATTAATTCCATTCATGGACCTATACAGAGGGTCATTTCTGAAGTCAAGTCTTTCTGAAAATACCAGAATGACTGTAGAGTGGTCATTCTTCTCATCTGTTTTCATCGTAAATAGTGCATGCAAGTTCTTTATTAGGCTCTTAGATTTGTATCTTCTGCAAATCTGTTTTTGCCAGTTGCTGGAAATGACCTGTGTTCTGTGTCTGAGCTGATAGGAGGCATGAAGCTGTGACAATTCTTTAATATGGGAGCCCTCTTTTACTTTGCTCCTTGGAGAATGGCTTAAGATCAAAGGTTCCTGATACTGGGTGAATGTAACTGGTTCCTTCTATGTGCTAGGTGGCTGTTGTGTGTCTGGATGATTGTAGCTTCTGGGGTCATCAGTTCTTCAGTATGCACCAAAAAAACCCCCAAGCTTCGAAATTAAATTGTGAAATGATGAAATAAACTGAATCTACTGGGAGGAAAAGGAAGCTTCCTGAAGCAGTAGTGTCAGTTTCTTAACATGTATGGATAGTTAGGAGGAGTGACTGGTACAATTAGTTTCGAGGTAAAACTGTTGACATTTGGTAGAAATTGTTAAAAGATGCTGATGAATAGAGAGAATAGTTCCAAATCTGACATCTGTGTAAGCTGTTTTTTTTTTTTTTTAAAGGGATTTTCTGTTTCTGCAATACATCTGTTGGGTTAATTAATGTATTTGCCCTGTAAAATAGATATTATTTTTGCAGTCCTTTTTTTTTTTTTTTAGTTGCTTGCTTTTGTTTGTTTTTGGGTTTTGTTTTTTTTTGGAGGGGGGAATGGGGTTCCAGTTGGTCTTATACCATATTTATTTGTCTAAAACCCAGTTAAAAAGCAACCACAAAACCTCAAGCAAACAAAAAACTGATTGCTACACCTTCAGACACCATGGAAAATGGATATATATATGTATTACTGCATTTATAAACAGATGTTTTTGTCAGAGAGTTATTTACATAAACTGTATGACTGTTTTGGTAATTGCAGCTTTTAGCATTCTGTCTGAGAGTGACACCAAACTGTTCAGGTTCTAACTTGGACAAAGTGGAGCTTAAAAAAAACAGAGCAGCCTTTATAGTGAGTGATTCAACAACAAATGCACTTGTAGGCATGAATTTGCCCAAAGTCTCTCAAGTGAAATTATAATCTCAAAAGACTAAATGAAGTCTCACCTCTCATCAACCAATCTTATCTCCATCTGAGGCCATGACAAGAAACTAAAGCCAAGCAAATGAGGAGCCTTTCCCAAAGTGTACAGTTTAGAAGAAAAGACTGCATAGCAAAAAGAGGTCAGTGTCCAAAATGGTCTCTTAGTGAAGATCCTAAATGAGACATGGGGCTATTTTCTGTAGAAATAATAAAAGTGAAAACTTGGTTTAAATTTTTTTTTTTTTTAAATCTTCTTTCAGAGAATTACTTTGAAGTGATCTTCAATCTATTTTACCCCTGTTATAATGCTATCTGGGGACCCCTGGTGGTCTAGTTGTTAAGATGCGGCGCTCTCACCGCCGCGACCCGGGTTCAATTCCCGGTCCTGCTTCAGGGACAATCCCCCGGGTAGATGGAGCTCGTCAGCCCCTAAGGCCATCCATCTA
>JAWWLV010000088.1:13128725-13162111 GCA_035041135.1 Platyrinchus mystaceus
GCGCAGGCTGTGTCTCACCTAAAAAATCCATTGCGCAGGCTTGAAAGGTAAAAAGACCTTTCCCAAATCTTTGTTTGTGAAGACTGGCCACGTTATAATGCTATCTAGGTTGTGGTTTTTTTTGTTTTGTTTTTGTTTGTTTGTTTTTTTAAAAAAAGGCATATGAAAATTTGCCACACTTTACCTTTGCCATTCAGGAGGTCAAAACAAAGGCAAAACCCAACTTCTTCTCTATTTGGAAAGTGGTCTAGTAGCAAATGAGATAGCAGATGTGGAACTGTCACTGTACCGTGTGGAGGACGTTCCGATTGGATTCGTGGTGCTGGGGTACAACCGTGGGTTAAAATCACAAGTGAGCTCATGCAGTGGCAGCTAGTAATTGAAGTACACAGATCATGCTAATGCATCTACAACGCATTATAATGTTTTATCTACAAGCTGCAGACTTTGATGAGGATCTTGTTATATATTTCAAATCATCTGAAATTAAAAGTATAGCAAAATTGCTTCATTTTTCCTGTCCCCTTTCACCCAACCCTCCAGCAAAGCCCCACAGGGACACCATGCTGAACTAAATCTCAAAGTGTTAGATTATGTGTCCTCATTAAAATTACTGCAAAACGCTTCTGTTAAGTGTAATGGTGATATTATGACTTGGCAGTTTTAGTATTATATTGATCAATTTCCATTTCAAACGTGATAAAGCTGACATGGCCTGTGGTCCCCAAAGATGTTTGGGAAAGAAATTTTTTTTTAAAAAAATTAGAGCATTTAATTGTAACTGATGATGCGTGTCAGCCCCGATCCCAGGAGGGCTTACAGCTGCAGCTCCAGAAGAAATGAGAATTCCCTGTGTGACCCTGATGGCTTCTGTACCATGAAATCTCTTTTTTTATGGTATTGCAGCTAAAAGTGACACACACCTTTTCCAGTTGGATGTTGGGAGCATGTGTGCTAATGCTAGATCATGCCGAAGAGAAGTAAAGCTTTCTGGGTTAACATTTGCATATTTTACAAAAAAAAAGAAATTCACAAGCCAATATATATCTATATCTATCTATCTATCTATCTATCTATCTATCTATCTATCTATCTATCTATCTATCTATCTATCTATCTATCTATCTCTATATATATATTAAATGGCAGGCAGCACTGAAGCTGGTTCAGTAAATCCTGCTGTCTGAGCTGCAGCATTATTTTTTGCCTCCACCTCTATAGTTGATCACCACTGCTATCTTTGAATTAGATCTGGCAGTAGCAGTAATGGAAACCCCTGCATAGATGGGCTTACAGGGAGCCAGGAGCACCTTGAGGCTTTGTTGTGCAGCTGTCTGTGAGAAGGACTGCATGTGGCAGTGTTGAAAATGCTGCTCTCTTTCTGCTCCTGGTCTAGCTTGGTGCTTGTCCTAGTGCCGTCACCCATGGGGTACAGGGGTAGCTGCTTGCCAAAAAGCAGTGACAAAGAAAGGAGTGGAGGACTTGTCTGTGGCTGGTTGATCTTCTAATGTTTCGCTGTTTGGCCAACACCAACATGACTCTGTATGTGTGATTGCAGCACTGATATTTTATTTCAATCTGATAATAGCACTATTTTGAGCCTCTGAACAGTGATGAGAAACACAAGAAGTTACAGAAACCACATCCCTCTATCATTCTACCGTTTCCATGACTTGGCTGCATACTGTATAAAATGAGCTGGTGTAGGTCTTAACAGGGGAAAGGCAACCTTCTACTGAAGTGGGCTACAAGCAGATTTATTTTTGTAGGTGGGATGAATATATTCTTCTGGTCAGCACAGATAATATTAGGAGTAAACTCTGCAGAATTCTTGTCATTAGTGTAGATGCACCAAACAAAGGCTCTCTTTAGCTTAGATAATTTCACTTACTCTGTGTACTGTGACACTTGACACTTTTTACAACACGAAGTTCCAATATAAACTCTATGGAATAAGACTGTCCAGCATGATTCCCAGACCGTGTGATTGAATGATTGAAGAACAACACACCCCTAGATGAACTTTTTTTCTTCACTCTTGCTCTTGCAAAACACTCCTGTGCATGGGTAATAGATGCTGTGTGGACAAAGATCTTTGTGTTTTAAAAATAATAATGTCTTTCAAAAACATTTCCATTGAACATTGTAAACACGAATCAATAAAAAATTGGAATTATCTATAAAGTACAGAAATACAGAAAACATCTTCCTACATAGGAAGAAATTTTTGTTCAGAGGAGGTGCTGGTCCGTCAGATAGTTATTGTTAGATGACAATAACTTGTGTACCAACTGTATGGGTGGTTTTGTGCATGAAATGATTTTTTTGTTATTTCTTTGTCAGACTTTGATTTTGTTGTTACACCTGCCCACCACTTTGAACAAGAGAAACTGTTGTTTTGGCTTTCAGGAACTGTGCCGTCCCTGTAACCTGAAGAAAAGAACTGGTTAAGAGAAGCAACAGGACAAAAATCAATTTGTACACAGCATTCCCTGGCTTTTATGGCTTTGCTGAGGGACAGTTGTACAAAGCTGACTTCCACTGTCCCTTTCTAAGCAAGACACTGAGCAAGTTTCTAGTTTTGCCGTGTGGTTAACCAGCACTGGAAAATTGGATTGTTTTTAGTTGCTGAAAGACACAAAGTTTTTACCTTATTCGAGTCAGGGTAAACAAATTTATGGTGGTGATTTGTTAGGTGGGTTACTTGTGCAAACATATTTTTACAATGTTATTTTGTACTGGTTGAATTTAAGCTTTAATGTCTTGAAGTGGAAGGCTTATACTACAATGTATTTCAAGAAAAGACATTGTCATCGGTTAAGAAAGCTTAAGTTTGATATGTGTGGGAAAAGACTGCTCTTGCCTAGGAAGCTTTTGTTAAGTGCTGTGTTTCACAGTTATACTGAGATCTGGATTTCCTAGCAAAGCCTGTCATACATTTAATGTAGTTGTGAAGGACACTTGTAAGGGAATTGATGCTGCATCTAGAATATTGGACTAATATTGTGCCAGGGCAAAGAAATATCAGGATGGCAAATGGGGAAAGGAAATACTCATGCTGATGGAATGTATTGATGTAAGAAAGGGCCAAAAATCTGCTGTGTGCTATAAGTAAAGAAAATAATAGTTTTTAGCTGCAAATGTGCACTGGTGTTTGTTTATTATTTTAGAGACTTTTGAGATTCCTTGAAGTGGTAATGTTGCAAAATATGTAGTACTACAGTCCTGTTTTAAAAATAGATACTCTCTCTAAATTATCTGATTTGGCATGTAGATAGACAAACATTGACTGGAAAAAATACTCCACTTCTGAAGGAAACATACTTACATATATTATAGTGTATTTATAATCTTCTTTTGAAAAGCTAAGCAGAATTTCAGTTCCATGTATTATTTCAGTTGGAGGTAACTAAGCTATGTAAGTTATCAGTAACACTGACTTTAGACTAAAGGTGACTCCCATCATTAAGAATCTGCCTCTTTGCTTTTATTGGCTTTCAATGATCAGCCTGGGTAAGGACTAATAATCTTTAGAAGCTGAAGAATTTGTACAGCTTATGGGTAAGATGTGCAGACAAACTCATCAATTAAAAAGAAAAAAAAATAATTGTCTCTCAGTCTCAGTGGGATCAGTGTATCTCTGTCAGCACAATCTCCATCTGCTGCTGTTCTACAAATGTGACTGTATTTGTATACCTTCAGGCAAACCAAGCAAAGCATTGTTATGTGGAATAATAAATTCAAGTTTTGAACTCTGCAGCGTGTTATTCTGGTCTAAAGGACAGTACCCAGGGCAGTGAGACCACTTTGATTGTAAAATTGATTACATACAGAGACTTGGGAAAATTATATAGTGGCTGTAGCTGTCACTGGATGGACTCTTGTTTGGGATATTTGCTTGGTGGGAATGAAAATAAGGAGCATATTGCTCTGAAAGCCTTGCTGAGTATGTTACTTGGGAAGTCTGTGCACTAGAGGTTTGAAGCTGGAAAAGAGAGGAAGGGAAGCACGAATGGATGCAAGACCTGCAACTCCACTGAGGCTTTAGTTGGGCTTCCCTGGTGTTAAGGAAAGGGAGCTCTTGCAGTGCAAGAGCAATCGCGCTGTCCTTGGGTCCAGCCGGACCTGTGTTCTCTTTCGTCACTCTTCCTTTTGTATTCGTTTAATAACCAGTTGCATTGTTAATGTGCAAGGACTGGTTGTTTTTTATAAGACACTGTTTTGTTTCTTTTAAACTAGAAAGATGAAAACTACAGAAGCCTACCACGAGATACTAGTAGCTGGTCTAACCAGTTTCAGAGAGACAATGCTCGTTCATCGTTAAGTGCCAGTCATCCCATGGTGGACAAGTGGCTGGAGAGGCAAGAACAGGTAATATATATGTGTATATATATATTACTTTATCAATCTAATCTTTATGCTACTCCAAGCTATTACAAAGAAGTGTATTCTTGTGTGATACAGGCTCTCTAAGCATGATAGAAGCACCAGCAGTCTGCTGACTAAATATATATGGAATTCCTCTTGCTTCCAAAAAACCTGCATTAAGATTGAAATGGACACCTGCAAATAATTTAATTTTTGAGTCAAAACCACTTTTATATAGTATGAGGAATGCTGCTGTTCTTCACAACTTATACTGACACGGTTATTTTAATTAGTATTATTTTGATAAACGTTTTGGCATTGAAATCTAATAATGTTCCCACAGAGTAGACATATGTGAGTCAGTTTTGACACTGCACTTTTAAATGCTTGCTATTCTAAACATCAAAAATATATTAATTATAAATTTGAAGACTGTTATCATATTTATTTAGTGTACATTTATACTGCTTTTCATCTTGGGCTTTTTTGAGACACTAAGAAATTCCAGTTGTGGGGTTTTTTTTTCCCTCTTTGTTTGTTTATTTTTAAAATTTTGTATTTATTAATAAGCTGGTAGTCATCGAGGTTTAAAGCTCTGAAATTGAAATTACTTAACAGTCACTTTATATCTCTGTATATGCCTGAAATTTTTCAAATGTACAATGAAATCATCTTTACTACGGTAATTGGAAATACAACAGGAAGAAGCCCAGAGTAGTGCATATGTAGAATTATTACCTAAATTTTCTTCTTTATACAATGTGACATGAAAACATTGAATTTTTGCACTGAACAAAAATGTACAAATTCTGTATTTTACAGCAATAGGACATAAAACTGTAATTTGCTTTATACATAAGAGCTTCAAAATGAAATTTGCTATTTGACACAGCCTAATCTTTCTTACACTGTACCTTGTGAATGGAGGGGAAGGTTTAGAATCCAACACTGGGCTGGTGTCCTGGGGCTACTCTCCTTCACCCTCAACTTCCATAATGATATTTGAAGTGCAGCATTGCCAAATCATAGCATACTCCAAACATTCTTCATTCAACCCCATTCTTAGTTCAAAAGGACCTTATATAACATCACAGAATATTTAAATAAACCAGCTAAAAAACACAACAATTTTTATGTCTTGCAAATTAATTTAAAATTATGTGGTTTATGAGAAAAATTCTATCTCTGGTCCTTGTATTCTTTCCTCTGCACAGTTAATGATAGTGTTCTTTCCATTACTGTTTTCCTCTAAGAAGATATAGAGTTAGTGCAGATGGAGTTGGCTGCTGTCTCTCTCTCAACCTGTGTTGAAATGGAAAGTCAGTGCCCAGATTTGAAGGCATCCCCTGTGACAGTTCTGCTTGTTGATGTTTTCGAGGCATAATTTCCATGCGTCATTAGATTTGCACTATGGCAGTTAATGAAACTGTTGTCTCAGCAAAAGAAGTTGGATTAGAAATCTTAATAGTGATCATCTTATAAAATGTCACATACATGAAATTTTAATATATGATGTTTCGTATTAAGCTTTACATTGATTTCAGTGTCCAAACAGCTTAACTAGTTAATTTATTCTGCAATTAGGTAAATAATTGGGCAGTAGTCGTAGTCTGGAAGCGTATTTGTTACCAGAGTTAACTGGTTGCAGTTTGAAATTGCAAATATCATGTTTCTTTGAAGCAAGTTTTATGCTTTTTGGCTTTGTTTGTTTGTAGTGGTGGTTTTTTTGAGAGAGATAGGGTTCATTCTTTGAATGTGTTAATGATTGTGCATGTACCTGGAAGACCAGGGTCCTTTTATGATTTCATATCAGCAGGATAATTAATTAGAGTAAAACCTGCTTAGCAGGATATGCACAGGAGAAGAAAGTCTGTTGCGAGAATGGGATGCATCTTAGGGAAGAAAAGAATGGCCTGGCAGGGGATGGCGTAGCTGCAGACAGAGATATTTTTTCACTCTTTTTGGGCTTTTAAACTCTAATATCTTTTTCAGTATCCTCTGTGGGATTTTGTTTCCCATTGGTTAAGCCTTTCACTTCTGAGAAGGATAAACTCAGGCAAGGAGTTTGCAATGTGGCATAATCAATTAATTTAGCAACTTCCAGTCATGTTTCCATGTGCTGGACTGGTCTGTGCACCCTGTCAGTATGTGCATAAAGAGCAGCAGACAGCAGGTCTGGCACCAAGGGTAAGGCAGCAACAGTGCCAAGAAACCTCTAGGGTAGAACTCATTGCAGATACCAGGGGTATTAATAGTCCTGGTTTAACCTGCCTTTATGGCTCTTTAGAGGCAGTAGCAGTAAACACTGGATTCATCTTGCAGACTCTAGAGGCTTGTTGTTGGATGAAGGATCTTCTGGCTTGGATTAAATTACTTGCCTCATCTTTTCCTTTTGAATATAAGGCAAAAAAGAATTCCAGGGTGATCTTTGTCACCTTCTAGCATACGTGAACGTTCATTGGAATTCCACTTCGAATGAAGGTGTGCTGTGCCAAAGAAGTACAATTATTTTTGTGTGGATAACACCTCATTTCCTATAAACAATGTATTTGCTACATTTCCTATGTAGTGAAGTGTAATTCTACAGCATCACATCTAGTTCTCCAGACAAAACTTCAAGATACATTGTTTCTAAGAAATCAACTGCTGTAGCAGGGACTAATAAGTGCACAGAATTAGGTATGTTCAAGTAGGTGTTAGAGAAATAGTTCTCTAAACTTGTCTGGGTTTTAGCACCTAAAAATGGAGGAATGCATGAAGCCTGTTAAAATTCCTGGCAGTAATTGCTTTTGCTCATATCTATTGTGCTTTAGTCAGGCCCTGTGAAATTAGAGTGATACATCAAAGAAATGGAAAAGATTAATTCTGCTTTCCAAGTCCTTTAAGGTATTCTGATTGTATATGCTGGTTAGCTATATCTGTGTAGCAATTGTTCCCAGTTCGTTCCAGAGCCCTCTGGTTTTCCACAGGGCAAATGATCCATGTTTCTGAGAAACTTCCTATTTCTCAAGCCTGTGATATAAGTTATATGAAACTCTTTACCAAAGAATCATTTCACCTCTATGAAGCCAAAAATACAAATATAGTTTCAGAATACAGTTAGAAAGATAAGGATTGTTAAGGGACTTTTTACAAGGGCATATAGGGATAGGACAAGGGGGAATGGCTTTAACCTGACAGAGACTGGGTTTAGATTAAATACAAGGAAGAAATTCTTCACTATGAGGACAGTGAGGCACTGGAACAGGTTGTTCAGAGAAGTTGTGGATGCCTCAACCCTGGCGGTGTTTGAGGCCAGGTTGGATGGGGCTCAGAGAACCTGGTCTAGTGAGAGGTGTCTGTGACCATGGCAGGGGGGTTGGAGCTAAATGATCTTTAAGGTCCCTTCCAATCTAAACCATTCTGTGATTCTGTGATTGTATTTTTTACTCTTTCACTCAACTATTTTATTAATTCTCTCTTGCAGATTGTCAAGTACTAGGAAAAAAATTGCAGTCTTTAATTTGATTCTGAAATATCTTTAAAAAAAGAGAAAAAATTGGTTTTTGTTCTTCACCTTGCCCTCCACAACACCTTCTTTTCCCCACAGCAACCAAACTTTGAGGAATAGTTGAAAAATCTTATTTTCTGTGAAATGTATTCATATATATGGTAATGTCACTTTTATTTGAGAAGTCTTTTTTTCCTCCGTTCACCTCAAGACTTGCTTGGGCCCTGATCAAATCTGGACTCATGCTGTTTCGTACCAGGGAGACATGAAAGGGAATGCATGAAAGTGTCAAAGTTTTCACCAGTTCCCTAAGTTTAAGTACACAAAAAAAGTTCTCTCAGGTGGTCATTTTAGTTTCATTGGTCAAATATTGGAACTGGCAGCAATCAATCAGTATATTCCTTGCTCTGCTGTCAAGGCCTGTTTTGCAGAAGGATTAAGAGCACCTGGCTGTGCTGTGGGCTGGGAAGGGGGTGAGGGCAGCAGGAGAGGGAAATCCTAAAGCGGCTTAAGTATGAAGCAGTTGATCAGATTTGCAAATACAGAGAGTTTGGTTGGTTAAAGCTATATGTAAATCTATGTACATGTATGTATATTATGTGTTTGGTGTATATCTGTCAGTTCATGAAAGCAAGGTAGGAGACGGAGTAAAATGTCGTGATTCTTACTGAAGAACAGGCCTGATTCCTAAATTCCCGGTAGCTTTTGGTATCTAGAAACAGCCAGAGATTAGGGCAACTCTAATGTGTTCTAAAATGGAAAGAGAAGCTGGTTACTACTGCTGTCTTCTTGTTCAGAAATGTGCTGTATGGAGCACTTCCTGTAAGTTATTCTTGTTCATGACATCTGTCCATAGTAATCTGGTACAGTTTCTGTGGATCCTGTTGCAGCAGGATCAGACATGGAAGTAGCATATGGTCTTGTATCTCCAGCTGTAGAGTACCTGCCTTCAGCTTGTATTTTCAGCAAAATAAGGCCTGCTTTTAATATGATTGAATATACTCTCTTAAAACATTTGGATACTATAAATTAATGCATTTCAGCACTGTCAGTTGAAAAGAAAAGATCAGAGCTCCAGAGTTAGGTTGTTGAATTTAAACCACTAATTTTCTGTATATTCTCATGTTCCAGCTTATCTGTGTTCTCAAATTTTTCATTTAACAACAACCCCCCTGTTTCTATTTTATGCCTAACATAAGAAATAAGGCAGAAAAGCAACTAATTTACTTTGTTTATTTCTAAATGTATCATAATGGTATAGCTAATATATATACATACTTTTGTTTTCACTAACGTACCTCTTTTGTGTTTCTCATTGTCTGACAGGTGTATTTTGGCTTTTTTTCTAGGTTTTATTATGACTGTAACTACAGTGGAAGGGTCTGTAAATTCTCTGTTTCATGGCTTGAAGATGGGAAGGCTCAGGGGTGGAGGCTCTTGTCTCAAACTCCTCACACATAGAGATTGAAACTGCAGTAAAAATTATTGTCATTAGTAAGGAGTTGAGCTTTAAGATTTGGAAAAGTGATTAGCTAGGCTTCAGTTGGAGAAATCATTTTTAACTGGTTGTCCATTATTCTATAAAATGCCTGGGTAGAGTCTATTGCTTTCCTCTCTCTCCAACTACACACCCTTTATAATTTATCTCTTGTGATAACAACCTTAATGAACATAGAACCATGACAGCATATAAATTATAAAATACAAAGACGATTTTAAAGCTTGTCATATTCCTTATGAAGGATTTCCATCACAAAGATAGAGATATACATGTGTTTAAAGCTCTAGATGTAATGCAGAGAGCTGTCTCTTTTGGGGGTCTTCAGTGGAGGTTCCATATGAAAGGCAGGGGATGTGTGGGTGTAGCCAAATGGCTACCCAGGGTTTGTGCAACCAGGCAAGACCACTCTGAGGCTGATCATGGGAAAAGTGTTACCAGTTTGTGAATAAGTCCTTGGCTCGTGTGGTTTGTTTGTTTCTGGGTTGGCACTTAATATTAAATAATTGGGCATAATTTTAACTATGGACAGTTAGAAGCAGTGACCAGTGCATTGGTAGAGAATTCACGTAAGGTTTATGTTAAGAATTAAATGGAAGACCTCAAGGTGCCGCTGCAAGAGTTCAAAATCTCCCCTGTCCCATATCCAATTGCAAATGCAGGTTTTTTACTACTTGAGATGGGTTCTTGGTCCTGTCATCACACTGGCTACACTCTGTCAACGCCCTGTGTGCTACAGCACTTGTTTCTTCTGGCTTTTGTACTCTAAAGATGGCAAAAAGCTTGATTGCGCTCAAGAATATTTTCTCTTAGCCAGTACTTCAAGTAGTTAGGTATTGACTGCTCCCTTTATTTCTTTATATTGGCAAGATGTTAACTACTTCAGTGTAGGGGCTCAACTGCTCAGATGAAATGTAAGCTGTGAAGCGCTGGCTCCATACAGCACAAAGAGGGACAATGGCATCCCAGCAAGGGTAGAGGTTGAATATAGCTCTGAGGCAGCCAAATGCCCTGTCTGGCTGCCAGAAGAGCATCTTGACTTCTTGGTGGTCTTTTTCTCCTTTTTTTCTCCTTTTTTTTCTCCGTTTTTCTCCTTTTTTTTTCTCTTTTTTGCTTTAACTGATCACTCCTACAGAATATTTTGCACATGTAATGTGGTCAAAATGCATACAAAATTTCTAATAGCCTTTGATTTCCAATAAGACTGTTGTGGTATTGGGGTATTACTGATATGTATGTGATCACAATTAAGTGATTATTGTGTAGATTAGTTTCAGTGTTTTGCCTGTGTTGCATTTATTATTATTAGATTAGAAAATATACTGTGTATGATGAACTCCAAAATGAGAAACCTGTATTTCGGTGATTACAATGTGAGTACCTACAAAAGAAGTATCCAAACTCCTATTGTGTAGTACTGGAGTCTAGATCTGGATCAAGTTGAGGCATGCATTAGCTCAGCTGGGTTAATTCCAGGATGGACCCTGCTGAACTGCTTCTGGTGTTGATTAGGAACCCAGTTTCCACAGACACATTTCGATCTGGGAGACTTGCTGGAGCTGGTTCTGTATTACATGTCAGAATGCTTAAAAAGAAGCATGGGAGGGTAAAACAAGCTCTTATAATGGCCATGTAAGTTCTCTGTTTCTGTATTTATGTTTACTCCTTTTAAGGTTAAAATTTTTACCATGTGTTTCTGTGGAGAGAATCAGAATCACAGGCCTTTTCTAGGTATAAATCTGACTTTGGATCTAACTTGCTTCGGACTCAGATTTCTAAATCCTAACATGATTTCCATATTTAAAAGCCATTTGATTTTGAAGTCCTAACTTGCTCTTTTTCTGATTTTTATGTAGACTCATAATTCCTACACCCTTATAAGAGTTATGTCTCCTGAAGTCAGAAGAATAAATGTGTTTGTTTGTAAAACTTAGATATGAATATGTTAATACACTTATTTGTTAAATATTCTCCAAATGTTTGTGTATAATCACAGAAACAAAGAAGCCTTAAAGGGAAAGACTTATCTTTATGCTGAATTCATCAGTAGGTACAGAGACAGAATCAAATGTGGAATTTAGAAGTCTGTGCACTTTTATAGAAAATGGACATTTGTGGACACAACCATAATTGTATATTTTGGAAAGAGGTAGCTTTTATTTGTCTTGGAGTCGTGGACAGATTTGAAGTTGTTTTTCAGTGCTGAGGGTTTCAGTTTATATGAGGTAGGAGGTTGGAATAAACAGCTTTATTGCTTGGGGACAGCTGTAGTGGTGATGCTTTTATAAACAATGT
This sequence comes from Platyrinchus mystaceus, assembly GCA_035041135.1. Taxonomy (NCBI): domain Eukaryota; kingdom Metazoa; phylum Chordata; class Aves; order Passeriformes; family Tyrannidae; genus Platyrinchus; species Platyrinchus mystaceus. The sequence continues at coordinate 13,140,377 of JAWWLV010000088.1, forward strand.
TTCATGCTGGCATCTATCTTGTTCTCCTTTCAAAAAGAATATGTCATTTCATACGGTGTATTAAATAGGTGAGACAGTTTGAGGGCTACAGTCTACTTTCAGTTATGTGCTGCTGTGTAGATACGAATTCAGTGGCAGAATGTAACTCCATATGTGTCCACATTAAAAAAAAAAAAGCCAAACGAAGGCCAGAAAAGGCAATTTTATAAAAATACTCATGGATTTTAATTATTATAGGAAAAGTTCAGGTGTGCATATCCTCACACTCAAACACTCTCATAGATGTATAAGTATAAGCAGGCAGATGATGGACTGGTCTGAAATTTAAAGAATCAACAGCCCACACTGGAAGGTCCAACCTGTTGTGGGAAAGAGCCTTAGTGAGACTACTTAGCACCCCTTCCAATCCTGTCCTGAACACCTTCAGTAATGGGTACTCTACTATGTCCCAGGGGAGGTTCTTCTAGTAATTGATTGTTTTATAATTAAAAAATTAAAAAATTAAAAAATAAAAAATTTGTTCGTATATTAAGATGAAACCTTTCCTGGTGCAGCTTGTACCTGTAGCCCCTTGTCTTCTCTGTGTGTCTCCCTGTAAAGAGAGAGCCTCCATCCTCTTTGTAGCCACCCTTTAAGTACTGAAATAATGTGATGAGGTCCCCCTGAGCCTTCTCTTCTCCAGGGAGTAAAGAACTAACTCCTTCAGTCTTGCTTCACAATGCTGATTTTCCAGGCCTTTAATCATCTTCATTGGCCTCCTTTGGACCCCCTTCAGTCTGTCCTTGTCTTTCATGAACTGTGGTGGCCTGAACTCGACACAGTACTCTGGGTGCAGCCTGAGAAGTGCTGAATGGAGTGAGATGATCGCAATTCTGTCTCTGCTACTGTCTGCTAGAAGACCCACTCTGTTCTGCAGAAACTTTCTTAAAAGTGTTGGCACGTGTGAAAGGCATTTTCTAACTTGCTACTAACCATACACTGCTATTTTCCTGCCCTTTTGGACCAAACTATTTAAATAATCCTGTTGTTACAGTAATTTATGGTAATAAATCTACAATACGAAGAATATAAGTAATACGCTCTTAAATGGAAGGGAGATGCTGTAGGAAGCTTTACATTAATTATTGCTGTTAATTTTTTTACTGTTTTCTAAATATTGTGCAGAACAATATTATCTCTGTTTTTTTGTCTGCTGTCTGTCCATGGCAGCAGGTCAAATAAGGACATCTGAAAATCCATTAATGGACCTGGGAAAGCATTTCATCAAAGGATGTATCCAGTCTTCCTTCCCTTCTTTTAGGAACTTGTTTTCTTTCTTCATGCTATGAAAAGTATTTATCTTCTCATGTGTTTACTTTTTAGTCCAGATGTACATGATGTATCACCACTACTGCTTTATAATAAAAATGCTCTGTTTTCATAATGGGCCTGTTGCTGCTACTGTGCCATGTCCTCAAAGGCTGTGATGGGAATGTGGTAGGAGTTAGTCCCGCACAGCCCTGTGCTGGTGCCGGTCAGCGGTGCTGCAGCTTCCCCTCTGCACAGGTCCTGGGGCTGTGCACAGCCCTGCCTGCCTGGAAGAGAGGGGGAAATGTGGCCCTGAGGTGGCAGAGTGAGCAGCACAGAGCAGGAGCTGCAATTTGGCATGCCAAAGTAATGCAGAAGTGAAATACATTAGTAAAATTAAAATTTGTCCTCATTCCCTCAGTGGGTAATACAGTTAATGAAAATAGATCTAACCAAATTAAGATAATTTATTTCATTAGTTTACAGCACTGTAAAACTTTTCAGGGCACTACAGCCCTTCGGTACAAACCTGAAATAGATGTAGCTCCACTGTTCGCTTCAAAGAGCACAAAGGTTAAAACTTTTAAGTGTATTAAAGCAATTCTGTTAATTGTGTCTATAGAGGATTCTCCCTCGCCCTTGGTAAAGTATTCTTGATTTAAAATTCACATTATGCTCGTTCTGCATTCTAGCCTTTTAACCAAAGTGTAAATATGTGATTACTTGTATCTTTGAGGCTTAAAAAGAAATTATGCATTTTTGCTTCAGAAGGTGGTACTGGTAGTACACAGTTTTGATATTTTACCTTTTTTCCTTATTGTTTTGTGTCTCTATCTTCTCTGTTCTACCTTTATATCCTACGTACATGCTTTGTGGTTTCTAATAAAGGTTGCTACAGAGCAGGAGACAATTCTTTGGAAGGAACGAGGTGCCATCTCTACGCTCCATCCCCCTACATCCCTTCCCTGTTTTTTTTTTTTGAAGTCTTAATGCTCTTTATGTTCTATCAGGAAGATACCATTCAAAATTAGAAAGTTATCCCAAATGCTGTGGGTTTTTTTCACAGAATCACAGAATGGCTGGTGTTGGAAGAGACATCTGGAGATCACCTAGTGCAACCCCCTGCTAAAGCAGATTCACCTAGAGCAGGTTACACATGATCAGCAAGGTTTTTAATATCTCCAGAAAAGGAGACTCTACAGCCTCTCTGGGCAGCCTGCTCCAGTTATCTGTCGCCTTCAAAGTTAAATATTATTTTCTTGTTCCTTTCAAATTATAAGAAAACCCAGAATTGATAAATTGCTTGGTTTTGTTGCCAAACCAAGCTTTCATAAGTCTGCATTGGAAGACACAGTTCACATTAACTTAATTTTCAGTTAACTTAATTCACATTGTAGAATTTTCTTGACTTGAAATAGAAAATTAACTGCCTTTTTGGTTTTTTTAATACTCTGATTTTCTTCTTGATACAGTTTTTTTTTCCTAAATGGCTTAAGTTACTTATTTTAAAGAAATATTTATATTATTAATTTGTAGTGGAAGTTTTAATCCTTGCTATGCTAAAATAGAACAATTTATCTGGACAGGAACATGGCTGTGAGAACTCTTCACTTCTCACTGTAATACTTAGGGGAGATTCAGGTAAATCACTGCTAAGTCCTGCAAGTCAGTTAATTCCAAGCAGAACAGAAATAAAGACAAAGTGGTTATTTTGGGCAAGGGAAAAAGATTTTATCTGAATGAGAAACCCTTCTTTAATATATAGAATAATAGTAAGATGATTTTTTTATTTTTTTCTTTCTATGAATTACAAATTGTGAGGAAGGTACTTTCAGAAAAGGGCCAAGTTTGTCCTTTCAGTTGTAGAAGTGATAGGTAATTTATCTTCCATTGATGGAAATAGAAAAGGTGCTTATTCTTTAAAATCCTGTGTGGACAGGTCATTTTAATGACATAGTTGCACTTTGCTGTAAATAGGAATGATGCTGTGTAACTTAGAGTTAATAATTGAGTTATGCGGAAGTAATTTGTCTGGGTTTTTGTTTTATTTTGGGTTTTAAATTTAATCTTGATTTTATTGCTTAAGTACGAGCATTTCATTATTGAATGTAGTACTCTTTGGCTGTATTAAGTGGTTAGTGTAATTTATAGGATACTTTGAGAAATGTCATGATTCTCATGAAGCGACACAGCAAGATTTAGAGAGTGCGGCAACTGAGTGAATGGAATTACGTAATATGACCTAGTTGATGCGATATACCATAAGATTTTAATTTATTTCCTCAGTAAAACTGGGCGAAAAAAGAAGATAATAGGCCAGCCCTGCCAATCCATGCACTGGATGATTTGAAAATTAAGTCCATTCTGAATTGATCTTGAAACTACTTGGAGTTGCATATGAAATGGTCAACTTAGTATCCAGGACCTGGGAGGGGGAGAACAGGGAGAATAGGAATTTAGTTGGTTAGGATATCAGGATATACAAAGAAGTTATTTACTTCTATATACGTCACATACCAAACAGAAAAAAATGATAATACCTGTGGGGTTTTTTTTAAATACTTCTATTTGATCTGATTTAATAAATAATTAGTGTTTCCACAAGACCAGCAACTAACTGCCAGCTGCCTTGTGGCACTGATAAGGCATTTTGCTGAGTCTCTGTGCCAAAGAAAGAACAGTGATGTGTAACTGATGCAGTTACTCTGGTTAAGGGAGGTTCCATACTAAGGATACACAGAATTAAAATGAATACAGCACAACTAGTGTTTCCATGAAGAAACAATCGACTGGATAAACTAAAAGGTTTCTATAATAAACATCTGTAAAGATTTTACTTTTGAAATAAATACTACTTTTAATTTTGATCTCTTGAATATGATATTTTAAGAATAACAATCATTGCCCAGATGCCATATTAAGGTGTTACTCACTTTCATGACAGCTGCGTGTGATTACTTCAACTTCATTTGGATTGAAATTTTTTATGCTTCTTTTTTTGACCTAGAAATGACTATTTATAAATTTGAGAAAAATCAGTTGGCTATTATTGCTTTAGCACGTTTGCCATTGAAAATATTGCTTGTTTTCACAGTTTAAAAATCAGTGTTGAGGGCAACATACATACGGAACTATTTCTAAAATGGGGCAGAAAGAAATTATCGTTTTGCCTGTGTATTGTAGACATTTTTCTAGACTGTAGAATAAACACATGAAGAGTGAGGTACCCAGTATGATCAAAACCTCTGGATCTCTTGTTCTTCAGAATACTAGGCAGGAAGCCAGTGTTCAGTTGCTTTGATTCAGAGCTTAATTTCCTCTTCTTTTTGGATACCCTCATTTGTCTTCAAAAATCTTTACTTTCCTAATGTGCAGGAATTCATGATTGCTTATAATTTCAACTCATTTATCCAAAGCATAGACTAAATTAAATGTCCCAAAAGAAAGCGACCATATCTGTGAGCATCTCTGTTTAAAATTATTGAAAGTTGCATTGAGTATTCCATTATGCCATTTTTATTTATCTTGATTTGCTAGGCAATAATTGTTACAACAAAGCACAGATTTCATAAGGCAAGCCCATCAGTATTTCTTCCTTGTAGTTACACTTCGCCACTATAAATAGCTTTCTCTTCATGAAAACTCTTTTAACTCATCCTCTTATCAGAACTGATGGATTTTGCTGGTGACTTGAAGGTCGGTCAAATTGTTCTCTGTGCAAAAGAAGTATCTTATAATATTCAGTAGGATAGTGTGTATTGTAGCCTTCTGGGTAGGTGAAATTCATGTGGCTCAAGGACTGACCATCTTTCCCTGAACTAACAAATGTCAGTCTTACTGAAAAAATGAAGATTGGGTAGGAGGCACTTCAGCTCCATACTGCTGTGTCAGGGGACAACAGAAAATACTGGGATGTAAGGTAGGAAACGTGTGTGTGTGTGGGAAATTATTATATTAGAATCAGTGTGAACCCACATATCTACCTACACCATTGCAATGCAGCTCACTAATGACTTTTTTAATTTAATGGCTTCATGTGTTTGACAGGCTTTGAGCATGTAAGAATGAGAGGAGGTGCAGCTGAGGAGTTGTGCCCTCCCGTGGTGGCCCCTGGGGATCTGAGCACGCTGCTGTCAGGCACGCTTTGACTTGTCTTGCTCCGAAGCCAAACCTCAGAAACCCTGGGCGAAACCAGAGCAGTGCTTGCATCTGCAGTGTGCAGCTGGGACTCTGTTTTGGGTGGTGGGAGTCACACCGAAACCACCCCTCGGGCTGTTTGAGCAGGGCAAACAGCAGCTGCTGGAGCTCTGCTGGCTCTGCTACCTGGGTGTCCTGGTGAGAAATGGTACCCCTCTGGATCATCTCAGCTTAGACACTCTATAAAAGACAAAATTTATTTGATTTATGACAGTATCTTAGTTTGCCAGTTAACATACAGCAAACTTTCACGTTCATTTTTATAGTTCAGCTTTGTCACTGCTCATCAATATATACATTAGAGTTAAATAAAGTACATGAATGTATTTATTTATATACTTGAAATACAGAACAATTCATAAACTGTCCACTTTTAGGAACAGTATTTTGAAGTGGCGTCATTGTTGACACATATATATAGATAATATATATGAGTATCTATATGTTTAAATGTGTCTATATGTAACTCCTAAAACTTTTTGACAGATGTTTTTCATGTAACTGGTTTTTTTTAAGTATATTTATATTGTGGAGTTCTCAGTCATCTTGCCAATATTATGATTATCCTGTTAGCTCAGTAATTGTCTTAGAGGAGAAAGTACCCAGTGCAAATTTCTGCATACTGGAAGAGGTAGTAAATAAACATAATTTTGTATTCTTTGAATTTGACTTTGTTTTTCAGCCCCCTCAAAAAGCAGTAGTCTTTATGTTATGTCTACAGTTAGCCTGAAATTATGGTGATGGCCTAAGATGTTGTGTTTGTTCAATCAGGCATAGCAGCATCAGTTGAATTCATTTAACAGTCTGGAGAATTGGTCCTACTAAAGTAGTACTTTAGAAGTACTACTGATAATCATTCATTTCAAGTTTGGATTCTAAGAAGATCTTTCAGGAAAGGCTGAACTTCAAGTATATAGGTACTACACATCAGTTTCTCCATTTTCAAATCTTGGATTATTTTTCTTTCCCTGTTTTAATACCAGTAGTCTAAATTGGGATAGTTTTAGGTAATTGTGGTGATGAAAACTGAGACCCTAAATAGGGGGTCAGCCACCTTCAGCAACACAGAATCTGGAAAGCACAGCCTTGCTTGTGTCTGGAGCGAGAAACCTGAATATTGTTTCAAGAAGGAATGTTTCAGAAATGGTCAAATAACCAGTTCTTGCTCAGTCCTATAGTATTATAAGTCTGGAAATGGATTCTGCAAGTCTCTCTTATTTCATTTACACAGTTAATTCTTTTTTTCTTTTTTTCTTTTTTTTTTTTTTTTGAAGGCATTAATTTCACAGTGTTGGATAGTTTAATTTTCTTCCTTTCTATTTTAGTAGACTGGCAGAGCAGATATCACCATCTCTGACACATCATTTTTTCTCTGTACAATACAGTGTACTTTGGGGCTCTAGCACAGCAGTAGACTGGCCCAGGAATCACAATCTGGGATTATTGTCTTTGTGTATCCTCAAGGAGTAATATTTTAAAGTCACTGCATCTGTTGGTACTTAAGAGAATGATTTTTACGTTTAATTTTTGCCAGTTTTTACCATCTGTGTGTCTGTTTTTTGGCTTCTTGCTTTAATTTTTCACTTTAATTTCTCAGTTGCACTGGGATTGCTTTCTCTTTCTCACACATGCTCTTTTTGAGTCATCCATGAACTTATATTAAAAAAAAGAGAAATTATTTACAGCAGTTGCATAGTAAAATTCTTGACCTTCACATTTTGGTTTTTTTTTAATGATCTCTTTATATCAAGTCTCCTAGTAAATGCACATCATTTTGGGAAGTGAAGTAACTTATTAGACTTTGTTTAAGTTTTAAAAAAATTAGTTTGGATTAAATTGAAGCATTTTGGCGGGAAAAGCTAGCTTGATCACATTAAACACATTCTAGTCTTTCATACTAATTTAGTTTTTAATGCCCAGGAGGGAATAATTTTCTTGAGAAATCTGTGTTATAATCATAAACAGACATAATTCAGTAATTTTCTCATGAAACATTGGCTGAAGTTTTGGCACTAACAACTTGAAGCTCACACAAGCAGGAAGGATTTTGTTTAAATTCCAAGAAAAATACTAATGAAATATATTAAAATAGGAACAAAATATACATGCAGTGTGTTGCAGGCTGTTTTCAATAAAAATGATGTATCTTCATCAGTTGAATAAATGTCTCATGAATTCAGGCGTGTTCTAGTATTTCAAGAATGTTCTGATAGTACTTTAAATAATTTTCTCTGCTATCCTTGAAAAGTTTTTTACATAAAGTTACATTGTGCAAATAAATTTTTAATATATGAGGATTACTGTATAGCAGATCTGTCAAATGTTTTGCTTCTGTATATGTTTGTGAGTATTGAAAGCTCCACTCCTGCTCTGATCTTTTTTCTTGACTTACGTATTTTACTTCTCACTTAAAATATAATACATTCCTTAAGGTCGGATTTAGTGGCTTTTTAAAAGCATGCTGGTTTTTTTTTCATCCCCTTTCAAGTATTTTGTAACTGAGGTTTTTAGAGTTTATATTTGCCTTCTGGTGTACTTGTTAGCTCAGATTTGATTTTCAAATCAGAATATGGACTTGCTTCCTTTATTGATCTTTTTTCCCCCCTTTGTTTCTAAAAATAGTTTTGTGTAGTGCTGCACAAAACACTGAGTAAGGATTACATTAAAATACAAACACTAGCAGATAAAAACATATTCCTTTTGGAATATATGGATCCTATAACCTGTAGCGCCCCCCTTTGTGTGGGCTGCTTTGCACTGTTAACAATATGGTAGATTATCAAAAGCCCAAAAAAAGAAATACTTTGTTCACTTGAGAAACATTTTTTGACAGGAAGCATTGCTGTGAACTTCCAAGGAATGGAATTAGTTATATTCTCTTCTGTCTGCATATGCCTTTAGTTTTTCCTAAAAATACTATAACCACTTTTTACTGTGTTACAAAGCTGGGAGAGCATAGTGATTTTTCACCCAGGTATTTGAGCTTTCATTCCCACTCAATTCTCTCTGTGTTTTATTGGAAACTTTTTTTTTTTGGAGTAAGAGGAGTGTTAGTGTCTTATTTTAAATTTTCAGTTATCATTATAAAAACTTAGTGGGATTTACCAGTTTTACTAGTAGAGGTTCAAACCATATTTGAGTGGTACCAGGAATGATTTGAATTCCAGTTTTCAAAAGTTCCAAAATTTTTGAGTTCCAGAATTTTGCCCAGCTCTAAGGATTTTATTGCTACCAACTTTAAGTTCCCGATTTCCCGACAAATACTCTTTTGTGCTGTGTAAGGAGGAGAATCGAGTGAGCAAACCAGTTTGCATTTTCCAGTGTACTGAGAGATGTGCATGTTGTTACTACTCTGTAATAACATGGAATTGATTTAGAGTTGATAATATGTAATCAAGAAACTGCTGATCATTTGTTATCCCATCGCTTGACTCTTAAAAATTTCTCTGTTTTCAGTTGGGAGCATAAATTAAGAATTAGAAGTAGGATGCTTTGAGTACTATGGTTTGTTGTCTGTAGGGCTACTTAGTGCCAGTGGGAATGGTCACCTTTGCTGTAGTTTTTTCTTTCCTCCCACGTGGAAAGCAAGTTGTCTCATATTCTCATGAGATGGAGCTGTAATACCATGACAGCAGAACCGTGTGTGCATTGGTCTTTTCATAGTGTTGGTTTACTTTGAACTGAGAGAAGTCAAGCAGTATTAAGTATTCCAAATGCAATGATGAGAGCAATCCATCTGTTTCCAGCATCATCCTCTCTGAACTGGAGCCTTGTGCCTACCTTGAATCTGAACTAAGTGTGTAAATCTAAGGATAACCTATATTTGAATGCCAGACTTTCTTTACTACATATTTTAAAAGACTGGTGGGAATCTAGATGTAAACTTTTGTCTTAGGTAGTTTCCCAGCTGACTGGTATGCTGAATTAAATGAGAATAGGAAGGGCTGGTTCATTTCCATTCTTTGCATCTCAGTCATTTTCTGCAACGACGCGTAAGGATTGATTGCCATAGCAACAGTGTTTTAGCTTGTACTACTGTGAATGTGGTTAATGATAATAGAATTATCTAGTCATTTTAAATCCTGTTATATTATTAGGTCATCTGAACCATCCTCTTGCTATGTATTGAGTTATTCCCTGTAGCCTATCTTGTAGTTCTTTGTCCATGCTGCTTTTACATGTGTTGAGCAGTGGGGATTCTGCTTCTTCCCTTGGGAGACTTTCACAATCTGATATATCACCCCATTAAGGATTTTTTACTGATATTTAGCCTCGTTTCACCTCCTTTCTTCCAGCTACATGGATTTGTACCGCATGGAAGTTTTGTTCTGATCTCCTTCCCTATCCAGCATTTGCAATTAATCCTTCTTATTTACCCGCATCAGAATATAACAGCTCAGTATTTGAGCATTTTGGGATTTTCTCATAGGGAAAAGCAGGTTTATAAATAAATCATCTCTTCTTCTTCTTGATTGCTTCATTTTGGTAGGAAAGTCCCTAGTACTTGGCTACTATTTAGAGCACCTGAACTGCATAGACAAAAAGCTCCCAACTTTCCAGTGCCTAGCTGCCTTCACTTCAGCACATACACCACTGGGTTGCTGATTCGTGTGTGTGCATCTGTGCTCGCTCTGTCTGTTGTCTATAGTAGTCTGTGCTGAGTGGAAAGATGTAGTTTTTTTTCTCATAAACCTGAAGAGGTGTTCCTTAACCCTTGCCACAAGTCAGCAGAAGTGACCTCTCAGCCTGTCCTTCTTGTATGGCCATGCTAGACTTGGATGTGCAATAGATATCTCTGCTCCCCTCCACATACACAGGTCGTACACTTTACCCTCTGGAAGTTCACTGTGTTTCTAAATCTTTTCTACCCACGTCATTTTTCCACCATAATGAGAAATATTTTCCAGACATGTCCAAGGAGACATACAACTAGAAATGTAGTTGTCTGCTCCATGTCAGGCTTTTCAAACTCTGTGCTATGTGTAGGTTAGCTAGACCAGGAATTAGGTTAAAACAAATAAAAGAAAGTACTTTACCATATAGTGGTGCTGTGGGTTAGCTGTTGATACACTGCATAGTTGGCACACTTTGTGTCTTCTTTCTCCATTGTTGTGGAGTTGGTAAATAAGACAGAAGAGTATTGTCATCTTTCCAGTAATCTGTTGTTCTCAGTGCTACTTATGCTTTTTGACTAATTTTCTTCATTAATATTTGATATTATGCAGTTGCCCATTTCTTTTGTTTTTATTCATCTACAGATAAATAAGTACATATTACATTAATATTCATCCATACTTACCCCAAGAGGGCAGAAGACTGGGAATTGCTATTTGAAATTACTTTTACAGCTAAATTTACTGCAGAAATATTTGATGCTGCAGTAAAAAACGGATATATTAAATATACCTCAGTGTTATCACAGACTAATTCTTTAATTTATGGTTATTTTTACTAGTTTTTTTTTTCTTTTTGAGAGGTGCTACTTTTTCCAAGATTCTTCCCTTTGAAGCTTAGCCTAGATTGCATTACTCAGAATTTTTTATCTTACATTTATTCACGTTTCAATTTCCTCAGTCACCAGGCTTAACACTCCACCAGTGCAATATAGTAAAGTCTCACAAAGCTCACTGATCATGTTTTAAATGATTGTTTTAAACCTAAGCTGTGTTTCACTGGCAAATTTCAATCTTCCAGATTATTAATGCTTTAGGTAACATTATCTTGCTGTCCATCCCTTTGGAAAGTATCAGATTTCTGTTTTAAAGATTGTTTTAATTTTCTTTTGTTTCTGTGTATATCTACACTGTCATTCTTTGCTCATTGTTGCCTTCAACCTGTTTGTATGTAAAGAGAGAAAGACAAGTGCATTTCATTAATTTTAAGGATTCCTCTTGCCTACATTGTCTAGAATACATGTATGCAAGATATTTCTTTAAGTTTTGTTCTTTGTTTTTATTTTAATCAAACTGAAAAATGGTTATAAGTATTAATATTAAGGAATCCTTCTGAGCCTGTAAGTAGCTGAGAATAGACCATGACAAAGAAAAGAGTGCTAATTATAGTACATGAAAATAACAAGTTTTGAACTCACCTGTTTTGTTTCTCCCTATATTTTCTTCGAATAATATAATTCTGTGAGAACACCATGAGCTTTATTAATTTCAGTGAGAAACAACAGCCTTTGTCACAGAATTGTCTGATTTTTTTTTTTTTTTATAAATTGGTTTTCTCTTTATACTGAATCAGTTTTAATATAAGATACAGCGACCTTTATCTTATTACAATGGTTCACTTTCTGGTTCATTCTTCTAGTTCTGTGATGATAAAGCAGATGATTTTCGACTTCCCATCTAGTCAGGAGTATTGGTTGGCCAGTAGTGACCTTGCACTGGCCTCTGCAAGAGCCAGAGCTGGCCATAACAAGGTGCTAGAGTACCCCAGCTAGTTAGTTTGAAATTTGATGTATTCTGTGACACTGGAAAGTGGAAGATCTTGCCCAGGGATGCAGAGAAAGAAGCTTTCAGTGCAGCTTGATTTTTGAAGTCACTTCTTACTGAAACCCCAGCATTTGCTTGTTCTTCAGTTTTCTTTCATCTTTCCTTTAGTAGTTTGAAGAAAAAAGCTTCAGAATGGGGAGGTAATAGTGCTTGCTTTCTTTTGGTTTCCTATAAAGTATTTTTTTTCCAGGTTCAGAAAATAGGTTTGAATAGTTAAAGCAAAATAAACATTTCTTCAATGAGGTCTTAGACTGGACTGACTTCATTGATTGGCTCATGTGGGATTCAAGTGTGATTTATAGGAAATTGATAACAAGCTCCTGTACATTTCAAAAAACCCTCAGCCTGGTTTTAGCTAGTTTATAACTGATTAAGTGGCACCTAAGAAACCCTTATGTCAAAATCAGAATATTTAAATGTGGGGTTTAACAGTGTGCACATTCTTTTAATCATAATTGACAAAAGTTGTTCTGATTCCTTATCGAATTTTATTCTCAAAAATGCTATTGTTAACTTTAAAAGAGTGTTTATGTATAAAGGACTATGACTTTTTGATGAAGAGAAGCACTTGGGCACAGCTTCTCTAGCGCATACCTGACTTCCATATTTTCACCTTTTTTTGGGGGTGGGATGGCTGAAGAGAAATTCAGCCACAAGACAGGTGGGTTTTTTCCTTCTGTTTATGCATCTTAGCTTTTTATGCATTCAAGAAACAGCATTTAAATGTGTGGTTGTGTTGTGCCTCTATCTTAATTTGGTCTCCTCTAAGATGGTGAATTTGAGTAACTTGAAGTTGTTTAGGTAACTGCTTATGTGGTGACAAATGAAGTTCTGCTATAGATTAGAAACTGGCAGGGAGAAAAACAAATTATGGAAAATAGGTCAGCAGTGTACAAGGGCAAGAGGGATTTATTCCTGGAAGGCCTGCTCATTTTTGAAGAGGGGGATTGCTGAGATAGCAACTTCAGTGAACAAGACACAATTATTTAGATTAGTTGAAAATAGGTAGGATTTTGAAGGAGGTGATAAAAGAGGGATGAGATTGGACATAGAACAGTGCAAGTTACTGAATGCTGAGATGAGTGCCTTGAGCTGTGTGTGAAACCGCAGATGAGCCGTATCCTTTCAAACACTGGTCTGAGGCCACAGCGTCAGAGACATTTTAAATCGTCTCTACTGTTGAAGGAAGCAGTCCTGGCCATGCTTTGCTTCCTCCCTTGTGCCTTCCTGTGCTTTTATGAGGCTGTTAATTAGACTGAACTGGACCAGCCTGGGAAATGTAACCAATTAAAATTGTTTTTATTAAACATTAATTTTAATTTAGATCTTTTGTATAATGATACAAATGCTTGAATAAACTGAAAGGAGAAGGTGGACAGAGGAATCCAGTGCCAAACATGACCATCTGGGGACGGGAAAAGATGAGACTGCCTCTTTCAACAACCACATCTGTGGTTTGTGCTGGCCTTGCAGGATAATAAAATGCCAGGCTGAGATGCTATTATGGGCTGTGGGATGGAAGTAGAATTGCTTGGAAATACTGCACCACCATCACATGTGCTGAATTCAGTCCCAGCTGCTTTGAGTTGGTGTGGAAAAGGAAGGGAAAGAATCACAAATGGAAATAAGGTCTCTGAGAAGTTTAAAAAGAATTAATTTTGTTGCAGTGTTGGGGTCTCTTCTGCTGCAACAAATGGCAATAAATGCTTTATTTCTTGAAATGCCTTCTTTTTTTGTATGGTTCACAGATAGCTTGCAGAGTTCTTCTGGTGCTTTGGTTCTAGCACTTGTGTGGTGTCCTACACTTTGTTCTTCAGTACATTTTAGACAAAGAGGTCATCTTTGGTGGTCCCTGGATAGCTTAGTGAGCTAGTGCTAGTGAAGTTGGTCTGTTGATTGTGTTTTGTCACATGTCATGTGAGAGTTTTGCATTACAGCGAGCACTGCACACGTGTTGGTGCAGGCTCAGGACCAAACTGCTCCAAATCGGTGCTTTTCCCAGCCTCTCTCCACCCAGGGGTGATGGGGCTTGTGGTACTGTCTGCTGCCCTAAATGGGGAATGACTTACTGTCTGCAGTGATGAGTCTAGGGATTTTTGATATTTTCAGAAATATGCTTAGTGCTATTTTGTTTTTGAAGTGCCGTTTTAGCTTCTGGCCTTTTTGGTCAAGTTCAGGAGTACAATCAAATATTCTACATTTTTTTCAAAGTAAGCCTTTGTTTATCTCAGAGACATCACCCAAAACTAAAAGCATCTAAGGCTGGAGAAGAACTTCAAAAATATGGAAAGAAATCTTTGGTGCCTCAGTTTCCTCAAATAAATAGTTTGGAGAATAACCTCTAATCTTCTTCCTGAGGGATCAGTGCAGCTAAAGTCATTGTAGTCCATGAAGTGCTTTTGCCATACTGTGCTGGAGGGCACTACAGAAGTACTGAGTAGTATATATTTTAAATTTGATTTAATGGTTTTGATTAAAAAATGTATAAAATTGTCATAGACCAGATTGTAACCCTGTAGGCACTTGGAATGAAGCATTCATAAATGAAGCATTTACTGAGAAGTTTGAAATTGTTTTTCATGTTGATTTCAACAAAACAAATTGAGCAAAGAACAATGAAAAATGCTATAGTATTTTCTGTTATTAAAATGGTGAATTTGTTTGGTGCCTAAGGTAAAATCCATGTTGTGCAAAAGACCAAAATTGAAAGTTCTACAACATAACAGGGAAACTCAATCGAGGCAATTTTAGTGGAGTTTCTCAGTGAATTATGACATGGAAAAAAAATTGTGGAATGGAACTGTGCAATTCAGCAAAAGAGAAGTAAAAGATGAAACTGAAAAGTGTTAAAATCTCATCACTCGAAATTACACAGAAGCTGAGAGCAGGCTTGGGTGCCTTGTGCCTCAAGGCCAGGTGTTCTGCATCGCTGTCACAGTGCTGGGGCTTCCAGCACTTCCTCTTTGGGGTCTTCCTCCCCTGGGACTTGGGGCCAGGACCTTGCATGGTTTTGTTCCTTTAGAGGACGCAGGGCCAAAACTGTAAGAATTAACTTTAAGATATGCAGGTTAGGGATCCCTTAGCTCAGATGTGTTTGTCCATCTACGTGGTATGCAACACAAAAGACCTTTTGGAACAGATATGTAGGTATTTTTACTTTTCATCAGTATGAACATAAATTTCAAAGTCGAAGCCTGAAGCTATATGTTAGCAAATCCTAGCAAAGGGGAGATAAATCACAGTTTAAATGACAGGATACCCATGGGCTTTTCTTTAAGCAAGATGATAAAACAGTATAATATCAGTAGAATTGAGTGTACCCTCAGCAAGTTTGCCGAGGACACCAAGCTGTGTGGTGTAATGGACACACTGGAGGGAAGGGATGCCATCCTGGGCAGGCTGCAGGGGTGGGCACCTGCAAACCTCATGAAGTTCAACAAGACGAACTGCAAGGTCCAGCACCAGGACTGGGACAATCCCAAGCACAAATATAGGCTGAGTGGAGAATGGATTGTGAGCAGCTCTGAGGAGATGGACTTGGGGGTGTGTTGGTTGATGAGAAGCACAACATGACCTGGCAACTGTGTCCTGGGCTGCATCAAAAGAGACGTGACCAGCAGCTGAGGGAGGTGATTCTGCCCCTCTCCTCTGCTCTCATGAGACCCGACCTGGAGCACTGCATCCAGCTCTGGGGCTCCCATCAGGAGAAAGATATGGACCTGCCAGGGTGAGTCCAGATAAGTTCATGAAGATGGTCAGAGAGATGGAGCACCTTTTCTATGAGGAAAGGCTGAGAGAGTTGGGACTGTTTGGCCTGGAGAATTGAAGGCTCTGGGGAGACCTTATAACACCTTCCAGTACTTAAAGGGGGCCTAAAGAAACACAGAATATTCTCAATTGGAAGGGACCCACAAGGAGCGTTGAGACCAACTCTTAAATGAAAGGCCTGTGCAGGGATTGAACCTGTGACCTTGGTGTTTATTAGCACCATTCTCTCCAGTGGGACTTTTTACAAAGACATATAAGACAAAGGGGAATGGCTTCAGACTGAAAGCAAGTAGGTTTATGTTAGATGCTAGGAGGAAATTCTTTACTGTGAGGACAGTGAGGCACTGGAACAGGTTGCCCAGACATGATGATGCCCAACCCTGGAAGTGTTCAAAGCTGGGTTGAATGGGGCTCTGAGTAACCTGATCTCATGGAAGGTGTCCCTGCCCATGACAGGGTGGTTGGAACTAGGTGATCTTTAGGGACCCTTCCAAACCAAACCATTATGTGGTTCTGTAATTTTTTGGGTGAAATTAACACCCAAATGGTGTTAATGTGGTGGTAGCACAAAAGCAAAATCTTTGAAAGTAGTATTTCCTAAATGAGACATAGCTCAAAGAATATGTCCTAAGATTAAGCTCCCACCAATGTACAGACTTTTGCCTTACTGGAAAACAGATATTTTAATTAAATTTTCAAAGAGCCAAGTCCACAGTAAGCTTTCTGATGTCATTTCTGAACAGTCTTTGAGCCATGCTGAGAAAAATATCCAGAATTGAATTTTGTTATTAAGATGCCTGTGTGAGTAAAATGATGTTTTGTGTGACGGAGAACAGAGTGCTATACTTTTAGCTTGCTTCTAAATTGACTCTTACGTTCAATGCTCCAGGGGATTGAACTGTTCTGTACTTGGCTGAAGCTAGTGAAATCCTCGCATGCTGATACAGATCTGCAAATCAAGCAACAAGGGACCATTTCAGATTAAAAAAGAAAAAAGAAATGAATAAGGATAAAAGAGCTATGAGACCTGTTTGAAAATTGCCTAATGACAAATTCAAGTTACTAAATAAGAAATGCTTTTTGTATCTTAAAAAAAAAAAAATCCACAGAAGGATGAAAATCACGGTCTTTGAAAAGGTGA
Source organism: Platyrinchus mystaceus (assembly GCA_035041135.1). Taxonomy (NCBI): domain Eukaryota; kingdom Metazoa; phylum Chordata; class Aves; order Passeriformes; family Tyrannidae; genus Platyrinchus; species Platyrinchus mystaceus. Next base: position 13,157,267 of record JAWWLV010000088.1, read on the forward strand.
GGAGAATAATAATATATTCAGGAGTGTTACAGTGAAAATGTGAAGTGATTAATGCAGAATTGTCTCCTTTCCTTTGTCTCGATATCAAGGGAAAAGTATGTGACTTATCTATAATACATCTCTGCAGAAATCTTTCAGATCTCTAAACCTAGAGGTGGAGGCATGTACATTTGGTTTTCTGCAGGGAAAGTGTGTCCCAATTTCATGTTTCCATTGTCATTTTTTTTTGGCTTCTAAAAGTCATGCAGGACTTAATGACTTTTTTTTTTCCTAGTGTCTATATACAGAGTAAACTAACTTGTCAGATTAAAGGGAAAAGTATTTAAAATTCTGTTGCTCTACATTAGTTACAAGCAGGTGAATTCAGTGTGGATCTATTTATAGGAGAACTAATGGATGTGCCTAACTTGACCTACTTTAGAATACTCAACAGAAAAAACAAACACAGTGTATTTGTACCAATGCCATGTAATTTACTTTTTTCTTACCTTAAGAGCGAAATAATATTTTTGCTGTTTTGACCTTCTATATACACACATATATATATATTTAGAAGCTTATTTATTTATTTCCTGAATGCCATAGTAACTCCATGTTAAGAGTATATTGGTGTGGTTTTTGCTTGTTTTGTTTTGTGGGGGGCTTTTATTATTATTTTTTTTAGCTTTCATAAACATCAACTTCTCTATATAAAATGGATGTTAGTTTTTTTGTTTTTTGCTGGTCCTGGAATCCCAGGTCTGTATAACTTGGATTTGTGCAGTAAGAATAAAAGAATAACTCAAATTCTAAATGAAACCTAGATTTCATTTTGTAAAAATCACTGCTGTTGTGAAATAATTCAAGTGAAGGACTGTCTACCAATGCAGAAGCATTTTTTCTGTATATGCTGGAATTACATGAGTTAACAAGAGGTTCTATAGAGGTGCATTTTTATGTATCAGTTCACACAATGAAAGGGAAAATAAATAGTATATTAAGACATCAACCAAAACTGTGTTCGTTACATGGCAAGTGCTACATTTATTTTGGCTCACCATGTGGGGATGTCTCCATAATTGAGGTAATTCCTGCATTATGCAAGGCAGATGATAACCAGGCCTGGCCTTTGGGCTGTACTTTGCAGGGGAATTTGATTAGATATTCACCTATAATTGTAGACTAGTTTCGAGTAAAACTGATAACTATTTCCATTAAAAATACTTCCCATGATTCTGACATCAAAGTAAGACTTTAAATGTGTATTTAATATGAACCCTAATATTTGTTTTAGACTGATAGATCTTGGTGGTCTGTGTGTCAGTCTATGAAATCATTTGAGAAGAATATAAAATTTCAGAGATTTTAACATGGAAATGTTCTGCAGATAAGCCTCATTTAAAACAAACAAAGAACATAGACTTTTGCCTGTGAAACAGGTATGTTTTGGATCCTAAGGAAAAACAGAAAGCAAAATAAAAACTATAACTAGGCAGTTACAAAAAATGAACCTATTTAAGGCGACAATCAATTTGAGGTAATTTAATATAGTCGTACATACATCTGTGGTAGAGTTACTTCTCTTTGTAATACAGTGGACACATCTACCATTTCTCATTGATCAGATCTTTAGAAAGCTCTTCCTTAATACTAAAACTGTGACAATCCATGCCTTATGTGTTACAAATACGTAGCACATGAGAGGTTGGTGCTTTATTGTTGCATCTAATCTTTTAGTTAATTTTATCATTACATTGGGTTTTAAAGTTGCATTTTAGTGTACTCCCCAACAGGCATCACTGTTAGCACTGGGAAGCATTGTCTGGTCCTGCCAAATCTTTTCTGACAGTTCATGTTATCTCTAGTTTATTTTGCTTAAAGGTCACTCTGTTAGTGAACTGTCTCACAAATTCATCATGTGATGAAATGCCTTGGATTTTAAAAAATAGATTGTGCACTGCAGGTTTTCCAAGTTGCTAAGTAAAGGAAGAGGGGCAGCTCATCAGTATCTTTGAACAAGAGGTGTTTTGTGGCTCAGCATCCTAAGCTGCTGCTGAGATACATTTTAATATTTCTGCTTTTCAAAGTGTTGAATCCAAGTGTCTTATCTTTGCCTTTGCAAACATGTAGTATTATCCCCACCATATTAACAGAGAAGTGCACTTTTGAGTGATTTTTGCCACTATTATATAGCAAGGCAGTGTAGGAATTAAGAAAGGACCTAATGTTGTCTTCATCTTAAGTCTCTCTTCAATAAAATAAATATATCATCAAGGTGTTATCAGGTTAAATTTGCCAACCATTTATCCATTTTTAAATGAACAGAAACTTAAGGCATTGATTTATCATCATTATAGTATTTTCTAATGTTCTATTAGTGTTATAGTGGTGCATATTATTTGTGGATTTAGAGCTGTTACAAAATGACTGACCATGAAATAGTTTAGTGCTACAGTAACACTTGAGTCTTCCTTAAAATGTCCCTTAAATATGATCTGGTGGGAACAGCTACATATTTTTGCTCTCCATTTGATACTTGCCATCTGTAGAGGACCTAGATGTATGGATTTGTTCTGGTAGCTATCAGTTTGCAGCACACCTCCTCCCTCTGCTTCCCACCTTGGGCTGTCAGTGGTCCCGAAGAAGTCACTGAAATGATCCAGAGTGGGATGACCTCAGCCCGGGGAAAACAAATGTTACAGTTTTCAATCAAACAACAAATGCAATCTGTGAAATATGATTACAATATACATTGTGAAATGCTTGAGAATCCATGTTGCTTTAGACATTACTGTTGGCTTTTTCTCTGTCAGATCCCATTTTGTGCTGTTTGCCTTGTATAGTTCCTGAGTGTTTGCAGTTTTTTGTTAATAATTTTTTTCTCTTTTTTTCCCCTCAATAATCTTTCTCTGCTCGTAGGCATAGACCATTGAGTTGCATTAATTAACAAACATGTTCAATCAATAACAAAAAACCTCTTTGAGTTCTAATGCATTTCATTCTGTTTGTTGGCAAGCTACCTCTGTAAGGTCATGCCTGAGATTTTCTTTACTGTGAAGAAGCAGAACCATCAGAGTCCCAAGTTAAATTCACTAGCAGGAAAACCTTTCCTCTAACCTACTAAACTTTTAAAAGGCTCTCATACTGAAAAGTGCTGTCTGCAGTGCCTACTGTAAAAAGAACTAGCTGCAGCATAACCTAGTAAAAAGCTGTTTCAGTGGAAGCTCTGTTATATGGCCAAGCAATATTTGTGTTGTGCTCCTGCCACTAACCTGGCTAGCGATGTGATAGAGGTGTGTGCCACCAAATTGTTACAGAACATATGTGTGTCATTTCAGTAATATATCACAGGTTGTGGAGGCCCTAAAGACTACTGACTTCAGTAAACCTCTAGACTGACACATGCTACAAAGTAATTGCAATACTATAGCACTTGTTCAGATATTATTAGTATTACAAGGCTTTTAATACATGTTTTAAGAGGAGTCATTATGAATGAGAAAATGTTAGTCAAACTGAATGAATTGTTGTATAGGTTTGTCAAAGAAAGGTTGTATCAAATTATATTCATTGGCTATCTGGTGTTCTGCTTTTTGGACAATAGGAAATCAAATTCGTCTCTCTTTAAATCTGTAGAAACATTTCCTGTTAAGGCGCTTCACAACAGAAATAGCACTACCATGAAGCCAACCGGGTTTAAGGCTCAGCTTGATCAGTTTAATAAATGGGAAATAAGAGATGATTGCTTGTGATAGCAGGGGATGAATTTGATATTCATCAGAGACCTGGAAAATCCCTTCCATTCTTCACTCCTCTCTGTCTATGTAATATCTATTCATTGATTTGACTGAGCAAGGCAAATTTCATTTTAGAGTAGTGAGGCATATAAAAACTATATGAATATTGCCATTTCCAATGGCAGGGTGACCGTCCTGCAGAAGGACGTGAATAACATATTAAGATGTAAAGAGAATATTAACTTGTATATATATATTTATATATAAATAATTTTTTTTTTTTTGGTGCACATTTTTTTTTTGTTTAAGTGCATGGTGTTTTCATGTAAGGTTTCTCTTTCCCTGGATTACTGATAACAGCAGCACACCTAGTATAAGACTGATGTAGATTCCACAAAGCTCTCACCTAATTATTTGTGCATCTATATGTGTTCAAGAGGGAGAAACCCTGTTTTTTATATTCAATAACTTTTGTTTTTTCCCCATGTGATCTCTGTAACTGCTCTTCAGATTTGATTGAAAATTACCATTCTCTGGAGATTTGACTGGTTAATCAAAAAGTGAGAACATTAGCACAAAAGCCTGATGCTTGTGTATTTGTGCTAGTTAAGACACAGGAAAAGAGGTCCCTTAGGAACTCTTTCCTATCAAGGCTGATGATACAGAGAGAGAGAACCTACTTTATGTTGCAAGGACCAAACAAACATCTATAAAACATGGCTATCAGGAGACTAATAGTGAATATGTCTCTGCTTCCATCATCATTACAGAGAAATGCAAGAGAATAAAAAGGCAAAGATGAAGGGAAGGACATATTTTAATAGCATAAGCATAATTTTATTTGTGTCTTGAATGAGGAAAAAATTATTGTCAGGAGCTTGTTGTTATTAATAATCTGTCCTTCTCTACAGTAAAATCACCTGTTGGGTGTTAGATACGGTTCCTTTCAGTTTGGTATTTACAGGAACTTCCTATGCTAAAATTTAAAAATATTAAAATGCTAGAAAACAAACAAGTCAGTGTCTGCTGCTCCATGGGAAAGTGAATGTCACTGTGATCCTCACTTGCACAGGGCTGCTCTCCAGGTCTCAGTCCATACACCCATTACTCAGGGACTAAGCTGACTGAA
>JAWWLV010000088.1:13162211-13179362 GCA_035041135.1 Platyrinchus mystaceus
CCCAGTCATTATGGCTCATCTCACCAGCTTCTGAAGGAGTTGGGAAAATGCACAAAAAACTGTAAAGGAGGCCCAGATTGAGCTCCCTATCCTGCCCTTGTGCAGACACATTTCAGTGTATCTAAATCTGGTTCCAAAATCAGTTCTTTCATTTGGAGCACATATACTGCAGACTGACAGTGCTGGATTAATGGTTGGACTTGATGATCTTAGAGGACTTTCACGACCTAAATATTTCTATAATTCTACTCAGTGCATATGATAGTTGCTGTTTACACTATCACTGTATTGTTGGTCAATAGAACAGATCTTGCCATGAAGTGTTGGAGTAATTTGAAAACAGTTACTCTCTTTCATACAACCATAGTCACTAAGATACACCATCACTTTCTGAACAATAATGAAATAAATATTATACCACTATGAACTGAAAAATACCCCACCAATAGCAAACATCCTTACTTCCTTTTTTTTTTTTTTTTCCAATTATTGGTAGAATTTGATGAATTTGAGAGATGGGATTAAGTGTTCAGAGAAGGTTGATTTATACGTAACCCTTACAGGCCTTCAGAGCCCATTTCCCATTGTGTCTGGCTGAAGAAGATTGTAATATGCACTTTCTCAGATCAGGCACCTAGAAACAAAGGCTGCACAAATGAAATGTGTAAGAATCTAAATATTCAGACTCCCTGGCTGCTACTGAGTTTTCTGCAGGTAGTGGTCAAAAGACAAGGGAATGTGAAGAAGCTCTGGTTTTGGGGAGTTCATTACAAGTGTATTGAACAGCAGAGGGGAGTGGGAAAGTGCTTCTTTGAAAATGAAGTTGTGACTGGTATTAATTGTGGATTAATCTGAGAAAGGAGGTGTATTTTGGTAATGAAAGTTAAACTATCCAGTAAGATCCAGAAAGCGTGGGGTTTGAGCTTTGTAAACAACACAAGGCAGATCTGACTTTGGAATTACCTGAGAAGATGTAATTAGAAGAACTGTTTGGGATCATTTATATTGATTAAGGTTCTGTTGGCAGGAGTACTGCTATCATTTCTTAACTTTGAGGATTTTGTAATCCTGAGAGGTGATAGAGAGATTTTCTTAGAAAATACAGAAACAATTGGCAAATTATCATATGTATTTCATTAACAATGGGCAGGTGAACTGTGAAATGGACCTTTTTGTAAGTAGAACTGCTAGAAAAAAATAGTCCATTTTGAGCAGTTAGTTTTTCAGGTTTTGAGTAATTACAGAACTAAGAATAATAATTAATTTTTTTTTTTTTAGAACAGTGGAGAATTTTTACACTGAACACATCAAGATATGTAGAAGTACATTGGAAAAGTTCCTTTAAATTTTATTCTGTGCTGTAAAGATGAAATGATTTTTTAAATTACTCTTCAATTTTGAAAAAAAAAATCATACTGTCTTTGGTAACTGTACTGTACTTTTTGATATAGTCAGAGTCAGTGTTTTTGTAGAGAGAAAGAAGCCTTATAATTTTGCGAGTTTGCTCTAATCAGTTGTTTCTGAGAAATACCTGCAATGATATCCACCTGGATTCACAGAAACTTTCTTGCTCTTCTAAATATCCTTTTCCTCATTTACCTCATCCAGGTGGAATTTGCCTTTCAGAAGAAAACTACTTTCCAAATAAAGAAATAATTGCCTGATGCAAAGATTTTCCCAGCTAGTTAGTTACTTTTCTTAGTAAATCAGAATTTAAAGTCAAATCCCTCTGCAGGTGTCCAATTTTTCTCTCCATTCACTTCAGTGTAAATCAAAATCTGTGCTATTTTGAGAAGAAAAGAGAGTCTGATTACTGTAGTATTAAAGATTTTTAAAAGGGTACATCATACATCTGTTGATTGTGGCAGTAATGCTTTCATTAGAATTGTGATTCCTCCTCTAAGCACCTATTTATGGGCACATGCATGTTTTTGATACAGATCTGTCTGCTGTCCAGGAAAAGCCAGACAGAGGCATGTGGGAACTGCTGTTTCTTAATTGCTTGGATAACTGACAGGCAGTGCGGTTCCAAAACTTACTGTGTTTATAATTCTCAATACAAAAGGCACAAAATGTGGATGTGATGGTGCCAGATAGCATCTGTTTTACATAGCTTTTGATTTGCAGTTTCAAATTTGTTATATCCTCATATTGAAAGGTAGATATAGGCAGGGGACAGGTAAGTTGGCTGTTTCCTTGACCTGGATGCACTCGAGGTCAGGCAGAGGGTTGTTCCTTCCCTTGGCAGAATAAACTTCTGGACCACCAGTTGGGACAGAAAGAAAGGAAACAATGTACAAGTGGAGAGGCTTAAGTCTGAGCAGACAGTAGGAGGTGATGGGAACAAGAGCAAAGATACTGTCAGGGCTGGGAAGTGGTGGAAAGAAGGGTTTCTACGAGGATTTAGCTCAAGTCTTGCATGTCAGTCCGTGTCTCAGGAGGGCATTGAAAGTGGGTCTGTCAAGTCCAAAGGACTGCTGCAAAGACTGAGTGGGGCAAGGGAAGTTTTGTTTACAGAGTTACTTTAAATTAGTTAAGGGAAAAGCTTGTGGGGCTGAAAGGTGGTAAATTGTAGGACCCAACTGGTACTAAATGAGTGATGGTTACACTGCACATATGTAGATGTCTGCTAAAATGGCACAGCATGAAGCCAGTCATTTATTTTTTAGCAGAAGCATATCCACTAATAGATAGTGTGTTATTTCAGTCTCTTCCTACATATACATATACTTCTGGTATGTTTGCTTAAAAAGACCACAAATGGAAAATTGCCAGAAACATTGTATTAACAAAGTCATGTTCATCTGTGGTGACCTTTTGTCATAAGTAAATTTCAAAATTGGGTTTCATCAGCAACTCTGATGAAAAGAGTTCTCTTTAGACTTGCAGATAATAGCTTCAGTGCAATAAATACAGTTCTGTAGTTTTCCAATAAATACAGTTCTGTAGTTTTCTACAATCAACAGTGTCCCTAACTTCAAGACAAGAAACTCATGGCAACAGTGATCTGCAAGATGCTTTATGAAAAAAGGTGGAATGCTTCTCAATGTGAAACACCTCCAAATGTTCTGAATTTTCTTTATAAACTTTGCATGTGACTTTGTCACATGGAAAAATGAGAATTGTCGTGGAGATTTGAATATATATTTATTTTTAAACTTTAGTACATGTAGAATATAGATACATAAAGTACATATACAACGTTAGCTGAAATCAGTAAATATACAAAGATAAACACTAGCTTATGTGTATCTATGAATTATATGGATTATTGTTTGTATTGTTTTTGTAAGCAACTTTTACTATGTGGAACACCTTTATTTTGGGTTCATGCTTATATTCATAATGCAGTTCTAGGCAGGTTCAAGATTCTGGTTAACCTTTGAAATGTATACTTACCTAGTACTTAACAGAGAGAGATGACAAGGAGGTGCATTAAAGCCTCTCAAAACACAGGATCACCATTCTTCAAGTACCTTGGCTTCACGCAGTGTGCTGCTATCCAGGGTGCACAAGGCTTATCTACAGTCCATGGAAGCTTCATGCATCCAGCCTCCTGCTTTTCAGATTCTCTCTGAAAATGTCATTTGGACATTACCAACTGTCTCTGCCCGTCTTTAACATCTCTGCAATAATTTAATAAGTTGTCTGACTCTGTGTGCTAAACTTGTAACCTATCACACGTTATTTTACTGACCTGATGGCTCTGGTTCTACAATCTAAGTCTGTGTTTGAAACCTACTGTTAACACTTCATAATATTTTCTGTTGGATTACAAAGAGTATTTAAAAGTATAAACTTCTGATAATGAACATATGTATAAGAGTAGGTTTAGATCTTCTAACTGGAAGTCCTTGAATTACCCTGATCTAAATTTGAAAGTACAACATTCACTACTTTAACATTAAAGTTGTACGTTTGGTGAATAATGTATGTACTTTTTGGAAAGTGAAATTAAAAATGAAATCAATTGGTTAGCATTAGAGCCTCTTTGATGTCAGTCTTTTCTGGCATGCTATTAATAAAGGCTGTGAAAAAATGTTTAAAGAGGTCTTGATAGTTTATGGAATTACAGAAGCTGCATTTTCTAATACTGTTTTTAAATCTTTGTAAAAGAGCCTCAATGAGCTGTCTTGTGTGCTCAGTCAAGCCCCCAGTAACCTGCCCAGGGAGAGCCTGGGGGGAGTTTCCCCAAACACTGCTGACTATCAGCTGATTTTGTGCTACCTTTTAAAAAAACGCTGACTGTGATAGCTTCTATTGCTTTTATAACTGTAGTAAAATTATGATATAAAACTGACTAAATTACAAATATCATTACAAAAATGCATAAAGTGACAAAATTTACAGCAGTTTCAGACAACAAAGGAAAGATTTTTGTAGTTGTGGAAGCACAACATTTCCACTGTACATGTGGTAACCCCAATAATCTGCAAATGATAAAATGTCATTACTAAAATGAGTTAAGCTATTAAATCTAGATTTAAGTGGGTTTTTTTTTTTTCAATATCTAGGATGAAGATCGAACAGAGGAGGACAACAGCAGAGTTGAGCCTGTTGGACATGCAGACACTGGCTTGGAGAATGCTACCAATTTTTCCCTGGAGTAAGTTACTGGCAAAACATATTGTTTTAACGATGAGTATGAAGATTGAATATACACTAGCAAAGTACTCAAAATAGTATGAGTGATACTGCTCTTAAGAAAGTGGGGCAATCTTTTTTAGGTCGTGTGTGTCGTTTTGGTTTTAAACAATTGGGTTCATGGACTTTTTTAAAACAGATTTTAAGCAGTTTAAAAAGCCTGTGTTAAAAATGAGCATTGGAAACTTGACATTTATAAGTGCTGATGCTACAGTAGATTTTCTGCCTCAAAGAAGATGCTTATTTGATGGAACTTTGAAAACTTGACAGAAGGATTAGGGTCAGTGGTGGTACAAATAGATCAACAGGCAAGAATTTCAAAGGGGAAAATCTTCATTCCTGTCACTAGTTCACAGTCTACTGGGAAGATGCTTGTGGGGGTCACACGTATGTCAAAAGCCTTATACTTTGTGAATGGATCAAAATGGATGTTTTGTTAGCTGCTCCTAATTTAAAAGCTCAATCACACTAAATGATATTTTATTTCATCGAAAGATACAACAAGCTAGCTTGACCTTTTGTATTTCATTGCAAAGAACGGATCCATACCTCGCTATGGAATTAATGAGCAAATATCCGTTCTACTCTTAAATTAAATCATTTAAGTTGGTTAACTTAAATTTTAAATAAAAATAAATCTTCTGTTCCTAATAGTTTTGAATTAAATTATGGATTAGGTGCAGAGGGTTTAAATATTAGATAAATATCATGGTGACATCTATTAGGCAGTAGATAGTTTTACTCAGTTCCATTTGCAAAATCTGTTAATCTGTTACATTGTAAATTCCAAATGCTGTTTCCTAAATATAATTTGCAGAACTTCTGTCAAACTTAATGCTTCTTAGTGTTGCTTTTAAGTAACTTATTGACTTCCCATCATATGCTACTTCTTTTATTTCCTGTTTTGATCTCATACTTCTTTGCATGTTTGTTTGAAGCAGTTGGCCCGAACTTCTGAGAAAGTCGAAGCCAAATTGAAACTATCTCTCTTAGGAAGTGATAATTTCCTTTTGTTTTCTGTTTTACAGAGTTTAACATTTGAATTTGGGATGTATTTTTTTGAAAGAAAAAGTGTAAGAAAAATGAGTGGAAAGACCTTAAATGGGCATTTTGAAAAAATGGAAAATGACTGACTCAAGCAGTAGAACAAGTTAAATCATGTTGAATGGTTGTGAAAACTGAGGTTTTTGGTTTTGGGTTTAGTTGGTGGTGTGGTGTTTTTTTTTTTTTTTTTTTTTAAATTTAAGCTGTGTTTTCACTTAGGCAATTCCAGGAACCACACAGATTTTCACTTGATCTCTTCCTCAACCCTTACTTTTCTGACTAAGCTAATGGCACAGTCAGAAAAAAGCTGATCATAGGGAGCCACAGGCCTACCAATAGCAAAAGATGTCTTTTAGAGTTCCCTTTGGAGGTTGAAGGTGTTTCTTTATTCCTGTGAGCTGCTTTGCACCTGTTAATGAAAACTTAGCCTTAATGTACAGTAAGAAGGAAATGAAGTTAGCCTATACAGAAGCTGTGACAGGGAACATTACCAAATGCTGTATTAAAATGTCAGTCTTAAAACACTGGTCTACGTCTGAAGACTAACAGGTTTTTGACTGAAGTCTCTCAGCTCTCCTGTTGTTGCATTACTTTCTTGATCTAACAGTAACAGACCTTCCATTTACATTGTATAAAAAGCAAACTAAAAATTCAGACACTGATTGAGGCATACAACAAATGTAGAGGCTACCTTAAAAACGTATTTAAAAAAATAATTGTGGAAGAAATATAAACCAAACTGTAACACAGGATTTGTGTTGACTTCCCAACCATATGTGGTCTGGTTATTCTCAAACTCCAGATTAAGAGCTGTAAGCTTTCCTGATGGGCCCCCATATGATCAAGAGCTTATTGAAGGAAGTAGAAAATCTTTTACTGCCATCACAGGGCATTGGTCTTGCTCTTTGCTCCATTTTGAGATTAAATTTGATTTGTACGCTTATGGGGAGCAAGCTCTGTGTGTCTGTGTATATATATATATATATATATATAGGCAGGAAATATGGAAAAAGTATGTAACACTAGAGAGAGGCATAAGCCACAAATTTAGATTGTGGCTTCCGTTTAGATCTCTCACTTCCAGTTTTACTGAGAGGTTTGGACTTCGTGTATTATTTTCTCATTTGTATATTTATAGCTCTTTATGGTTCATGAGCTGTATTCCACCTTTCCAGATGTGGGCATGTTTCAAACACATTAATAGATTTGTTCTCAATCTATTTCTACAATTTCTTTCTGAACCTGTATTTTTCTCTTCCGCTTTTTCCCCTCACTACAGCAAAAAAGTATAATTGAAAACTAGATGCATGGTTGCTTCAGGGGACGTCTGGTTGGTTTTGGATGTTATAGTTAAATATTACTTTGGAAGCTTTGCCTAGTAAGGAAATACAGCAATCTTCTAATAAAGAAAAGGAATTACAATAAAACAAATTAATATGTTGTAAAACTGGAATAATTTAGCCAATTAGAAATTTAATAGTTCTCATTTGATTATTTGTTAGTTATGTGAAAGCTAATGTTAAGATTTAGCATTGGTTCTAAGATAAAAAAAGTAAAGCATGCTAGTGCAATGATCAGCTTTTAGGCTTCTGAGGAAAAATTGTATGTCGCATTTGGGGTATTTCTGCTCAGTGGTCCAAACAGTTAAATTTAAATTTAACTTTAGAATAAGAAAGAAATAAAGAAATATGCATGCAATGATGATGAGACCTATTTTAATGTAGCAAACTAAGTTTACAAAAAAAATTCTTTGGCTTGTGTTGGTTCTGTTAATTGAACTATTTTTGCTGATTGATCTCCTTTCATGCCATCAGATTACTCTTCAGGTATGTAGCATTCAACAATGCTTTCATCGCCATGACTTGATTTCTGCAATGGTTTTGTTTTTCTGTGTATGTTTGTGTGGGGTTTTTCGGTTCCTTCACGGTACATGTTCATATTCCCTCATTCGTCATTGTCTCACAGTGATATGGTAAAGCTCGTCGAAGTCTCCAATGACGGCGGGCCTTTGGGAATCCATGTAGTGCCTTTCAGTGCCCGAGGCGGAAGGTAACGTATCGTGTAGGATTTTAATTGAATTGTAACTTGCTGTGTTTTATCTTGGTGGTGTTAATTTTTGTTTTGTGTGCCTTTGCCTTCAGTAGACTATTGTTTGTTTTTCAAAAGGCAGTCTCATTGATTAAGACAGGAAGAAATGCAAGTTTACTGACTCTGTGCTTGTAATGGACTCTATAATTCAAAGGTCCTACATAAAAGGAGTTAGAATTGTGTCCTTATAATGGAGATTCTATCGTAATCTCAGGGGGAGTTTAAGGATAAAGACATTTCCTTTTGGACTCTTAAAAATTATGAACTTCTGCCTTAATTCAAGTGGATATTTGTGCAACATTTCCTTGCTAACTGTTTCAAGCCACAAGTTCCCAAATAACAGCAGGAGTTTAAAGCAGAGGCATCCCACGCCTGTGCTTGATAAGAGTGGGAGAGGAAACAATCACCGTGCTTTTGAAATTTCATGTGTCCCATCTGTTGGGGTTAAAATGAAGTAGCAAAACCAGTTGAAACATTCTGGTTTTGGGGAAAGTGAACTTGTTTTATTATATGACAAGCTGAAACTCCTGAAGTTACAAAGAAAAAAAAGTGTAAAGAAAGTTCTTTACATTAAAAAATACAATGTGGGGGATGTTATTAATAGAATACATAATCTCTAATGTTTACTTTACTAAAGTAGAGTTTTAGCATTTAGGGTCATTAACATAATCTCAGAAAAATAACTAAACTTTTATAGTAATTAGTGGTGGATGTGAAGTTTTTTAGTATCTTGAAAAATTTTAATTCTTCAACAATATATGCAAATTTTATTTTTGTTGCATAGTCTAAGTATACACTTTTTTCCCTCTTTAAGGAAAAAGGGAACAAATACATATATTAAAAGTAATCTTTCATTAGGCATGAAGGAGTGTTACATTCTCACATCTGTCATCCTCAGTTTTATAATTAAGAGCAAACCTGACTTGCTATACAATTATATTTCTCAAATATTAATATCCTACTTTAAAAATACTTTAGTATTTTAGGTATTTCTCCTTCTATACCGAATACCTTCACAGGATTTTAAACACAGTACAAGAGCTTTATTTGCAGTTGTCACTTTAAACCAAATGCTTTCATAGTCTGACACGTATTACAAGAAAATGTAATTTTTTTTTTACTTTAAGGCTACTTTCTCTGGGGACTACAAGTATTAAGAGCAAACTTCCATGAAGTGATAAATTCTTCTCTTCATAATCTGAAATTCAGTAAATTCAGTGTGGGGATGGAAAGGGCATAAGTGAACAGTACTTCAAACATACTCAGAAGTAAATCCCATAGAGTTAGAAATGGTTGAAATGTTCACACAGTTATATGGGATTTAGACAGTGTCAAGGCCAAGGAAAAGACTGGTTTAAGAACGTCGACTGCCTACTAAGTACTTATTTAATAAAACTGATGTTAAAATGTGCATTTTGACATTTTGAATAAGAATTTTAACTCAAGTAGAATTCACTTCCAGGCTGTTCATGTAGTTGTCAAGTCTGAAACAGGAGCAGGTTAAATGAGAAAGCCGTAAACACAGAAATAAAATATCTCACTTTTTTTTAAAGGTTGCTAACTATGTCATATGTAATTATATAATGAAGTTTTATTACTGGAAATTCAATCTTAAATATAGATATGTAGCATCAGGACATACTGGAGGAGTAAATCCTGTTACAAGGAAAATAATTTTTTTATTAAAATGCATCCCCTTTTTCTTCATAATACTCAAACTCACTTCACAGAAAAACAGGTGTACGTGTAATTGCCGCGTGAATTTTTTCGACCCCCCACAGAATAATCTGGTGGAGAGAGGAGGCACTTGGTTCCATGTCTAGAAAGTGTAGAAGAGCAGAGCTGGGAAGGATTTCCAATATTTTCAAAACATTTCTCCCATGCCCTCTGTATTCTAGTGAAAGAAAGGTAGAGTTCATTGCTTGGGATTGATTGATTTTAAGCATTTGGGTTGTGCTGCTGCTTTACTGTTTGCATGCCCACACCTCTGCATGCTTTCAGTGAGGACAAAGACATTTTCTCCAGCTGCTTGCAGTGTGGGCAGGCAAAAGAACACACCCAGCTTCAGATTTGAAGCCATTGGTGGGGGTTTTGGTTTCTTTTTTTTCCCCCTCCTGGTTCCCCTCTTCTTTTGAGCAGATAAGACACACTTGGTTCTCCTTTTGATAGATTCAGAGGGAGAGCATATGCATGGCAGGCATATGCTGCCTACTTGTTTCTCACTCTAGCACATGGCTGCTCTTTGTTCATCCTCTGGCTGCAAAGCATAAGGCTGCCTGCTACAATCTACTAACTTACTGGAGCAGGGAAGCTGCTCATTAGGAACCTAAATATACAAAACTGAACACAGGACTCAGTAAAGACTTTGAGGGATGTCCAGAAAGAAAAGGTCTAATGTGTCATAGAGATTAGTCCAGTGTCCCAATACTGGTTTTTATTTACGTGCTGTTGAATTCCAGTTCTGCTGTGTTTTCAGTTATTTTTCTTGCAGTTCCTTTCTTTTGCTTTTAAAAATGTTACTCAATAGGCAGTGATTATTAAATCAATAACTATAAAAAGTGAAAAAGTATAGAAACATATTATGCCATTCACCTTCTTTTCCCCCTATGTAATAAGCAGGGGCCTTCTCTCACCAAAAAATCCACTCCACCACCCCACCATATGTGCCATAACTATGTCCTTTATTTATATTGAGAAAATATTTTACATTTTCATGGTTTTTTGACGGTTTAGAGTAAGAATCTCTTCAGCATTGGCTTTTGATCTTGAACAAAATCTGTAAAGGTCTCTGCCTCATCTATATAGATGATACCAATTATTTCTGTTCCCAGTAAAAGTGAGACTTTTTAAAAATAAAAAAAAAAAAGCTTTGTTTTTCTCTGGGAAAAGTACTATTGATTTGTAAAAAACAGGATAAAACTTTCTTCTATGGATATGTTTCCTTATTATCCTTCTGTTTTGCCTCTAGAAATTTATCAGTCCATTATTGGCCATTTTGATTATATGTTTTTGTTAACAGTTTGTTCACCTTATCAAAAGGGAAAAGGGGTATGCACATTCATCACCTTATGGTTGTGCATTTTTCAGGATTAAAGTTTTGTTTGCAAACCTGCTTGAACATTTTTTTAATGGCATAGATGCTAAGCAGAATAAGTGGCATGAAAATGAAAGCAGAAGGAAGGACAGAATAGGAGAGAAATAGGAAAATGTTTAGATAAGAATAGAACAAAGAGAAAATGCATGATAGGAAAGCATAAAAGAAAAGAAAATTCTAAATCTGTGCAAAATTGCCTTCAGCACCTTCTTATTAGGTGCTCAGAGATGAGAGCAAACACTCAGTCTCTTAAGAATAGCACCTGAGCAATCCTGGCTGATGGGGAATGATATGCTGATGTTTAAATGGGGATGCATCAAGTTCTCTGCAAACTCAACAGTAATTGTAGCATAATTTACTATTATATGACCTCTTCTACTTTTAAGAGTCTTTGAAATCTTTTCAAGCTCTATACCCTAGCTGCTCTTCTGAAATCCTGCCATGTCTGTCTCTGGAAGGAGATTCAACTAACACAAGGAATATATGAGATAACATCAGAAATGTCTTTGAATAATGATATGGAAGTTATAGTCCCATAGTCCCAAGACTAGTGTGAAGTCTACTTAGTAAAACAGAACAGAAAAGGATTTGGATATTCATCTGAAAACCTCACAGTGAACATCCGTTAATAAGTATCAGACATGTTACTTTGATACAGAGAGGTGTGAAGGGCTCTGCCAGCTGTTCTTCCTATTGACGTGTGCCACAAAATCCATAATACACCGTACACCTAAAACATAGCAGCTAAAAAATATTTAATCTGTCTTTTTGTTATATATCCTAAGTGTCTTAAAACTATTAGGAAGTCTAGAAGAATAGAAAAAAAGAGGCTGATTTTTTTCAGTTTAAATGATGAATTTAACAGATTTTATTTAAAAGAAGAGATAAATCTCAAATGAAGGTAGGCATTGAAACATGCACAGATGCTTGCTGGAAAATGTTTTGTACTTTTCCTATTCAGTAGGTGGGTTTTTTGTTTGTTTTGCTTTTAGTGAAATTATACTTCATTTTCTAGAGTTTATTAATCACTTAATGTGTCACTGTAAAAATTTTAATATTTTACTGAAGATACAAAGAAAACAAAAGTAATATCTAATGGCCCTTGTCTATGTGGAGAGTCCATAATAGTGCCTTCAAGGTGTCTCTCTAATGATCATATCCTGTTTGATCAGCTAGGAGGTATCTGCTGCCTGCCTCTCCATTTACTCCTCTCTTCATTTCCACCCTTTTAAGTCTCAAAGGTAGCCATGGTTTTCAAAAACATATGTATTAGGAAAAAAATTCTCTGTGGTGTTCATGTACCATTCCTTCACTCTTGTATCTGAATTCAAGACTGTCTCATCTCAGCCTTTAAAAAGTTTGATAAGCTTAATTTGAAGTATTACTCAAACTGAAAGGCTAAGGAGTAGTTACCGAAGATTGGAGATTGGTTCCGGACTTCAGGTATGAAATCTGATAAAGTTATTTTAGTGCCTCCACAGTAGCTCTGTGGCATCAATATTGGGCAAAGGCGTTCATGTCCAATTTAGCATTGAGTAGCCATGATAATTTAACTTGAACAAACAAGCTGATTTGCCTACTCTGACCTCTGGATCTAGGAAATTTATACTGTTTTTATGTTCTTGTAGAACTTCTCAGAGATCTTTCGTTTCATGAAGCTGCTACACATCATCTTTTCAATCAATCCTTATTTCTGTCACTTAATCTAGTTTTTGCCTTTTCATGTTAGAGACTTTACATAAACATCTAAATTGGTTATTTTCTGTTCTGTCTGATTACATTACAGTTAGCTTGCAGGTAATAGGTAAATAACTTCAGTGTGTATGTACAATGGGCTGTGATGGTCAAATCATATTCTAGATGCTAAATGTCAGTTTTTATTTCTACTTACACTGTCAGTTTTTATTAAGACAAATTATCATCATTTCCATACATCTGGATGGCATGTGGGGAGTTCGCATTTCAAGAACTACCCCGACTAACTCAGGCAATTTAGATGTCAATAAAACATTCACTGCTTCTTTCTAGTTTATCATTGGTTGTAATTTATAGTGAGAAGTGAAATGTTAACACGTGTAGCTGAGTTTATTTTAATAGTATAATTAGACTAATGAACCTTGTGGAAATACAGTGGTGCAAATACTAATATAATCTCAGCTGTTTACATTCCCAATTAGGTATTTAAAACAAATACAAAGACTGAGCTCTTTGCTTTGGCACTGTTTCCCTTCTGTCCCTATGTCAGCTAATGTTAGTCTAAAGCAGCGCAGGTACCAAATTTCCACTTATAATTATTGTTTCAACAGGATTGTAGACTTGCAGAGTGTTTTGCGAAGGTTTACATGATATTTAATCTCATTCTTGAAAATGTTAGAGTTTAAAATGTTTATAATGGAAGAATATTTGTCAAAAACCTTGATGACTTATTTTAACTGGACAAGATTGAGCAAATTCAAATGCACCCATACATTTGTATGCTACATGGTTGTGCTTAAAAAATATATATATACTGACTTTTGTACTTTATACTAGATGAGCTTACAGGCTTTCAAAATTTATGTCTTCCTAATGTAGGAAACATAATATTGAAGCTGTAATAGAGCCACATCTCCACTTATCAGGATTAATGATGGTGGCATATAGCAGGGAAAATAATCCAATTAGTCTTTAGATTATTGCATATTTGCAATATCAAGTCTACTCTGTTTATCTCTAGTTAGTGCAACAACAAACATGAATTCCCATAATGCCTTTTTTTAGAGTCATATTCTTACATCTAACCATAATATGCTGAAAAAATGCTGTAGGAAATTGGTAGGCTTTTGTAACTAAAATATTTAGGAACTACATTTTCTGCAAGTTCTAGTAGAGTTTCCTCTGTTATGCAGAATCTCATTCTGGAAATTGTTTCTGGAACTGTGTCTAAAGGGATCTTTTGCCCCATGTCTTTATATAAATATTAAATAAATTAAAAGGCACTGTGAGGATCCTGGTTTTAGCTTTGACTCAGGCTGTTCATCCAGCCTTGAATCTGTTCTCAGTGACTTTAGCTTTATATGCCTTGGTTAACCTAGCTCTAACATTTGTTGAAAAGCAAATTCCTCATGAGGACTGTATGCTGAGTCTGAGATGAGCAGTCTTGCATTAGCAGAACTTGTAGCCTTTGTCTAATGAGATTATTTACAGTTTTGACTAGTAGTTTGTTTATCTGTTACATTATTTTACTATTGGTTAGGATTAGTAACATTTTTACTAGATTTGAGAGCTTAGGTGAAGCACATTTAAGAAATTGCAAACCATGCATAAAGGTGCATTTTGCAATAATAATTTAATATAACTTTGGAACATGAAACAGTAAAAAGCAACATTTCAAGAAAAATGCTATGTCAAAACTATTGATAGAGCAATTACTTTGTAATCATAAGTACGTGGAGACATTGAGATGAACATAACCATATTATTTTGTACACTGTACTGTCTTTGTATTAACTTAGATTGTTGTACTTTGTGTAGATATTGCTTTGATATTTTGATTTTTTTTTACATATAGCCATATGAACCAAACACCTGTTATTGTTACTGTGTATGCTCTTGTGCAAGCATTGCATGCACATCCAAATTCTGAATTGTCTTTGAGCATTACAGAGAAGTGCCACTGCATCAAAAAGCTGTTGGGCATCAAGTGAAAGAAAAGAAGACATAATCCTTTCATCTCCCCCTCAAATATTTTGGTGGTTTTCTCTTTAATGTAGCATTTCCAATTTTATATTTGCTTTCCTCTCTCTTCCCCATTTAGAAGTATCTTCTTCAGTAGCTTCCCTTTGTGGCTCACAGACAGTCTCCCCAGAGAAATTCATCAACTCACAAGTGAAAAAGTCACAAACTTGTTTTCTAATCCATTGGTGTTCTATGTATCAAAACTATAATTCTGATAAAAATAATGTAGTGAAGGCATACAAGTATTTTTCATTTTTGTCATTAATATTCCTAACTGTTACTTCAGTTCTTTCTGCAACTATCAGTCTATAATTTCTTTCTAATTATGGATCAGTTTTAAAAATCCAAGACTGTCTTCAAAGCCTTTTTTAGTGAACAGAATGAAAAAAGGGATTTAATTGATATTTAAAAATTTGTTTTGTTTTACTTCCTGTGACAACATACCTTCATAATTATCAGAAAATTTTAGTACAATAAATGGAGCACAACATTGTCATTAAGTTAGTGTGCCGCTGTTGTAGACTTTTAGAATTTTTTATCATGAAAACTATTAGAGAATTGTGGGAAAGGTAAACAGAAAACCACTTAAAAAAATCTACATAATACAAGGGGCTTTGCTGCTTTGGTGAACAGGAAAAAAAGCAAGCAAGGAAGAATTGGTTTTGCTTTAGAAAATTTGGGAAAATTTAGTTTGACTTTTCTTAAATCGTTTTTCTTTTTAATGGGAGATGCTGGGTTGTTGGAAGAAATCTACAGATGGTAGAACTTTCCAAACACAAAGAATATCAACTTGTGATGGGGATGGATAGGACTAGATTCAGAATAGTACTGATTGTGTTTTTCCAGATTTTTTTTTTTTTTATTTTACTTTCAGAAATTCATGTATTTTAGAGAAAGGATACTTTATCGTTATGGAATCCTCCTGTTCCTTGTGCTCACCAGTGTTACTGCAAAGAGACAGATAGCTAATTGCAGCAGCTGACCTGAACTCAAGTCCAGTCTCAGTTAGTATCAGTTAATGAACTCAAGCAGTCCATTGGGAACCAAATGAGAGTGGAACAAGTTTTGCCTCTGATGGGACTCCAGATGGGTCAAAGGTGCAATTAATTGTTTGCAAAACCCTTCCTATCAGTTGAAAGCAGAATAGTATCACTTAAATGTTAATGTCTGACTCAAGCTTCATTTGATGATTTGTTGTCAGAATGCTTTGTGTTGTTTTTTTCCTCACAGTCTGTTTACATGTTTAGATCCTTTCAATGTCATATCTTAATGTCTCTAGGTGGTTCTAAAGTGGAAATACTTCTAGGATCGTTTCTCTTACTCTTCATCTGCCTTGTAGGAGAAAATGTATGACTGTTCTGTAAAACAAATGTCTCATTTTCATATGTTGGTGATAAATTGGTAAATGAAGAATTTAAAGTGGAAGAAAAAAGTTAATTTTGCTTTTCTGACCCGTTTGATTAAGTGCTCAAGTGCATATATAACTTCTGAGCACATGAGGAGTCCTTTTAAGCATCGTCGACTGCTCATTTACTTTGAGGTATGTGTGAACTGAAGTGCTGTGATCACTGAAAGTTTTTTTGCTAAAAGACATATGTGGTCTTGCAATTCCTGCTACACGACCAAGTGTTTTCCATGCCATGCCTTGAAATGACTTCTGAAAAAGTAATGCTGTTGACTTGGATGATGTGAATTTGACCCACTGATACATCCTGTGGGATTTCAATGCAAACCTGATCTTCTTTAAAAAATGTGAAGTGCAGTGTCGATGCAAGAATAATCCTGAAGATTGAGTCCTTCTTCAAACCTAGAGTTCAGGTATAGAAACATCACTGACTTTTCATACTATCCTGACAGTACCTCTGAAATCCATTCTTCAGGATCCATTTCATAATTTCAGGTTGAATATTTTTTTACCTTTTCTCTATAAGAATGTCCTTAAGATGACACCATGGGTAAGCACTAGACAGAGGTGACTAACTCATTGTACAGAGGCTATCAAATGGAAATATTCTTCAGTTAATTATTTTAAGATGCTGAATTAAAAAATGGCACTTTAGTTTTTAATTTTCTCTTTGCTGTTTAATAAAAAAAAAGTTAAGATTTAAAAATAAAAGCATTTGGTTCGCTTGAAGTTCCTGAATTCTCTATCCATTCCTTCATTATAGGCTGCTTATTACGTGAGATGACCCCACGTTTCACTTGCACAGAAGGAGTAGTGATGGCTGTGGTATTCTCTGCTAATTCAGAAATTCATATTTTTAAGTTGAACCTGTTCAACTTCAGTTAACTAGCAGAAAAAATGCTGTCTCTCAGATGTGTGGTGGTTCTTGGAGCTTTTACTGCTCAGAAATCTCAGCCTTATGCAAGAACGGACGTGCTATCATCATACTGCCTGTTCGTTCTTACTTTTGACATTCTTAATTCACCTAGGCTTTTGTTTTATGGAAAAGGGATGATAATTCAGGTAATGCTTATAAGTTTTTTGAAACTATGGTATCCTAATTCAAGGTAAAGATGGTTTAAAATGTAGTTTCTCTAGTGATTATGATAAAATATTAAAT
>JAWWLV010000088.1:13179462-13211835 GCA_035041135.1 Platyrinchus mystaceus
GAAACTATGGTATCCTAATTCAAGGTAAAGATGGTTTAAAATGTAGTTTCTCTAGTGATTATGATAAAATATTAAATCAGTATGATATTCTATGTTGCAAATAATTCAAACAGTAATCATTTGTAATCTTAATGTTCCAGAACCCTGGGGCTTCTGGTGAAGCGATTGGAGAAGGGTGGAAAAGCTGAACAAGAAAACCTTTTTCGTGAGAATGATTGTATTGTCAGGATTAATGATGGAGACCTTCGGAATAGGAGATTTGAACAGTAAGTGTTCTTACTATGTTAGGTTGCATTATTTGATCTTTTACACTGCACCTTGCAGTAATTTGAGGAACTTAAGAAAAAAATCTTTAAACTTGCCTTTCTAATAATGAAAAGATACACTAAGGGACATTTGTGGTTTATATTTAGTCAGACTGAAAAAATTAAGGATAATTATTACCGTTAGAATATATGCAATTCTCGTTTGATTGGTTTTTGTACATCATAGATTTTTTTCTTACATTGGTAAACTGTTTATCCTGAAATTCCCATATGAATTTTGCTCTTATACTTGCAGTGCACCCTGTTCAGTACAAGCAGAAAGCATATTTTTAACATTTTAAAAATATGTGTGGTTTTGTGTGTGTGAGAACTGTAGGTACTACATGCAGGAACTTCTTGGAGAAGTCTGAGAGATAAATATTTGCTCTGTTGTTGTCTGGTCTTGGTAGAATCCTGAAATGGTGAATCAGAAAGACTAAAGACTTCTAAGAATGAAGTTAGATTGTAGTTCACACACAGATAATTGAAAGAAAAAAACAGAAAGGAGGTATGCACAAAATGAGTAATTTCAAAGATGATAATATTGTTCCAAAATCCATAACACGTTGAGGACCAAAGAAATATCATTTGTTCTGATAATTTTGTATTTAATTTATATTTGAAATGTGTTTTTAATTTCTTTGACTTTAACCTGAATTGGAACATAACCCTGTACCATATGGTTGAAAGTAGCTTGTTTCTGATTGTTCTGTGGTTCTGAATCACAGTTTGTAAAGTCTGTGAAGAGACTTGTTGACTTTGTATACTTTGGGTCATGACCTAGAGCCAATGTCTGTCTGTACAGGATTTGAGCATGTACAGGATTGAGCATTTTTCTGTACAGGATTGAGCATTTTTTTTTCCTATTTCTTAATGTTGTATTCTGAAAGACTACTGACTTACAAAAATTAAAGTGTAAACTAGACTAGTTGCAAGACTGCATGTAATCACCAAATTATGGAATATATAGGGGTTTTTTGATGTATAATTTTTATTCTAATAATTCTGTTGTCACTGTGATTACTGCTATCACAATTATTACAATTAGCAAAGGTCAAAAGAAAAGGGCACTGCAGTCCTGCTATAGAGCTGTCTGCATTTCAAGACTGTGGTTTAAATTTTCGCCTTTCTGAATTCAGTATTTGCTACATTAGTTGTTAAGCATATTTAACCATTGTGTTGCCCTCAAGCAATAAACCTTAGCGAAAAGCAGACCAAATAGACTAGTGAACAGATTCAAGCTTTATGGTTTATGCTTGAGTGCAATGTGTCTGTCAGCTCGTGTTGCTTAATTAACATTAGTAATTATGCTTATAATGCCTTGTAGCCTGCCAGTCCTAATTTGCTAATTTTCTGTTCATTTTAAAACCTAGAGCACAGCATATGTTTCGCCAAGCCATGCGTACGCCGTTCATTTGGTTCCACGTGGTCCCTGCGGCAAACAGAGAGCAGTACGAACAGTTGTCCCAGAGCGAGAAGAACATGTACTACTCCAGCCGGTTCAGCCCCGATTCCCAGTATGCTGATGGGAAAAGTATTAACAATTCTGGACTTCACACGTTACAAAGAATGTCTCGAGCGGGTAACCAGTCCGATCAGACAGACTCCTACTCGCAGCTACCTCATAGTGTGAATTCATCAGGGAAACCACCCTCTGGCCTGGTACCATCACCTCAGAAAGTTCTCACCTCCACTGCAAACAGTGGGTATAACACCAAAAAAATAGGGAAGAGGCTCAGTATACAGCTAAGGAAAGGTAAGGCACTAGTGCACTTCTCATAGAGCGTGAGGTACGTGTGTGTAGTGCTGGCACGTGTGCCCAGTGCCATTGTGTTGGGCAGGATGGGTGACAGGAGCACGGGGGGTGCAGTGGGTTGATTTTGGAAGCCAAGGCACTGAGTTGTCCTTGACAGCAGGCCCAGGAGTCCCACCCTGCATTCAGTGTGTGAAGTGTGTTTGCAAAAGGCCGTTTTGATGAGTGCTTTAACATTGTTTTCTGTCTCTCAGCTAATAAGGAAATGCAGTAAGTGCCTCAAATTCTGTTGGACAAGACCCAGGGAGTGGTGAATTATTTAATATAAACAACTAAGCTAAAATGGCCTGTATTCTGTACTTTGCAGTTATCACGACTTTTTAAATTGAGTAACTCTTTTTGCCTTTACATTTTAAGACCATTTTTGATCCAGTTGGTAAATTGAACTTTCTAATTTCCAGTTAAATCTTTTCTTTATTCCACTGAGATGTGAAAACCTTTAGTTGAAATGTAATGTAATATTTCCTATTTTGGCCCTTATGCTAATGTAATTTGAATGGGGATAAGAGACTATTTAAAGTGGTTTATGCTTATCTCAACATCAGTGTTATATGTGCACATATAGATGCATTGGTACATCTGTGGAATTTTTATGATGTGAGAAAATTTGGTATTTTTGTGTAGTTACCATCTAGATGCTTTTAGGACAGTTTGAACTATAATATAAAGATATTTAAATGCAAGTATTTCTCAGCTCTTGGGAAATTATTTTTGTAAAGGATTATAGATACTGTAAACTTTATGATATTAAAATGAGCATGCTTAATGTTAGATATAATATGGTCTCCAGCAGCAAGAATAAGGTTTACATTACCCAACAAAAAGTTTACTCATATGACAGTATTCTCCCTGAACTCAGAATATGTTCTTAGGATATTATAAGTGCTAATGTTAATAACATTTATTAATTAATGTTTTTATTGAAAGTCATTGAAGACAATGCATCGAATGGTAGAGATTTTACAGTTTTACAGGTACCAGGCTACTTGTCAAATTATCATTCTGCTTTCCTTTCTTTGAACTTCACATGAACCACCAGATTGCTTCTTTCTGGTTGCTGAATTTTAAGCTCTACAAACTTGGATGACATAAGGTTGAGTTGACAGTTTGCTTCTGTTGTTGATGCTCCTTCAAGAATTTCTTTAGGCCATCAGCTCAGATCAGCCTTCTTGGAAAAACTTATTGTTACTGGTTGAGTAAGGAATCCGTGTTCTTATAAATATACTCTCAGTCACTACAGTGATTTTTACCTTGTTTTTTTGCGTCTCTGGAAGCCTGTAGAAATATTACTCAGATAGCACATTAAAGAATTCATAGCCAGGAGTAGAAGTAAGTGTTTCATATAATTTAAAAGCACAAGAAATGAATATAGAATATGGGACAACAATATTTTTGCATGAAACAAATATGGTGTTATAGCTGCTCATAAGATACAAAAATATAATTTTGGTGTGTTATGGATTTTTCAACTGTGATATGTTGTTATATTTTGGTCATCTTGCACTGGATACTGTTTCATAAATACTCCCCCCAGGGCTGTAACATAATTTATCTTTGCTGGCATCAATATATTAGATGGGTTTGGAGTAAAGGAGATGCATGTTGATGAAAAATGATCTCTAAGATACTTTAACATCTAGTTCATACCGGAGAAATTTGATGGCTCTTACACTAGTAAAAGCTTTGCTATCCATATCTAGAATATATTTCAGAAGTTTAAAGGGGATATTTTTCCTAACAGTTTGCTTATTTGAGAGTACTGCTTATGATGAAATTGCACCTAGCTCAGATTATAGACAGAGATAGAAACTGTGTTCATGCACAGCAAAATTAAAGAAAAATGTGCATAAGGAAGGATGTCTTTTTATCATAACTGTCTTTCATTTGTTAATATCCAGTGTAGAAAGAGGCATGCCCTCCCATTTCGACTTTCATTTGGACACTCTTGAGAACATACATGTGGAGCAACAATGCAGCAAAACACTTAGAGATGCCTCCAAGTAGTTTATTGTAAATATGAGTGCAGTAGGGATGTTGATTGTCTTGATGTTTATTTCTAATGAAGGATGTTGCAATAATACAGGCTTTATAGATATTTTACAAATGTGCTTATTTGTAGCTGACAGGCAGCAATTGTTTCACCAATCACTACCATTACTTTAAAAACTGCATTAAGGCATACAAGCATGCAAGATGTTATCTTTAAATTCACTTTTGATTTAACCTGTGCATTCTGATTACACATGTAGTACATGAGAATTGATTCATTTTCAATACAGGCAGACCTCCTTTATTACAGCTGCGCTTCTTTATATTGCATGAGCTTTATTATATAGGATGACATGCTAAGATAACCCTACAGCATGTGCTTCTGTAATTATGATTTCTTAATATTTATTGCTGTTTTGGCATTTTAAAATAACCTGAACTTTCATAGGATTTAGCTGTTTAATAAAGTCAGAAGAGAAGGTCAGTCATATGTTTCAGTCAATGCAAAATGTTTGTTGGCTTTTCTAAATGAAAATGGATATCTGTTTATCTTGCCTTAAAGGTCAGGGCCTGAACTTTTAGCATATAGATGTAGGGGTTATTGCTGATATTCTAATGCCATTAAGGCTGTATAACCGTCTAGCTTAATAGCTCACACAAATTAAGATAGTGCAAGACATGACAGTGAGCCTGTGTTTATATATATTTTGGTGTAAACTGATACACAGGAAATATAAATAAATAAAAATAGTTCTTTGCAGCTAATGAATAAAGAAAATAAGACCACGGATATAACACCCAGAGTGTTAGGACAAACTTTGACCTCATAGACACCAGGACACTCCCAGAGTCTTTCTTCTTTGGTTGCAAGGCTTTGAGCCAATGCAACTGAGAGGAATTTAGTCCAACCCTTATAAATAATGAATAAGCAATTATACAGCAAATGAGTCTAAGGCTCAGTCTTTGAGCACTTAGTAACTCACAGCATTTAGCCTGATACTCACTAAAGCATTTAAAAGACTTCTTTCCATTGGACATTGTGTTTCTCAGATTTCATATATGCTTGTTTTGACACTGCTGTACTAAGACAAGCCTGAAGTACCCAGTCTGTAAATTAACTTCATCTTACCTGATCGGCCTTAAGTACAATGCTCATTGCATCATATAATTTCTATCTATAACTACATATTTGTCTAGATAAATTAAATATCTAATGCTTGAAGTAAAATGTCAAAACTGAGCACACATTTTTTCAGTTGGTCCTAGTTCTAGCAAATATTTTACTAAATTTTTGTCTGAGGTATTCAGTGAATCAGGGCTTCAGTCCACATCTCCCCACTTTCAGAGGGTGACTTAGCTACTGACCGTGGGAATTGTGATCATCTCTTCCTTGTTGGCCCAAAGAATATTTCTCTCTTGCAAAACAGTATAGCTTCCAGGGAAAGAAATGAGTGACAGAGCTGTAGGATACCTTAGAGCAGGAAAGCTGTAGCAATTACCAAGTTCATCACAGAAAGGACATAGCATCTGTGTTCCAGGAAATGGTGAGTCCTGAAACTAAGAAGGCACTTCTGTGCACTGCAAAGAAAAATGCTTAAATTGTAGATTTGAGCAGGATTACAAGAGTCCTATCTCTTCAGAATTTGTTACTGGGTTCCTGTTTGGCTTGCTGGCTTTCTGTGGTGAATAATGCTCCATCTTACATACAGAGAGGATCTGAAGCATTGCAAGTCCCACCAGGTGACTGGGCATTCAGTGCTCTAACGTGACATTCATCCCTGCTGTGCCCAAATTCCTTTCTGCGAGAAGTCATTAGAGACAAAAATAAGATGCCATGGATAGTTTGGGAGTAAGCTAATTTAAAATTGCATCATGTTTGCTCTGGAGTAAGGCACATCTATGGACAATTACTAGTTTTACTTAGGTTTATATAGCACAATATACAAGAGAGGACCCTGAACTTGTCTGTAAGATATCCTACATCATATAGCTGAAGTGTACAGATTTACATGCATTTTTCATTATACTCTCCTGTTTTCCCCACACAGTTTCTTGAGCCAGACTTTGAACTGACATTTTAAATTTTTGTTTAAAATTGCTTTTGAAGTGATATGTTCTCTTAGAATTCCTGTTCAGATGCAGTAAGGATGTTTGTCACTTTTGAAATGAAGCATGTAGAATTCCTAAATTACCTCGATGACCTTGAGAAATGAGACTCAAAAGTGAGGCAAATAATTTTGGGTATTATTAGTCACTGAAGAACCATAAAGTTTATCAAGTTTCACCGTTCCATTTTTTAAAACCGCTTCTGATCACTATTAGCAGGCAGTAGCAAAAAGGGAAAAGAATGTTTCTATTAGGTTGATCAAAGATCTTCTTGAGAAGTCCGAGCTTTGCTTGGAGAAAAAACCACAGTTGTTCTAAATCACTCAACTACATAAAAATGGGCATGCAATTAGTCTTGATTGTGCATGTGGCTGCAGAAATTTTATAGACAGCTGAGCAGTCATTTACATGTGTAGTTAGCCTGACTACATGCACACAAATTCTGAAAATATGGGGCTTAAACTAGGAGCAGTAAAATGGTCTTGGTTAGCTCAGTGAAGCCCCTTACAATAAGGAGAACATGTTTGCTGTTCGGGTCTTGCAACGTAAAATAATAGGAAATTTATTTTAGTAGTCACTCCTCTGTACATGAATCTCCAGAAAGAGTCTCCTGTGAAAAAGCAGGAAGTTGAAATGCTTGGAAGGGCAGTGTCTGCTCCAGTTATTGTCAGACGGCATTTGGCCCTTTTGCTTAGTTTTATTGTAATGTTATCTCTCTCCTTATTCTGAGTCCATTTATAATCTAATACTTTCATTAAGTGAGGATGCTTTATTTTGTAACTATTGTGATTTTGTGTCACACACTATTTATATGTGCAACCAACCCTTATTGTTTTAGGAAAGGGAGAATGTGTTCTTTGTCCTTCATGAAGAATCTGCACTTTTCTTTAATAATCCTTTAGTTGTAGATGTGAGCAGGATTATGAGATCTGAGGAGTGTTCACTGACATGAATTTTCCATATTTAGGTTGTTCTGAAATGTTCTCTACCTCTGTGAAATGTTCTTGCCTCTCTTGTTTGTGTGGGGATTTTAACATTTTTTTAATTCAGAAAAATCCATATTGAACTACCTGAGAACTCATCTGTATTTTCTTAAATTAGAGGAGAAGGAAGAGCAGGATTTACTTCTAGCTCTGCTTGCAGTCCTGAAGGGGAAAACAATTGTAAGGGAAGTATCATAAGACATTGACAGTGTAGGTCCTTTGATTGTTCCTTTTTGGTCTCTGAACCAATGTCCTTTTAAGAGGAATGTGAAACTACTGGAGGCAGTGCAGAGGTGATGCTTGCTTTTTGTATTGTATCCTGTCAGTGTTTCAGCACGTTTTGCTGCTTAGAATTTAGACCTGCAGTTGGTGCTGGGTGAGGAACGCACAACTTTTCATACAGAATAGCCTTAGGAAAACAGAAACATTATGCCAAACACACTCTTTCCACAATGAAGAAGGTAATCCCAGCATTAGTGAGAAATTAAGGACTTCGTCACTGGGAGATAAGAAAGTCTAGTCACCTGAAGTAAAATTTTTAACATCCTGTCAGTTTATGATCAGACTGCTTACAAATAAAATGATGATGTTAATTTTGAAAATATGTTTAATTAAATTATATGAAAGGATCTCCTCTACCCCCTGCTTTAAATGCTAACAGAACTTTTATCCTCCAAACCACCAACTGAAGCATCAAATCTGCCCCTCTTCAGTTTGTACAAAATAGTTCTTTTACCATTGTAACTGGCCTTTTTATTCATCTAAAACTACTTTGTCTTTAGCTCAGAGCTGGCTGAGCTCTTGAGGGTAATGTGACCTCAGAAGGCGTGTTCAGCATCACATTCAAGAAAAAAGGGGAGCTCTAACTTGTCGAGAGAGCTGCTGATTTATCAAAGAAGCCTAAGAATTCGAATTACACAAATTAGTGGGTAATTTTTAAATGTTATTATCACTCGGGGTAATTTGATCGTTGAGATGACAACTATAGAGGGAGGAAAATGTTTTCTACCCTTTCTAAAATCTACCCTTTTTAAAATCTTTAAGAGATTAAAGCAAACATAGCCAAAATAACCTAAACATTGCAAAATAAATTTTGTGTAGGATGACTCCCGTGTTTTCAAAAATAGGGAAATTTCTTCTTTTTTCTACTCATGTTGTGGTTCTGCCTGTATGTGTGTCTGGTCTCTCCTGTATTACTAGTATAAATGAGAAATATCAGAGAAGCATACAGTGTGTTTGCACAGTTACCTCATTATTATAATGCAGTTTTACACCTAAGAACTGAAAACGCTTTAGCAGCAGGAAGATATTAAGATCTTGTATGCATGTCTATCAACAGGAGAATGGAAATGCATGGAGTAGAGATAACTAAATCAGTTGGGTGTATAAAAAGAAAAAAAAATTAAAATCAATTCAGTCACAGAAATCGTATTTATTTTTGGCCTCAGTTGGTTGTATCCATTTATTTCCCAGTCTTGTGAACATCTAATTTATATATAATAAACATAGGAGCTTATGAAGCTGTATCCTACAGCTAAGAGCAGCTATGGTGCATGAATAGCAGATTGAATCAGAGAAAAGGTAAAAGGAAAATAGCACGCAAAAGCTGCCTCATGCAAAGCTGACAGAGCAGCATAGTAAAACACAGCCCAGTTGAGGGCCCTTCTTTCCACAGAAACAAGTAATTAGAATTTTCTTCTGCTAATGTCTGGGCTCAGTGTGGATTTGTGGTATTCTACAGGCTTTGGTAAAGGCTTTCTGGAGATTTGACAGCAGAAAATGCCACAGTCCAAATTTATATCCTGTGTGCATTTGTAATGTGAATGTTTCAACTTCTGTTTTTTCCATGGGGGTTTGAAGTGGAGTGTGTGAACCAGACATCTGTAATGATGCTGTAATCAGGCTATGGGGATTAAGCTTATTAATAATGAAATATTGTCCTGGGAGTGTGTTCCTGTTCAGATATTACTTTAGAAATTTTAGCAGACAAAACCTGACTCAAAGAGCAGTATTCAACACAGATCCTTATAATGAGAAAAAGATAAATTCCATAAAAATGTGAGATGTGCCTTAAAAAATCCTTATACAGATCATCTTCTATGTTGCCAGGAGTTAAAGGGCTCTATGAATGTTTGAAGCATCATTAAAATTGTGAGGTCTCCTAAGTAAAAAATGGATGTTATGAGATCTAATATCTTTTTTTTCTTCTCTGTGTAACAGCACTGATAAATTTTATATTGGCCTGAAAGTGGATGAAGACTTTCAAATTCAAATGTCAGCTATCTCAAATGCTGCAGAAGGAAGGGAAGCTGTCTCATGATATATAGCCTAGAGGAATTGATCCAAATTTCCTGATCAATAAGAACTACATGCCCTTACTGTGTATATAGTAGTACTTAGTTTTGTTCTAGTTGAAGATTTTAAAAGGTTGTATCACGCCCAGCCCTGTCACCTGTGTCAGTTTACTTCCTAACATGATTAACATCTTGATAATAAAATGTACTGTACTAATTTTAATCAAATATAATTGTGCAGATTTCAGAAACCTGTAGGTAGACTAGTAGTGACTATATTTGAATTCTGTTTTCTTTTCATGTGTGAGTATTAACCTGCTCAACAAAAAAGTAGACTTAACAAATGAACATGAGGAACAGTAAGACAGAAATTAATTCAGGCTTTAACACTATGGTGAGTTGACCCTGGATGGACACCAGGTGCCTACCAAGCAGCTCTATCACTCACCATCCTCAGCTGGACAATGGGAGGGAAAATATAGCAAAAATCTTGTGAGTCAAGATAAGAACAGGGAAGATCACTCACCAATTACTGTCACAGGCAAAACAGACTTCACTTGGGGAAACTAATTTAATTTATTGCCGATCAAATCACAGTAGGGTACAGAGAAATAAACCCAAATTTTAAAACACCTTCCCTCCATCCCTCCCTTCTTCCCATGAATTCTCTACCTCCTCTCCCCAGAGGCACAGGGGGATGGAGAATGTGATCTGCAGTCAGTTCATCACACATTGTCTCTGCCACTCCTTTGTCCTCGCAGGGAGGACTCCTCACAATCTTTCCCTGCTGCAGGGTGGGGTCCTTCCCACGGGAGACAGTCCTCCACCAATATCTCTAACATGGGTCCTTCCCACAGGCTGCAGTTCTTCAAGAACTGTTCCAGTGTAGGTCCCTTCCATGGGGTGCAGTCCTTCAGGAACAGGATCCTCCAGCGTGGGTCCCCCATGGGATCACAAGACCTACCAGCAAATCTCTTCCAGTATGGGCTCCTCTCCATGGGGCCACAATTCCTGCCAGGAGCCTCCTCCATGTTGGGCTTCTAACAGGTCACAGCCTCCTTCAGGCATCCCAGTACTCTGGTGTGTGGGATTCTCCACAGGCTGCAAGTGGATTTCTGCTACACTGTGGAGCTCCATGGGCTACAGGCAGACAACCTGCTTCACCATGGTCTTCACCATGGGCTTCAGGGAAATCTCTGCTCTGGAACCTCGACCACCTCCTCCCCCTCCTTCTGCACTGATCTTGGGACCTGCAGAGCTCTTTTTCTCACTCCTCTCTCTGGCTGTCTTTGTGCAGTTGTTTTTTTCCCCTTCTTGAATACATTATCACCTGAGATGTTTCATATGGAAGTTGTAGGTGCTGCCACTCTGTTGGGGTGCTCTCTGCTGAATGGCTATCTGGTTTCGTGCTAGATTAAGTGTCCTGAATAGACCTGATGTGTAATGTTGGGGAGGCAGGGGGAGTGACAGTTTTCAACCTATAGTGTCAGGGGTTGTTGATAACACTGGACAGGTTGCATCAAAGAGAGGATCACAAATGAGCTTTCCGCATAGTAGGAAAGGCTTCTGTTTGCCTCTCAGCTTGTGAATTCCAGAGCTGGTGGTACCCTTCAGTGACCAGTTGTGGACATAATTTCTCTTAAATGCAAGTCTCATTTGCTGTATTGACTGGACGCCCTCTCTGAATTTCTCCAGGTCATCTTAAATGCCTCTGATTTGCTTCAGTCTGTCTTAGCCAAGTGTAGTCAGTCACCTGGATGTACAGCAGGACTTCTTAGCAGAAGTGGCAGCCTGGTTTGCTCCCTGCCTACACAACAGACAGCGGGGTGGAACCCAGCAAGAGCTGGGGTGAAATCCTGGGGCAGAGGAGCTATTGAAAGAAAACAGACTGAGGTCCCTCAGAGCAGAAGAAATGAGATGACTGAGCTCCAGTTCTGTCACCTGCCAGTGCCCATAAGTAGCTGACAAAGCCCCACGGCCAGCAGCATGTTGCTGTTGAAAGTGCTGCAAGAGAGAAAGAAAGGATCATTGATGAGATCCAGATTGACAAGGGGGAAGACAGTGATAGGATATCAGATATGCTTTTGTTCTGATTCCTTGTCACTTAGCTCATCTGAAATAGAAAGTCAAAAATATGGCAGTGACTTGGAAATCATCAGAACAGCAAGTCGCAGGGAGGGCCTGCTGAGCCACCTGTGCCCAGACTCAGTGCTTCAGTTATAGCCTCCTTATAGATGCCTTTTGTTTTTTTATTTTTGCCATGCAGTAATTCTTACATCTTACATGTATTTTCATGGATTGCATCAGTGAGGGA
Source organism: Platyrinchus mystaceus (assembly GCA_035041135.1). NCBI lineage: Eukaryota > Metazoa > Chordata > Aves > Passeriformes > Tyrannidae > Platyrinchus > Platyrinchus mystaceus. The sequence continues at coordinate 13,191,267 of JAWWLV010000088.1, forward strand.
TACATACATTCTACTCAGTAAAAATAATATGTAATACAAAATGTGCATTTTAACTAGCAGTGTACATTCCTTATGCAGGTACAGAAGGCTTGGGATTTAGCATTACTTCAAGAGATGTCCCAATTGGTGGCTCTGCTCCAATTTATGTGAAAAACATCCTTCCGAGAGGTGCAGCTATTCAAGATGGGAGACTAAAAGCTGGAGATCGATTAATTGAGGTAAGGAAATGTTACATGTTGTTTGTCTGTGTTTTGGCATGTGCCCACACACTACTTCACTTCCAAAGGCTTATGTATTTTATGTTATAGGAAAATGTTTCCCTCTTTTTTTTTCTTTTTTTTTTTTTTTTTTGGCTCAAAAAACCCATGAGTTTACATGTCCTTATGTGAATGTAGTGTCATAGTCTTGCATTGCTACTTAGGAATGAATTGAAGCAATGTGATTGTTATCTAGTAAGTAGAATTAAATCAGCATGGAGTGACGGACCAGAAATTATCGAAGAAGTTGCCAAGTATGGTAGGCAATAGCCTGAAAAGGTTTAGTGAATTAACTGAAAGGGATATAAGAGGAGGGCAGTCCTACAGAGAATCAAGGCCACTTCCCTCCTGAGGGAGGGATGTCCTCAAGGGAACGAAATTTCTCTTAGGTGCACCGCAGAGATCTTTTTGCAAATCTAGCTGGAGTGATATAAGATGTTACCACCCACAGCTCTTCATTACTGCCCCTAAGCCAAATGACACTGGAGGTACTGCTGAGCCTGTAACTGCCTCTCAGTTCCCTAACTTCACTTTACTGCAAAATTGGCCAAGTCAGCTTGAATTGTTGCTGGAGCATAGCCCTCTGTAATTACTGTAATTCAAGGTAACCCAGATGACTTGGGTAGAACGGGACTGAGAAGCATTTAAGATGACAGCTATGGCATCTCAACAGTGTGAGCTATGATCTCTTACAAGGGGAAGGAAAAAGATGGTTTGCTGACTCCTGAGCACCATGCTCACTTGCTTAGCACCGTTAGTTGATTTGTCTTAATTTCCAGAATGCTTCTGAACAGGCAAGCCTGAGATTACTTGGTCTTTCTCTGGCTTCTCCCTTGCTGATGTGAGCTCGTACAGTGGGAAATTCTGCATGTATCCCATACCTGTCTGTCCTGATAAGAGGCATATGGAGGCCAAGGGATTGGACCGCTGAACAGAGGCAAGATAAAGAGTAGCTACCCCAAAGTTATTTGGGGAAAAAATTACTTTCTACCGTTGTCACAATTCGTTGTGTAAGATATATTTGGAAGGTAGGTATAACACCAAGGCATGTGGAAACAGGACCAGTTTTGGATCACAAATTGATTTTGCCAAAAGATTTTTATGCAGAAATTCTTGTAAGAAATACTAGTAGATGGGATTAGTTGGCATTAGAGTACACTGGACTATACTGTTGCTGCTGAAAAGGAATGAAGTATAGCTGTCTGGCTTGTTATTTGTATTTGTATGGGAAGGATGACCATTTAATTAGTTCTATTAAGTGAAAGGTGTAATGTGAGCTAATAAGCAGGTTGCTCCAGTGAGGGTTTTTTAATACTGTCCCGTATGACTCACTTGACTTTTTGCTGTTAATTTCTGCTGTTTTTCCTGCTTTGGAGTTTTACAGTTTCTAACTGGTGGGTTTTTTTGTTTGTGTTTTCTTTTTTTTTTTTTTTGTCACAGGTAAATGGAGTTGATTTAACAGGCAAAACTCAAGAAGAAGTTGTGTCCTTGCTGCGAAGCACCAAGATGGGAGGAACTGTTGGCCTTTTGATTTTTCGACAGGAAGAAACATTTCATCCAAGGGAACTGGTGCGTAAAATAGAGAGCAGCTAAGAGATTTAGATGAGTATGAGCAAATGATTTGATCTTGTCACCTGCTAGTAAACATGCCTGACCAGCACTGAATATAAGGAAAAGGAAAAAAGCTATTTTGTTTTATTTAAAATATTTTACATGCATGTCTTATATTTTCTTCAAGATCTGCTGTTGGAATTAAGTATTTTTTTGGTACTGTATAAGTGAGAGCTTTATTTTGAGTGAGAATGTTTATAGAAGAAGGTATTGCATAGACTTTATTTGGATGCATGCAGACAAGTAGATCATTTCATATCTTTCATAAGGACAAATCTATGTTTGAAAGCCTGCCATTTGTCCCACTACCTGCTCACTAATATGTTTTAGAGCATATAATATTATTCCAACACAGGATATGTAAATACTTTTCTATCCAAAAATCGAAGATATAAGAAATAGTAGCCTTTTTTGAATATAAATGCAATCTCTGTGGAATGGAAACCCTGCAGTTATTAATTTAGCAGGGCAATTCAGAAGATGTTTCTGAGAAATTTACATTAAATGGAAATAAAATGATGTTTCATACTGTTCCTGCTCCACTTGCATAGTGTATACAGATATTTCTCCGATAATTATTCAAGATAATTTCTGTTATGAAAAGATAGACTGTAAATGTAGCAGTCTTACTTTGTTCTGTGCTCAATTAAACTGCTGAACTTATTTATTATTTGTATCATTGTAGCTATATATAGCTCTAAAAATAACTTATTTAGCTGCATTATTGTGAGAAGATAATATAAGTATGATGAATTAATTGCTTCATTTTTCTATTGGATTTATTGTATTTTGAATGCAAAGAGAATGAGTTTTTGTTTGGCCATTTCAAGACATTTAACATTAGCCTTTTACTTTCCAAAACGACAATTAAACCAAGGAAGTCAAAGTGGCAGGGAAGGTTGCAAATGAACCTCACTTTTACCTTAACGTTCTTGGAACATGACTTCAAGTGCTGAAATGAAAGCTGTCATAAAATGAAGAGACATAAATAATTTGAGATCCTATTATGCCCTATTTATCACTGGAACGCTGAAAGCCATCTGTTTATAAGTTCCTATGCTGTAATTTTCACAGTATTACTATCTTACATAAAGGTGAATGAAAATGCTTTTTGAGTTTTCTAAATAAACTTAGAAGTAAGAAAATGTCTTAATTTTGTGTATATTATTTCTATGGTAAAATGAGGAAGTTTTAATGCATATTTTGACACAAGGTTTTGTATAAATAATTGTAAACAAAGATACAATGTGAGTAATGCAGAGATTTAATAACAATACTTGAAGTAGTTTTAAAATAACAGCAAATCAGCCCCTTTAAATGAGTTCAACCTCAGTAGCCTCCCTGCTGTGGCTCAGGCAATATTCCCTCAAATATTTTGGCAAAGGCCAACATAGGGAAGGCAGTGGTGGCTGAGTCAGGTAGTAGGTGGGCTTTGTGCTATGTAATCAGAGATGAGATCTGGTGTGTTTTTCTGTAGCTCCAGTTGAACAAATGATATTGTGAGGATCTGACAGTACATGTGTGTGATGATCCTCTGTTACATAAGGACTTGTTTGCATTCTGACATGAAGGACTCTTAGGCATGCACTGCTGGCTGCTGTCAGAGCGGGAGCAGAATTGCTGGGGAAGGTGTTGAACTAAAACTTTATTCTCTGGTAAGAAATGATCCTAAAAGAAAAAACAAAAGAAGTCTTTTCAACCAGCTCCTCTCATGGACTTTTACTAGCTTTATGAAAAAAAAAAAAAATTGAAATAGAGAGGGGAATGATCTGAAGTCATGTCAGTTCATCTTTTTCATATGCAAACCTTCTTTGACCACCTAGGAACAGTTTGTCTTTGCATCCTTCCCCTATTTCTATCATATATTCTACATTTGTGTGCTTTAAATAGTGACTGAATGAGATGTGTCTCAGAAATCATATGTATAAAATCATTTAATTTGGTGTTATCCATCTCATAAAAGTCAGGACTTGCTGTTGCTTGCTGAGGAGTGCTCAATATTAAAACCATTTTATGTTTACCAACATTTGTACAGATATCAATCCCCAAAAAAGAGGTGTTTAGTTTTTATGTTTAGAGTTATGGCTTGGTGAAACACTTTTGAAAACAAGTTAAGCATCTTTGGGTTTCTTTTTAAGTAAAATGAAGATAATAAACTTAGGAAAGTTGTGGAGTTTAGTGTCTTTGATGTATGTTGCCATTGTTGTCTGGAAGAGACCTACAAAAACGTGTAGTTGTAGCTAAAACTTATGTGATTGTTAAGCTGAGCCCATTTAGGTTATTATGGGATCTTTGTAGCCTGTGTGATCAGATCAGGGAGTATGTGCATGTGATTATCCAGTGCAGCAGATCATGGTAAAAGTGAGTAAAATGTGGAAGCAGGGAATAAAATCAAATTGGCAGAAGTCAGCTTTTCTAACCAGTGAGATCTGGAAGAATGATTATTTTTCACCAGAATATCACAGTTTATTGCTTCCACAGTTACCTAATGCCAAATAGGTAATCTATTAGGGCTTGTCCAAGTTAATGTGAGGTAGAGGCACATTGTCTCTTAAAAATATTCCTTTCCTGCTCCCTCCCTTCATGAAAGGCGTGACGATTACTCTGATTAAATAGAGCTCCTGTAGCACAGCGGTTAACTCACGTAACTTGTGAAGCATTTTCTTAGAGCTGCTACTGACTGTGGGAATCATCTGAAGGATTGGCTTGAGTTATTTAACTTTAGAGCTATATTCTTAGTATCAACAGAGACTAGCTGACAGAGATAATCTTCAGTACACTACAAGTTAATATGCCCCTTGGTACGTATATGTCCTTTATGTGTTTCTGGTAGTCGTCTCCTTCATCATTTTTCCTTACTGGTTGTTGGCTTCAAGTTGAAGCTAACTGGATGTTTGTGTTACTGCTTAGCTACTATGTTTTTGTGCTTTATGATTTGAATCTCCTTCAAAACAGCCTAAAGCAAAAATGTCCAGTAAACCCTAGCATTTCATTTTGTCCCAGCTGAATGGAAACAAATAGCTGGTTAGCCCAAAAGTGATCAGCCAGCCAGCAGCAAGGTGTGTCCTGAGTGTTCAAATGGCTTTTAATATGGGCTTGGAAGAGCCATAGTTCCTTATGTGTGTTTCCAGAATTGTTTGGGAGATGCATTTTCCAATGATGTGTGTCTGCCTTATGTGCCCTGAGACACAGGTGAGGAATGGAAAGTACAGGAGTGTCCCATCTCTGGTGAACTGAAAGAATCCTCCTGTCCTGGGATATCAAGTGCTGTAATTCTGGTTCACCCAAACACGCTCAATAGGGGAATCCCTTGCTAAAATGAGAATGGATGTTTTAAAAAATAGATACTCATTTAAAATATTTGGAAGGGTTCATCTGGACTGCTGAGGTCATTCTCTGAAAACTTCAAAGCAGAAGGGAAAGGCCAGGGGAGAACATCCCTGAATGAGAACATTCCATAAGCCAGAAAACGGGGCAAGCAGTCGTGGTTCTTCCTTGTCCAGATAATCACCTCCCCCATAACCAAATAAAGTCAGGTGCACTACCACAAGATCACTGGAGTTATTTTTGTTCATCTCTCTTTTAGTGCTTGTTTAGACAATTTTCAGTCAGGGTTGTGACAAACACCCTTCATTTTTTCACTACCACTTCACATCAGAATTAGAGCTCTTTGTTTATCCCCTTGCTGATAGATAGTATATGTCATATGTAGTCGTGTTCTTATTTATTTTTTTTACTTCCTTTAGAATGCAGAACAAAGCCAGTCACAAATTCCAAAGGAAACGGTAAGAGCTTTGTCTTTTCCATATTGGAAAACTCCCAAATGTTTTTAACTTGATATGGCACTTCTCCATCAAAGTTTTACAGATCCTTCTTTCACCTTATATACTGTAGATGGCTCTCTGTAGCTTTAAATTTTAAATGCATTTTTTAATGTAATTTCAAATATTGTTTAAAAAATTATATACAATTCAGTTATTATATATGTTCAAGTGCTATTTGAAATTACATCTTTTATATACAGCCAAAGACCTAATGTTAAGTTATAAGAGTAGACTGTTAGCTGGGGTTATGTATTGAAACTAATTGTTTTAATCATGATTATATGACTGAAATAAGAGATACAAACACAGAAATTAAGCAGTTAAGGTTTAATTGTATCCTCATAGCAAACCAGTGTTAGTTATTTTTAAGAAACTGTAGGGAAATAGTATCAACTTTAACCTTGTGAAGGCCGAAACTGATCTGTGTGTGAAGTGTCAGCAAGGCTCTATATTGAGGTTGTATACTGTTTATATACCTCACTTTAATCAGTGGAACAGGATCAGTCCAATACACAATAAACTATTACATATAAGAAGTTTTTCTAAAATAAAAGGTTTATTTTATTAAATACTGACACAGGATATAACAATAATATATTACCTTAAAGGTGCACTATATTTTAGTTAAAAATGTACTTCAAGAAGCTTAATTCAGTTAGATGCACACTTAAAAATTAAATAAGAAATTAGATTATGAAGAAATTGAGAGAGTTCATTTGGGGATTTGGAATTATTTAAGCTGCAGAAAAACAGAAAGAGCTTGTCCAATGGCTTCAGAATGCTCTACCAGCAATGGTGAGATTGTGTCTGGGATAAAAAGAAAGTCAAGACTAAGTGAATAGATGTAAGAGCCATCTCAGTGAGATAGTCAAGGGTACATTGGCTGATACTATTATTTTTTCAGGCCAGTGGAATGTAACTGTTAAAATGGGCATTTGGGTTGGACGTAGCAATATTCAATTTTATCCTTCCGGTTTTTGGTGTCCTTCTAGTGTGAAAGTCATCTGCATAAGGCCTCTGTGAAGCATGGGTGTAGCATTGTTTCAGACATGCCTTGCAGTATCTTTTTAGCGTCTCACTGGAGTACAGTATGTCTTTATCTTCATGGTTTCATACCATGTACTGCTGATATGCAAAGAGATCAAAGATCAAAGCCCAGGATAGTGTTTCTAGCTGTAATTGAATACCATTGAGAATAACGTGTGGGTGTGGCCTTATAAAAGTGTCCTGGTTTTAGGAGTTGAAATTCTGCCCCAAAAGCTCATTAAGATAAGGCAGATTTCCTATAAGGTGTTTACAGAAATCAGTTGCTTATCTCTTGCAAAGTTAATGTTTTGGAGCAAATTCAATGGTGAAACCCTTTCTCTGGCATTCTTGGAACCGACACCCTGACCCATCTAAGGAAAGACTAAAAAAAAATTTCTCGTTTATTCTCTATAGATATGAGCTAAAAATTGCTTGTTAACCAGGATATTATGCAGAAGGGACACATAGTGTACGAGTAGCTGGGGGTTTCAGAAGAAAACAGCCAGAAAACCCTAGCAGGCCTTGGAAATATGGAAATGAGCTGGAAAACATATGAAGACATATGTGGTTACTGAGGGAATGAAGCTTGAAACCTGGTCACTATAAAAAAAAATTGCTTAATGTCTTGTTTTTTTCATTCATTAGGGGTTGGGATTCTTTTGTTATTTGTTTGAAGGCTCAGAACAACAATGATTGATAGTAGAAACACTAGGTCTCTTTATATTGCCTACCCCAGTGTGAGAATAAAAAATGGACTAAATGTGGAAGGTGTCAGTGGGTATTTATAATTCACAATGCTTTTACACTTACCACCCTTCTTCCAATCTACTTTGCGTTGGATAACTGTGATGCTTCAGTTCTACAGAACTAATTTTCCTCAGCTGCACATTAATAATACAGTTACAAATTTTTTATTCTTATTTTTGAAAGTATTTTTCATTGCTTTCCTTTATTCTCCTTGGTTCTGCCTCAATACCTATTTATTTCTCCTCTGTCTACTTTTCAGATCTTTTGAGATTTCTAATCTTGCAATTTCTATTTCTGTGCCTGCTCTGATCTTTGTGCTGTTAGTTGTGAGGTTTTAGTCTCCAAGTGTCAAGGACTTGATAGTAGAAAGCAAAGCAAAAAAAAAAACCTCAACAAAAAAGCATGATGAAAGCAGTGAAGCTACAGAAATGAGAGAGGTGAAATGCAAGTCTGTTTTTAACTTAAAGAAAAAATGGTCGTGCAGATTTTTTTGCTGTTTGTGTCTTTGTGGTAAAATAGAAGAAAAGTGCACCTTTGAAATTAAAAAAGAAAAAGAAAAAAACCCCCAACCTTGAAAGTGGAAGGCCTGAAATAAAATCTCAAAATATCAAATGTAATTTATCAACAAATTCTTAACACTCAGGGGTTACCTTCATGTAACTGTTACTTTGAAATGGTTTACATTAATGTTGTGGCTCTAGGATGCAGTAGTTAATCCTCATAGATGTAATAAACGAAAACCTTGAAGATCAGTTTTTTCTTGATTTGTGTCCTGAAATCCTTGACAGAGTTACTTCTTACAACCCATACAGAAAGCATATAACTTCATATTTTGCATGCCATCACAGAATACAGATTTTTATATTCTCAGTCTTGAACTTTCATATGAGGAGATTTTGTAATTTGCTCAACTCACGGCATTCAAGCTTTTCTCTCCAGCATCTTCGGCTTCTATTCAGTAACTGTGCCCTGGTGAAAACAGGACTGCTGTTTTTGCCTTCTATTTTGCTTATGAACAGAGCTGGCACACTGTTGACTTATGAAGCAAGGAAATCTCCTGTATCTTGGTTGAAAGATTGTTTCACCCAGCCATGAGTTTGTGCCATTTGTATAGCTGATGACAGCATGGAACAGATGCACCTATTTCTAAATGTGGTGATTATTTGGAATGTAGGAAATTGACCGTAATATGAAAACTAGTAATTTATCATTATTACATTTCTGTTTCTAAGCATAATTATCTTAATCTGGTTACAGTGCGTTGAAATGAACTGTTAATTATGCTATGTAAAACATCTGCCAATTAATTTTTCCTCATACTCTTTGAAAGTCAATAGTGTTTCAGTAATATTTTGCTTTTACAATTGTCATTCACTGTTTGTTTTCTGAATTCAGAACCAACAAGTTAACTTTCGTGTAAGCAAAATGCTAGAAAAATAATAATTATCATATAAGTATTTTCTAGGGAGGGTTGTCTATTGATAAAAGGCGATTCAAAGTTAGGATTCAGGATTTCATTTCATGACTGTTGCACTCAACAGCATGGGAAAGCTTCAGTTTTCTGTTCTCATTTGTTTTTCTGTCAAATTGCTGTAAGTGAGCAGAATGTTATGTATTTTAGTGAGTGCAGGATTTGTAACAGTGACATAATAAGAGTGGTTGGTGTGTTGGAACAATATATAAATGTTTAGCAGCCCTGATAGAAATTGCGAATGGGATTGCTTTTTATTTTCTTCTGAACTTGAACATTTGATACTCCTGTTATTATCTAAATTTCATTTTGATCACCATGTTTTTTCAGATCCAATTGCTGTTCTTGCCATCTACTTTGTGTGTGATTCTGAGTAAATTAGCTAGCTACACTTTTTTTGCAAGAATTCATTATAGCAATGGGGTGACACTGGTCAGAGGTATTTTGTAAGAACTAATGCATAGTTATTTTGTTTGTAACTTTTCATGTTGCGAATCTGAGAGATAATATTCACAAATGCCTAGAAATACATGATTTGTATTGATCAATGCAATAGAAAATTCTAGGGGAAAAAACTACAGTCAGTGTTGAGCTTTAAGAGGGTGGTGTTTCTGAGTGCCCATGTGTTCGTCTTTTGCTCAAAAGCTGTTTGTATTACTTCAAGATACCTAGTCACTGCAGATATATCCATAGATATTTATCAAAAGCTGTAAGTTAAGTTTCCACAATTTCCTATTTAGCACTTACATAGAACTTCAGCTTTTATAGCAGCTTTGTGTCATTCAGTTGATACAACTCTTCCTTCGCACACAACCTCCTTTGAAAAACAGTTAAAAGCTTCATCAATTTCCGTTGCTGGAAGAGGTGATCCAAATGTCTAAAAATTGAGCCAAGATCATACATTGACTAATATCAGACTTACCAGCAGCATTTCTGGTATCATCAGGTACAGAAGGATTTTACTGAAAGAGGATAGATTTGACTGATGTTTAAGCTGTTGCTGTTATTTCCTCCACAGTGTTTAGGAGTGCTGCAGATATATTTTTGTACCTTTTTATCATCTAATGGTGTGAGGCACAAGGGTGATTGCAATGTTTTAAAAGCCTTTTTTAGTGCTATTTTGAGTGGTTTCAGATAATATTTTTGATAAAATCATGACAGAAGAAACAGATCACTGGCCATATGAAAGAAATAGGTAGTGAATGTGTGATTTTTTGCAGGCTACTGTTGTGGTTTCCGTCTTCTACCATAGAAGAGACTCTAGTATTGAATAACGTTTTCTGGTGCATTAATGAGTAGAGATGAGACATTATTTCCTACTAAATAATTAATACAACAGTTGAGTGATAGTGCTCATGAATGCTTTTTGACCAGTCTGAATTTCCTGGAATGTTCAGTGATGATCCACATAAACTTCTGTGTAAGGATGTGCTTGGAATTGACCCTCAGGCTCATAGTTTTAACTGTCACGTGCAGGTGATTTATGTGGGCTGTGATGTGGCACACTTAAGCTGACTTCACGCAGCACCATGGAGCAACTTTGGCAGATTTCTCAACACTGGCATCGGTAGTAGCACTTACTGGCCAATTGCCAATTTCGTAGAAGACAACATGTCCCTCCACTGGGGTTCTGTGACAGGGAGTTGCCTCAGTGCCACCATTGCAGAGTCACCCAGAAGTCACCCAGTGTGTACAAACTTGTTGGTTTGGTGCAAACGTTGTTTTACTGCATCATTGGCTTCAGACTCTTGGTGTTGATTCTTCCTTGATATTAAATCCAGGGAAAATAGTGAGATTAAATTATTTGCCACGGTTGCCTGAAAGTTGGCAGCAGGAGCAGAAGTAAGACACAGATCAGTCTGAGTACCCCATGTGGGTATTGCTTCATGTGGAACGTGTTTCTTGCCATGGACTTCTACAAAGGCATTATTTCTCTTTCAACTTGTTTATTCTGTCTGGCTTTCCCAGACAACCTCTATCTCCTTATTTAGTCTTTCAGGTCTTGTAAATCCGATAGGCCAGTGAGAGAAGAATAAAGATTTTTAGGGAGCCCTGTCATTAGTGTGTTGGGCACTGAAGTTTTCCTTGAAGAAGGGATAGTGCAGAGAGCTGTAGCTTTATAGACTTCTTTGGCAGAGCAGACACCTGCTGTGTATCTAATCCCTTGGTTTTCACTACTCTAGGAGAAGCAACTTGTAAAGAAACGGGGTTAGCATTACAATCACATATTTCTGTTTCAGAACATACAGTAGGAGCAGAGAGTTTGAGTAGGAACAACAGTTTGGAACAAGGTATGTTGGCCTGAATAAAGTACAATCATTATGGTAACTTCAGCAGACTAATCCCTGCATAAAGTCCTGAGGTGCAGAACCAACAGAATATTTTTAGTGGTCTGATCAGTTTTTGAAATGTAACATCTCATCTTAAACCAGCTTCTATGACAGCCCAGATCTGAGTGTTGGCATTAGGGAGAGTAGTGTTAGCATAAAAAAGCAATGGACTTTTTATAGAGATAAATAACAAACATGTGGATGTACTTAAACATGGATTTTTGCAGAGCTTTGATTTCCATACTAAATGAAAATCACATGCTAGAATTTTTGTGCTTTGGAAAAACATTATTTTTTTCCTAAATCATATTTTAATCCATCAAAGCCTTTAAACTGAAGACATTTTTGAGTGTGGAACATCTTTTTTGATTTTAAATTAAATCCTTAAAATGGACATTATAAGAAATGCAATGAGCCTGTTTTACAGTACTTTCATGAGCTAGCATTTCTGCCTGTAAATACGTACCAAAGTTAATCCACATATAATATGCAAAAAAAATTTTCTTGATAGGATTAAGATTAAAGCAGACCACATTTCCCATAAAATCTCAGGATTCAGATGTAGTTTTTGATATTTAGCATGTGCTGTTTGATTTGAATGAGTGCAGTCTTTGCCAGATGTGACATATTAAGTTGGCTAATATGAGTAACGAGTCTCTGTGTATGTGCAAGTAAGATTCATTAATGTTTATCTAACATATGGGAGATATTAAAATACTTAATCTAGGAAGAGTTAAAGAAAGAAAGCAAGCATAAGAATTCTAGTTGTCTAGTTGTCTTAAGCCCTAGTATAATTTTATAACCACACAAGTAGATACTTCAGGTCCTCATGACCTGTAATGCAACACATGATGGTTTGATATTAAAAACAAACAAATGAAAAAAACCCCCAAACAAAACTCAAACCAAAACACAATAAAAGGTCTTATATTTCAAGGGGAAACTGGGTTGGAGGGTGCATGCCATTCTTGGATCAGTTGACAGGCTTTTCTCTGCCACAGGTCCAGCTTTAAATATGAATGAGTTGCTCTAGTTATATTTATCTTTAATGCCTACCCATGGCAGATTCACCAGCTCTCAGTTATTCTTCCCAAGGAGGGGCCTGAACTGATGTTATAAAGGTGTGTTTCAGGCCACCTACATTGCTCTGTTTTCAGTCCCTCCAGCAGTAATACATTACATTTTTTTAAGTACTAAACATCTCCCCGCCACAAAACAGTTGTTGATCAGAGAAGCTGTTTTGCTTCCTTAGAGCTGTTCGTTTCATATGTTCTACATTTGTATATGTGATGGCATAGGATAAAAGTGAGTCATCATCTTTTTGTGTACTTCAGTTTAGAAGATGACCTGGTATGACAGCAGTGTCACCATCCTAAGTTGAAGGACAAAACCAGTCATCTCTGATGTCAGTAATGTCTTTGCACAGTAGCTGAGTTAAATCTCCTCTCTTGAGTATATTGTGCATCGTTCTATTTTGTTATTATAATACTGAGACAAATTTTATTAGTTTCCCAGTGTATAGGACTTATAATGTCTTAATATTGTGGATACCTTATGAGAAAGAAGAAAATAATGGATCTGTATTAAAATCTTCTAAATAGTGAAAATATCTCAGAAAAGGCCATAATGTTAGGTTGAAAGCAAATTACTAAACCTGGGATTTTACAGTTTCCTGTAGTTTTACAGCCTACAATTGCCAGACCTGGTGGACTCTTACACCCTTGGGACTTCAAACTCATCTTTCAAGAGCTTCAGATTTTCCATTTGGATAAATTCTAAAGAGAGAAGAACATTTGAGAGGCAAAAGGTTGATAGGTTCACAAAATAATAGTTAAACAGAGGCTAACAGGACTGTAATGTTAGAAGGCTGGACACAACAGGATTTGAGGCAGATGAAGTGTATGGTCAGTGTGGTTGTTGGAGGTGTTAGGTAGTGTTTGTGCTATAGTTACATAATTTATCACAAGTGTCATCATTGTGGTATATATATGTGTGTGTATATATATATATGGGTGTGCTTGTATATGCACATACATATACATGTGTCTGTAAGAGCCCTGAAAAAGTTTTCATGTACATGTTTTCATTAACTTGGAAATATAGGTTATCCCTTAAGAATGGAGATGCAGAGCTTTATTGATTGCTTCTGTGAAAGAAAATAGGAACTCTTTTCTCTATATATAATCACAAAGTAACATGCAGACAAGTTTCAGTGACTGAATAGCTGCTGAGAAAGCAGCATGTCTAAGCTTGCAAGAGAATGAACTTCACTGGAGAGAATGTAGCCAGATTTGTATCTGCAGCGAGTCACTTCAGAAGCTTGTCCTGGCTTGATTGAAAATTCTGCCTCCCCCTTAGGTGGGCGGAGGGTTTTCTTTCCTGTTCGGTTTCTGTTTTCACCCATCTCATGCTGCTTACTCACCAGCTGAACCCTGACGAGATCCTGTAAAGGGAAGAAGTCCTAAGCAATAGTAGGTAAAAAATAAAAGGATAGAGAGGAGATGCTGTTACTAGCATAATGAGAAAACTTATGGCACTCTTACTGTCAAAGTCTATTTTAATGTTGTTTATAAAATTAAATCAGATTTTATGATCAGATCAGAAACCAATATTGTGTAGAAGAGAAAAACAATTCCCCCTGTGTTTATCTTATGGCTTTTTAAAATTTCTGTGTATATCAAAACACTGCCATAAGTTGGGCTAGTCAGGAAGTTTATCTTTAAATTTACTATATATTTATGTTGCATTTAAAAGGTGAAAAACTTATCTCAAATGTTGTTTAGCATAAATAGATGCTAAATATGAATTTGAAGCCAAAAAAGTCACCTACATATTTTATCACCAATCAAATTTTTAATACAAATTACATACCTGAGCAGCTTCATTCATCCAGCTGAAGTAATTTCAGATGACCTTTCCCTCAGCAGCTTCTGTCTGAACAGAATACTGTTCTGCTGCTAATTGTTTTGGACACAGTGTGTGAAAAATCTTAAGGGAGTTGAATTACGTTGTTCGGGGTTCACAGTACATAATTTTTCTTGCATGTTTACTGCTGGCTTGTCAGACTATATGAAGGAATAAATTTCTCCCACAGATCAACTAATCATGAAAATAGTGTTGAGGAGTTTGATTGACATAATGAAGCTGTTAATTTAGAGAGTATCACGATCAAATGGAAGCTATTGCAATTACAAAGTGATTGTGTTCTCAGTTGAATTTTTTTAATGCTGCATTTTCGATTTTTTGGGCATTTTTTTGCTGTCTCATGGGTGTATAAGGGAATGTTTATGATTTGTTACATTTAAATAATTAATTTTCAACACAATTTCAGTACAAATTTTAGTTTTTTATAATAGGTATTATTAAATTGATTGGGGAGAGTCACAGTAAGTAAAATGCTTCTGTACTCTAAAGGGCTTTGGGAAACAAGGGATTTGGTCATTCTGAGATTTTGGTTGTTGTTTGCTTTTTTTTTGTTTTGGTTTGGGTTTTTTGTTGCTGTTGTTTTTTTGTTTGAATGTTTTTGGGTGGTTTTTGTTTTTGTTTATACAACTTCGGTTCAAAATATTATGGTAGCAGGCTAAAATCTTCCTGCTCATTTCTCTGTGAATGGCAGCTTTTTGACATGCTTGGAGGTTCCTTATCAATGTGTGATCCTGTTCTAAGGTTTGCATGTATGAAGTTGTGTTCAATATATCATTTATAATAAGACCTTCTTTGATATCATGGTGTGGTGCAAATGTTAGAGTTGGTACTTTCATATCCATGGTTCTTAAATGTTAATGGTTCGTTTTTTCCTGAAAGCCATGTTTTTCACTTTTGTTATCTCTATTGATTTCTCTTTTTAAAATCTACATTCAAGCATATGATACTGAGAGATGATACACAGATTTCCCATGTCCCTAAAATTGCAGACACAGGTATGGTGGTGAAGCAATCTTGCTTAGTTAAGAAAATCTGTGGATACTCCATGAAGTCCCTAAAGAAATTTAGCCATGGCGCAGTAAGGGCAGTTTTCTTCCTTGGATGAGTTAAGCAATTTTCTCATGCCTTCAATACTTGTGACCCAGTGCTGAGGCTGCTGATTCTCACTTTTTCATAAGCATGATCTACTCACTCATGTGCAACTGCCAGGGAGTAGTTGGCTCCAGGTTTTGGTCTTAAGTTTCACCTGCACACTCAGGTGTCTGTAGCCTGATATTGACTTATTTCCTTATTCAAGATTGCAGGAAACAAGAAAATATAAGCCTTACATTAAAAACAGTCCTGAGCTGATAATGCAGCTCTTTGGTCTTGCTGAAGAGAATAGGATAGAGGCCGTTAGCCTTGGGGATGCTTGTGAGCTTTTCATTCCAGTTGCCCCCTTGACATATAGAAGTGCACCCAACAGGCTGTGCAGGGAAGCAGTTTAGTTCTCTGCCCTGGAAGGGAGATTGCTTTACCTGAAGTTTTGGCAGATTTTTTTAAGGATTAGAAAATATCGAAGAAGGAGGACAATTGATTCTAATTTATGTTAACAGTAGTAAAGAAAAATCCAATAAGCATATCTGCTTCCTTGGATTAGCCATACATCCTACCTTGGATTTATCTCTCTTTTGGCTTGCAAGCTTTTATTCCTACCATTATTTATTAAGAATATGAAAGTAATCAGTGTTACAGAAACTAAAAGGTAATGTGCATCTGTCTCAGATTGTTTTATTCTGTAGCCACTTGGCAAAAGACGCATTCAAATGTATGCTGGAGCTAGTGATTGTGTGAGCCAAGCAGGAAAATTAGGGTTGTAATTTTCCCCAAATTTGGGAAACATCTTTTAGATCCAGTATTTTTTAATGGGCACAGTACACCTTTCCCTTCCTGACATCTAACGCTGATCATGCTGTTTTGTGTGGCCAAAAGATATGTTTGGATAATGGAATTCATAAGCAAGCCAGCTGTGGCAGTTGCATAAGGGCTGTAAGTTTTTGGTTAGTTTTTTTTTTTTTGTTTTTTTTTTTTTTTTTTAAATTGTTGAACCCTTATGCTTTGTGATAAACAAGAGGGGTCTAGTGCAAAGGGAAGGGCTGGTGAACACATTAAGGTTCATGCTTTTAACAAAATGGGAAAAGATCCTGTTTTTCTTCCCTTGGCTGTTAAGGCTCTCAGCAATCTGATTGCCTTCCAATGTGACATTTTCACACTGCATTTCTAGGTCAATGGTGACACAACTAGCATGCTTGTGCCCAAATTGATCATCTCAGTCTGCTGTATTCCACATGGCTTTCACATCTATCTTTGCCATAGTCTGTGTTTGGATTTCAGAAGAGCCTGTCAGCTTTACATTTCCTCAAGTCTTAAGAAACAGGCACGGCTCAGCAGGCACATGTTAACTTCTCATACGTCTTCTCACTCATAGGAGTGAGCTTTGCAAATAGATCAGTGACGTGGGAAAAGTCGGTATAAAATCAGTGTCAGTAAGGGAAGTGACATGTTTGCTAAGATTATGAAAATTTGGTCAGATTAATTCTTCCAGAGAACTGCCAGTGTGGGACAGCAGTGTGCATCTCCTGATGGGTGTTCTCTTAGTCTTTCTCTTTCATTTGGATGAGAAAAAAACAGCACAATTGGGTTCATGAGCATCATTTTGCAGAGAGTTGCCTTTAAGGGCATGACTTTTTTCTTTAATTGATAAAGTTATAACCAAAAGTGGTTCTCTGTTTTAACTGAAGAGAGTCAGTGGACACTGTCTCCTGCAAGGGGTAGGGCTGGTGAACAGCCTGTCTCTTCTGTTCCTCCTTTTTGTAGCAGTCTCTTGTGCATGAGCACTGCTTCTCAGGGCATGACCACTTTCAGTCCTTGGTGTTGTGTCCATGCTGCTGCCCCACGACTGTCACTGCTCTGTAGGGACACTGCAAGGCCTCTGCTCCCAGCCTGCTGGCACCCTGAGCGTGGCAGGAGGTGATGTGAGAGGCTGGTCACTTCTGCTTGCACAGCTTTTGGAGGCATGGAAGGGTGTCACTGCAGATCTCCTTTCTGGGGGCTGTGGCAGGCCTGGGACTATAATTCCAGGTGCTTAAAACCTGGGATTGTCTCAGCCAGGCTAAAACTGTGTGTGGAGGGCAGCAAAATTCCAGTGAGGTGGCTAAGAGGACGGAGGTGAGGGGCAGAGCTGGGAAAGACAGAAAAATTGGTATCAGAGCTGAATTTGATGCTAAGCCTGACAATAGCGGAGAGATGTGCTGTTGCAGATCTCAGCTGTGTAATTTTCTGTTTTTCCTAACACAGCTAGTTTTAAACAATGCATAATTTCTGAATTTAATTTTCTTGCGCTTAGTTTCTCCTATGACTGCAAAGCTCCATAGATGATGATGATATTTTAAAAATTCTGTCAGTTTGCAAGTAAGAAAATATTTCTGATACAGCTCTCTTATGGCTAATGAAATAGCAGCTTACGTGTGAGCTGGTATTGATGGCAGATTCAGTAATGACATGTGATTCAATTACTTTACTAGAGAGAGAAGCACTTAGACACAAATGTAAGATATTTCTGAAGCCAGGCGTCTGCTGGAGGTGATTGAAAATACACTATCTCTGCACATTTCTTCACATAATTACTGTGGAAAATATTGTGGCACTGTAGTTAAAAGCAGAGAGTTTTTAATGCTAATAGCTGTAAAGGGAAGAGAATTCCCAAAGAGAAATGCTATTCTATAATCCCGTGCTAATCTCCCCAACAGAAAGCAGAAGAAGAAGAACTTGTCCTCACACCTGATGGCACCAGGGAATTCCTGACATTTGAAGTTCCACTGAATGACTCTGGATCAGCTGGACTTGGTGTGAGTGTCAAAGGTAACCGGTCAAAAGAAAACCACGCCGATTTAGGAATCTTCGTCAAGTCCATTATTAATGGTGGAGCAGCATCTAAGGTAAGAGGGAACATCTGTGTACTTTGGTCGCCCTCAGTTTTCTCAGGCTGTTTTGAAAATAACCATAATTTGAAGAAGAGTGAGATTGCTCTATAGCTAGTTTTCTCCAGTTATACCATCAGAGGTAACATTCAGATTTCTACTCACATGTTTGCACATCCCAAGATCTAAACAGCCCTGACAGATTCTCAGGAAGGAATGAGCTGTCTCTGGTACAGTTCAATTAGTATGATGTTTGAGCAAACAGGTTATGATAATAGCTTGCAGTGCAAATCTATAATTGGAATACGCATTTCCTACAGTGTCTGCAATGGAAACTATTATTCCAGTGTTCATTTGCCCATAAACTCTTAGGACTAAGCATAGTTGGTTGATTATTTTTGTTTAGGTTTTTTCCCTCTCTTCAGCAAGACGAGTCTTCTTTTGTGTTGGTTGCATGTAACCATGTATAATTTTTCCTTTTCCAGGATGGCAGGCTTCGAGTGAACGATCAACTCATAGCAGTTAATGGAGAATCATTATTGGGGAAAACAAATCAAGATGCTATGGAAACATTAAGGAGGTCCATGTCCACTGAAGGAAACAAACGGGGAATGATTCAGCTTATTGTGGCGAGGCGAATAAGTAAATGCAATGAGGTAATAAGCTTTTGATGTTGGGACTGGGAGTTTTCACTTCTATGGTATCTGTATTTACAGGAGATGGCATGTTTCCTCTGAGACTTGAAAAATAATATTTGAGAATTTAAAGAAAGAATTACAAAATGATCTGACTTCAGTGCTAGGCATGCTAACGTTATTACTGATCAATAAAGTTTTTCTTTTGAATATTTTTGTCAATGAGAAACAGGAAACACCGAATAAAACTATATTGATTTTGTAATTGGATCCCACTGTTAACATTATTTTTTTTTCTTTGAAGTTTTTTATGTAGGTCTATTAAATCTTTCCTTTATAGACCTGGTGTTAACTGATTTATTTCTTTGTCACTTTCAGGGTTTTTTATTAAACGTAGAGCTCTTATATTTCATTATTATATTTTATCTAAGTGAGTAAATGTTTCATGTAAATATTCTTGGTTTTTTAAACTTGTTTTTTTAAACTTTTTACAAATAATTCTGTCATTTTGGATTTTAGCTATGTTGTATCTTGGCCTTAATTGCAGGTAAGTATAAAATACCGAATTCAGGGTGAAGTGGTGATTCTTTTTCTGATTATTTGCAACTTCTGTCCTCTTCAGAGAAATGTTAACGTGTTGATGTTTTGAAACTTACTCATGATTTCAAATAGTTTAAATTTTATTTGATGTAAATAATGCTATATAGTGGGAATATGTGCCATACGATACTGAGAAGTACTGCAGGTGATGTGGAGGACTGAATTAGACTTCAAAATGATTTTAACAAGTTGGACAAATGCACTGAGTTAAATAGGGTACGGTTGAATGGCGGGTCAGAGAAACATCAAAAAGTCAATTCTTTCATTCTTGCTAACACCAGTAAGGTCTTATTGAGAACATTGTTTCTTGATCATCGTGCTTCAAAAATGACGTGCACAAATTGGTTGGGTATTGCTGCTTCTGCCCAGGGGAAAAAAATAGTTTGTTTTTTAATGAATAAAACTGGTCTTTAAAAATTTCAGACCTCAATTTATTATAAAATCATTTTTGAAAAAGACACTAGCCTCTCTAAAACTATTAAGCTCCTCTTGATTAACTGCTTATACACAGCTTTTATAAACGTACATATATTTACATATACACACTGCTAGAAAGCCAGCTTGGATGCACATGGTTTCTCACTTGGTGTTGAAGGAATTCTGATCTTTTTGTATGTGGTGAAGTCCTGTTCTAGCCCTAATAGAACTTGAACAACAGACTGTCATTTAGACACTGTTCCTTATTTCTACCCAGTTTCAGATGCATTTTATGTATAACTACATAAAAAGGGTGAAATATTTTAGACTATTTCTCTGTTTAGTATAATTTTTTTCTAAAAGGATGTAGATGATGTTTCCTTTTCTCCTGGTGTAAGTCTTCTAGATTGAATTTATAAAGACAGTGTTTGTAAACATGATGAAGAAAATCCAGCAGTGATGAAGCTAAGACATTTCTTCTTATATCTGATAGAATTTTTACTCACTCAAGAACAGTTTGGTGCCCTATATCTGCTTGACATTTAGTATGATTTATTTGCAAAAAAACATGTGCCAAAAACAGCACAGCAAAGTCTGCAGTATATGTGCTCCAAGATGAAAGAACTGATTTTGGAACCAGATTTAGATACACTGAAATGTGTCTGCACAAGGGCAGGATAGGGAGCTCTGTCTGGGCCTCCTTTACAGTTTTTTGTGCATTTTCCCAACTCCTTCAGAAGCTGGTGAGATGAGCCATAATGACTGGG
>JAWWLV010000088.1:13212077-13257046 GCA_035041135.1 Platyrinchus mystaceus
AGTTCCTCCTTCAAGAATGTGACAGATTAAAACTTTAGATATTATTATGCTGATCTAATACTGATAAGCTGTGATAACGTTATTCCTGTATCTTGCATGAACCCCATATATGAGTATGGTATTCAGTCAGCTTAGTCCCTGAGTAATGGGTGTATGGACTGAGACCTGGAGAGCAGCCCTGTGCAAGTGAGGATCACACTGACATTCACTTTCCCATGGAGCAGCAGACACTGGCTGTGTCTGGCAACCTTGGCTATATTATGCTTAATTCAGCAACACAGATTACTTAGACATGCTGGTACACACGTTGTCCCCTTAGAACATTCCTGTAGCTGCCACCAGCAAAGATTTTTAGTATTAGAACACAAAAGAAATTACATTTGACTGGTGGCAAATTCAGAAGCTCACAGATTAGAAGCAAAAGCATAAAGAGTAAACCCTATCTTAATAAATCCCACCTTTTACCACCATGGAACAGAATCATTTAGATTGGAAAAGACCTTTGAGATCATTGACTCCAACTATTAACCCAGCACTGTCAAGTCCACCACTAAACTATGTCCTTAACTACCACATCTACACATCTTTTGAAGACCTGCAGGGTCAACCACAGGACTCAACCACTTCCCTGAGCAGCCTGTTTCAAAGCTTGACCACACTTTCCATGAAGAAATTTTTCCTAATATCCAGTGTAAACATCCCCTGGTACAAACTTGAGGCCATTTCCTCTTGTCCTATCACTAGTTACTTGGGAGAAGAGACTGACCCCCACCTATCTACAACCTCCTTTCAGGCAGTTGTAGAGAGTGATAAGGTCTCTTCTCAGACTCCTGTTTTCTCCAGGCTAAAAAATTCCAGCTTCACAAAAATGGGGATTTACTGGTTTTATTAAAACCAAAAACAAATGTTTACCTTTTGAGAAAGTATTTCCTTGGTGTTTTCTATGCTTTTATGTTTTTTTTCTCCAAAGGAGTCACCATAAAATAACAGCAGCAACAAAAAAGGTGCTGTTCAGCTGATTTCTTTCCTTTGTTGTTTCAGCATTGTACGTGCACACTTTATGGACAAAAATAGAGCCTTTTCTCTTGTTAGTCTGGCTGAACCATAGCTAAGCGAAACGGGCTCAGTTATATTCCCTTGTGTGCATCACCACCAGCAGTTTTCATTCTGCTCTATCCCAGTTTATGGTCAGTCCTGTGCCACGGTTCAAGGTCAGGCTTGGCTCCCTGGGATTTCCAGCCCATGCCATGGAACAGCTGCAAGTGTCTTGAAAGGGAAATCTGTACAAGGGTTGATAATACCAATGCAAAAAACAATTATGCTAAACATCTGGATGATAAAACAGTTGTTATCTAAATGATTAAAAAAATAACAGCAAAAAGAAAAAAAAAACACAAGCCTTCTTTTTTCTTGGCTTCAAGATTAGTAATTGTTTTGCATTTGCAAAGTGAAACTGGCTTCTTTTGCGATAGTCAGGCTCTACAGTCTGCTTCTTTCTTCAGTTAAACTGAGTTTGAATTGGATTTTAAGACAGTCGTATGAATACATTTCTTTTGTTTTTAATAATAATTTTCATAGTCAGTCCTAAGAATTACAAGGGAGGGAGAATTCATTTGGCAGCATGGTTCTGTAGATTGTCATTTCCGGTGTTTCAATTGAAACTAGGATTTTAATGCACTTTTTGTATTTTGGCTGCTGTCCTAGAAGAGAGGGACAGCTCAACCCCTGTTGTCCTGCAATTAGAGAGGCAGGCAGAGTTGCTTTTGATCTGCTGCAGAGTAACTGTCTCTTTGTCAGAAAGCTTTCTTTGGCTTCCTGAACATGAAACTGTTTCATAACTTTGTGAATTGACCCCTGATACTCCATGCCAGCATTTGTCTCAAAACAGCTTCACAAGTTCTCATGTTGTAGACTAAACCTCCAGAGCAATTATAGTAGCAATAAAATGTACATTAACACCCTAATAGTATTATCTTGTCTTCAGAGAGGCAGGGAGGAGATCATTTATATCATCAGCACTTCCATAACTGTAAACTCAAAAGAGACCACAAACTTCCCAGAAGGTAAAGAGAGTTTTATGCTGTTGCGGTTTTGCTGAACTGAAGATTTGCCTGTAGAAAGAATTTTCATTGACTCACCAGGAGATAGTGTGTAATCCGTGCAGGTTTTCAAGTGAATTATCTTGTAGTAAATATTGATATAATCATGGAGTGAGTGGTAGTTATGAATGAACTCCAAGCCAAAGCTGTGTATCTGAGTTTTTCTCCTGTTTGCAATATGTCTATACAGAGTATGGCAATATAGTTAATTCTGTAAGCTGCACTACTACAAACCTTCCAAAGCTTTGTTTAATATTTCAGGCACTCCAGACAAAATCACACAGTTGTTAGATTAGTGTAACAAAAACATTTAATTTGGTATTTGGCTAAATCTAAGGTTCCCTTGCCCCCCTTTCAAAAAAGTTAAATATGCTGTTCTATTCTATGTTTTCAGCTTTCAGCCTTGCATGTTGACTTGACAACTTTCTTACATAAGCACGGAGAGACTCCTGAAGATACATTTTCAAAGCTGGTCAAACAGTGGCAAAAAAAGGGAGAAAATAGTAATATTGACAATATCCATATACGGGCAGTATTTAACATCTCAGTTTTCAGAAGAGATGGCCACCAGGTTTTAGATCTTTTACTCAGGGTTGACATTTTTTAAATTGCTCAGATTTAAAGAGAAACACTGGAGCTGTTTGTTCTGTGTTCTGTTAATTAGTGATATTATTATGATTAGCCTGTATGGGCAAACAGCTGCCGGCTGTGCCGCCAGAATGCGTTCACAGCACTCAGGCACGACTGTCAGGCAGATCCGTGCAGCTGGTGGCTATGTGCTGATTCAAGAAAATAAAGGTAATTGTTACTTTTGGAATCCTGTGCTTTTCAGTCCTGCAACCTGGACAGCTTAGAGGCACAGATTGCTGGTCTGCACTCTGTTCATGTCACATCCAGGCAGCACTTGACTGCCATTAATAGAGAGCATCATCATTTTCCTCAAAATGAGAAATGTCAAGGTTTTTTCTTGTCTCTCTTTTTCTTTTCTTTTTTTTTTTTTCAGAATGAATGTCTTACCAAACCTTCCTGAAATGAAGGTTTACAAATAATTTGCAGATCCCCAAATTTCTTTATGTATGCCTGTTCATCTTTTTTCCAGTTGAAAATGAGCAAACCAATAAACAGAGAAATTGTCATGATTCCAGACCATATAAGGACCTCATCAACTGTTTAAATAAATAGACTGGTAGACAGATCAGTGAGAGATATTTTGGAAATGAATGGTTTCATTACAAAATAAACAAGCAAGCATATTTTTTTCCCCAGTATGTGTGGAAGTATAAAATATTCAGCATAATTTTTCCCTGCATGCATTACCTAGTTACCTACTTTGAAATTTATATGACAGGTTTGTCTTTTTCTTTCTCACTAGATTAGTCTTGTGCCGACCTTTTTGAATTTAACTATCAAAGAGTCTTT
Source organism: Platyrinchus mystaceus (assembly GCA_035041135.1). Classification (NCBI taxonomy): domain Eukaryota; kingdom Metazoa; phylum Chordata; class Aves; order Passeriformes; family Tyrannidae; genus Platyrinchus; species Platyrinchus mystaceus. Next base: position 13,215,596 of record JAWWLV010000088.1, read on the forward strand.
AGCATCTTCTCCAAACACAGTGATTTCACTGTTTACTCTCATCTCCAAGTCATTGATAAAGCTGTTTATCAGCTTAAGCTGTTCCCAGCTCAGATTCTGGGGGGAATCTACAACTCTTCTCCATTGTGAAGATCAAACTTTGTGTCCAATCCTTTAGCCAGTGTTCAACCCAGAAAATGAAAACCTGGTCCAGTCCCATGAAATCTTAGTTTCTCTAATGCCTTTGATATGAAGCCTTAATATAGACTTTTTAAAAATGCGAATTTATTTTGTCCATTTCATTGCCTGAAAGCACAGAGAGTCAAGATTTCCCCATGGGCTTCTGCTTTCTCTGTGGATCCATGTCTCTGTTGTGCTCAGTGATCTTACTCTTTGTTGTAGATGCCACCATTTTATTTGGAAGGAGATCAGACACCTGGTCTATAGTTCCTAAGATCCCCTCTAGATACCCAGGCAGCAACTAGTCCTGGCACCATGGCCATTTTTAAGAGTCTGTTGAACATTTTGGCCAGACAGTTTTGCAACTTCATGTTTGAGTTTCTTCAGAGCCTGTGGGAGAATGCCATCCAACCTGGGTGACATGTAAGCTTTCACCTGCCCATTTAGTCTAATGTAGTTTCATCTGGCTGAGTTCACTCCTCTCCTTATTTGCTGCAAGGATGGGATCAGATGTGGAAATCTCCCCAGCATATTTAGCAATAAAGAATGAGGCACAGAAATCATTGAACTTCCTTACTGCAGACTTGTCCCTTGGTGCACCTTTCGCTCTTGTCATCAAGGGGTCCATCTGTGTACCTTCTTATGTCTGATGTCCTCGGTGGACATTTTACCTTCAGTGTGAGCATCTTCTGAAGGATGCTGCTTAAATCCTGCCTTAGTTGTTAAGAAAATGTGTACATAGATTTCTCTTTTGTAGTCTTTTGTGTCTTCTGTTCTGCCCTTCTCTCTGTACCCATTTATTTTGACTTACCTTTTTTTCCTTTATCTGTTTTCTGTCCTTGTATCAATTTACAAGCTCCATCTAGGCCCAGGTTCCTCCCAAAAACCTACCATCTAACTACATTTTGCAAAGCTGTGGGGGCTCTGTCATACCATTCTGAAAGCATTTTTTGTCTTCTCCTTGCTTTTTAACATTGCCAGGACAAGAATGCAATATTTCTTATCAACACTGTACTATATTTACATATACTAGTGCAAGATTGTCCATGTAAGTCAAACCTAACCCTTTTACTGGGTATTTACCTACATTTTAGCATCTGGCAAAGCCTGTCCCTCAAGCAGGATCCCAACGTGGGTGGTAACAAAGAGAACTATATTTAATATTGGTAGTAGTATTTTAAAAGTATCTCTGTTTTAAAAGGAAGGTGAAGCATTTTGGACATCTTAACTGCAGTACACAGATAAGAAAGGAAAAAAAAGAAAGCCTGGAAAATAATTCTGTGTGGCAGAAAGAGCTTCAGTACCCTGGATGCAGTGTAATATATAGCAAGTTTGTATACTGGTGTCTTTAAAAACCATAATGATTGTATGCCTATATATGGATACTTTACTTTCTGAAGGAAAAAGGGAGTCTGATTCTTGTTTCTTTAAAAAAAAAGTTTGTTTATGTTTTGAATATTTTGGCAGTCTTCTTGTGCATAAACTTTTTTCATATTTATGTGCATAACTTCAGATAGGATGGATGGTAGTGTTTAAGTAAAAAGGAATGCATTATTTCTCCTTTTATCATCTAGATAAACAGCAGCTGGGCTAGTTAGTACAGACAGTGTTTTAGCAAACAGCTGGTTCTTATCTGAATGACGAAGGGCCAGGGTAGAGACTTTTTTTACTTAAAAAAAAAAATCTTGTTTCTATTTTTATTTTAAGAGAATGGAGAGAAAAGGAGCTACAGGGAATCTGTAGCATGGGAGGTTTTATTGCATTTTTAGGAATATGATCATTTATTATAGATCAGTGTGAGGATCCAGAGGGAGAACTCTCTCTTTTAATTCTAGAGAGAAGAAGGGTCAGGGGGCTCTTACCAGTCAGTTTCTATTAATACCTGATGGGAGTAAGAAACAGACTGATCCAGACTCTTCTCAGGGCTGCCCAGTGCCATGGCAAGAAGCAACAGGAACAAATAGAAATATAAGAAATTTCTGTATACATAAGAAAAGAATTTTCTTAGAGGTGAAACGCTGGCACAGCTTGCCCTTGCTGACCTTGCTTTGAGCAAGAGTTTGGACTAGATAATCCCCAGTGGTTTCATCCAACCTCAGTTGGTCTGTGACTCTGAACTGTCACACCAAGGAGTGTTCCAGCTAGGAGCAGCTATTGATGGGGGGAAGTTGCTGCCTGGATTTCTTTTCTTACTGGGCCTTTAATGAAGTCAGGAATTTGTACACCTTTGTTTATATTACCTACTCTTTTATCAATTAATCAAATTAAATTATACCTGATAGCACTGAGACTGCCTAAGAGAAGGAACTAGAATGTGTAATTCAAGCTCTTTACTAGAAATGCATCAGGAAGAACAAGTCTATTTGATCTGCAGTCTTTCTTTGGGCTGTTGGTCTCTTTGTCTTGCCCACAGCACAGTTTCCAAATTCTATGTTTTTTTTTCCCTTCACAAACTTTCTGTTAACAGTGTAAGGAAAACACTTTTTTTTTTTTCTTTTATGAAAGCCAGTTGTACAATTTTTGTTATTTTATAAAAGGCTTGTAACTTTTGTAAAATATTTGTGTAGTTGGCTGCTGATTCCTTTGTTTAAACCCATCTTTTGAGATGCTAATTAGAAATGGAAAAAGTTTTCCCCGTAGAAATTTTAAAGTATGTGATTCATTTCACAAAACACAGCCATCTAAACACAACGCTCGTTTTATTTCTTTTATCTACCGTGTACTTTATTACCAGGAGTGAATTTCTATGTATTTCTCTGATTCTTATCAGTATCTTTCTGAAAATCTCTTGAGATCTTTCTACAAATGAGTTTGAAAGTTGATGGGTTGTCACATAAACGACTGTGATATGGCTCACTAAAAGCTGGACACTTGTTACATAAAGTCATCAATACAGCACTGGGAAAATAAATCCCAAAGCACTTTGATATTTTCACACCTTATTTAAAGGCAGTGAAATAAAGGTTAGTTCATAATTTAATACCTGTATCGTGCAAGTTTAAGCTTTCAAGCAGTTTAATGTTGCTATGCTCTTTTTTCTTAGGGTGTTTCCGAATTTAACATTTCTCTTCAAATTTGCCTTAGATTCCTGTATAACAGAGGCTACAAATATTGTTTAATTTACTTTTCAGTAAAGCTGTCAGTTGTAATCTGCAATTTAAAAAAACTAATAGAACAAATCCTCATTTCACAATTTAAACTTATTGAGTCTAATTCACTTGCACTGCAAGTTTATTATTCTCCTGCAGCTTGACGTGCCTCCAATTGTAATTGTGTTGACCCTCCGATGCAGTAAATCTCCCCAGTGCTTATCAAACTGGGAGAGATAAGTCTACAATTTGGAACTTCATTAAATATCTCATTTATATTAAACAGATGATGGCTTTGAAACAGAAATAATAATTTTTACAGAGTCTGCGACCTCCCAGTCGCGGTCTCCTCGACTGTAGCGTGGCATTTCGCAAACCTCCACCCCTCCGTGTACCGGGCGTCTCGCCAGCACCCGGATGTCAGAAGTCGTCAGTCCATCAGGCTGACTTCAAAGCCTTTGCTGTGGAGGCTGTAGCCAAGTGCTTTGTAGCCCTTGAAGCAGATTTTTAAAGTTTTTCATAGCATACATTTCTTAGTCATCTGGGAATTGTGGGTGGACTGATTAATAATGGGCAGCTGTTTCAAGAAAAAAAACAACCAACAAACATGTTGCTTGTTACTGTAATTCCAGAAACTAGGAACTACTCCTCTCATGCTCATTTGCTAGGACTAGTACTTGGAATAAAAATTCCCAGTGGCTTCAAATAGTTTGCAATGTGCTCAGTTTCTTGCAGTGTCTGATCCCTACTGTATTTCATAACATATGACATAAATGCCATGGGGTTTGTGTTAGGACATTGATTTCAAAATTTAACTATATGCTTCAATATGAAGATGTGTGTTGGTGAGAAGAGCTAATGCTTTGATATGTGAATTCATATTACTTTCCTGAAAATTGCATTTATATTTATAATATTTGTTTAATAGAGCTGAATTCAGTTTACAGTATTTAGGTGAACTGGTTTAATGGTCTTGGCGAAGCACCTTGGCAGCATTACTGAGAGCCCAGCAGGCTGCTGGAGCCCAGGTGCACTGAGAGCTTTGGGGGCAGGAAGGCTGCATGGTGTGAGGACTGGGACACAGTGTGGCGAGTCTCTTGTCTCTACAGGGAGCAACTGGGCCCTGGCAAATTGGGCATCCACACTGACCTGTGAGTGCACAGGTGCTTGTTCTCCTTGTTCCCAGGAGCTGCATTGACAGTGGAGCTGTCTGTGCCTGATGGGGTGGCTAAACCCAACTAGTTGATATCAAATTGCTTTCTTTGCCTCACATGGATGCTGCTTTCCCCTGAGCTCTCATTCTCTGGGGCTCATTAAGGAAAACTTGACTTTTTCCTCTCTTTTTGAAGCATCTGAGAGGTATATTGTAGGAAGACAGGGGATGACCAGCTTCAGCAAGCAAAGGCTGAGCTGGGAAGCACTCAGGGAAGCCTTCTGAAGGAGAACAGGTGGGGTGGGCAGGCAGCTGTACATACAGTGTTCTTCCCTGTGCATGTGGCCAAGCAGCCCATCTCCATTGCTTCTTCCACCACATACCTCATCTTGTCTTGTGATGGCCTGGAGAGCCTGGCTGCAGTTCTGGTCGGCAGGAACCTGGCAGTTCCAGGGTTTGGTTTGAGGACTGGTGTGGAGGGCACCCCAGTTCTTGCCATTTCTACTCTTTGGATGCTGCAGCCGGGGATCAGGGAAGCATCCAAGCTTAATGAAGCAGGTGAGCTCTCTTTGCTCTGCAGGCAGGAAAGACAGAGCAAAGAACTCAAGTAGAAAAAGAAAGGTTACAGTGAAGTCTGACAACTTTTTGTTTTTCTTTCTCTCCTAACTACAAAACTTTTGAGTGTTTCTGCATTGGTTACCAATATGACTGTTCAGTTTTCCTGGGGTTTCCATGATGATTGCATTTGAAAGTGAGTTGCATCTCTTTGGCACCAGCAGCCCAATTCCAAATGGGAGTTCGTGTTCCATGCTTCTGATGGGGACCTTGTTGTGTTCAGCTGTCATTGTGGGGAAGTGGCTCAGCTGTCTGCCGACAGTATTGAAAACAGCCCAAACTGTCTGTTTAAGAAATTGTCCAACAAAGAGGCACCAAAATGCAATGGGTTTTTTTCACCAATTTTCTGTTGAAGGATTTGAAATTTGACAGGGCACCATAGGGGGTGCAGTGTAAAGGGGTTAGAAACTTGGTCATTAAGCAGAGCTGTCATTGCAAATTATCTTTGTCCAGGGTGAGAAGTTCTACCTCATTTGGTGCTCAAACAGGTCTAGGCCTTAGGCAATTTGTTACAGTTCCCCCATGCGGCTGAGTGGACCCCGGGTGCTAATTTTCCCCTCTCTGTGCAGTTGGAATCACCTGGGAGCCCCTCCGGGCCAGAGCTGCCTATAGAGACTCTGCTGGATGACCGGGAGCGGAGGATTTCCCACTCCCTGTACGGCGGGATTGAGGGTCTCAGCGAATCGCCCACAAAGAACGTGGCGTTGAGTAGGATAATGGGTGAGTCAAAGCAGCTCTGCTAAGCAGGGCGTGTTTTTATTCCTCTCTGTGATTCATTGAAGTGAAATTAATACGTTATGTGGGAATCAGGGAACATGGAGATTGCAATGACCAACTTAAAACATGCCTTTAAATTGTTCCACACAAGCCTTCTGGATAGTTAATGTGAGAAAGAAAGTAAAGTGGAATTCTAAAGTGAGTTTCATATCCTGTGGCAGGTGACAGAATGAATAGCAGTAGTATTTAACATGGTTTTTCAATGTCTGGTTTGGGACAATAAATTATTGGTTGTTCTAGGCTCTGTGTCGAGTCTTCAATCACATCGAAGTCAGTGACTCATGGGAATTTATGATTTTTTCTCTACATTTCTTTTCCTTTGTTTCAGTCCTACTAAAATACAAAAATAAATAAGGTAAACCTGCATCCATTTATGCTTATTAGGGCATTTCATTAATTTGTTTGAATTTTTGCTTTGCAGGACACCAATTTTAAAGCCTCATAACTAATTTTAAGCATCCCTTGTATAGATTCTGTGCCATACCATCTGCATGGTCCCAGTGGATAATGAGGTTATTAGCGGTTAGTCTGCAGCAATTCAACTTCTGATATACAGAGCTAGGTAATAAAGACTTGCCTTGCCACAGGAGTGGCTGGATTTACTGACTAGGATGGGATTAGTTTGAAAGGATCTTCAAATTTAAACACAAAAAGCAGCTTGATGAAAATAGCACCTGACAGAAGACTCAGCGATTGCTTGCTTGAGTTGCAAGTTTTAAACAGAAGATGTGGCCCTTAAATCTGGGACTTTTTTTAGTGTCTTACATACACAGAATATATTAGAAAATGCTGCTATAGACTTGATATGAAGCAAGGCTGAACTTACTTTTTAATTGCTTTAGATTGATTTTCAGCCTCAGAAAATTTAAAGTCTACCACTTAGGCTTTTTCCAGTAAATAGTTTGTGTGTATTTTTCACCCTGTTTTGGGGTTTCTTTTTTTTTTAAATTTTTGTATTTTGGGGTTTGCATTTTCTTTGTGGTAACAGAATAAGACTGCTGCTAAACTCTGAAAATCCACAAGTTTGCTCTTTAGGTATTTCTTTCGTTGCTTCTGACTTTTTTGTGTGTGTGTGTGTTTGGGCAACAATAATTTGAAACAAATATTCTGTTCTATTGCATTTCATTTTGTGCAGCTTGGAAGAAAAAATGAGTACATGAAAATCAAGGAAGCGTGAAACCTTGTCACCCAAAGTCATATGCTCTTAAAGAGAAACACTTAGAAAAAACCTATTTATTTGTCAACAAATTTAAGGAGTGATAAAATAAATTGGAGTCTTTAGCACTACCATAGAAAGAACTAGTTCTTGTGTTGTCAAGGCTTTAGATAAAACATTTGTAAAGCAATACCTTCTGCTTTTTCCATCAGTGCTGCAGAGGATTTACACACAGAGCTCATATAAGCGTTAACAAGTTATCGCTTAAACACCTTGTCCATTGATGGGAGAAAAAACTCAGAGAGTCTGTGTGCATGTGTGTCAGCAAAGCAGTTTACTTCCACATCAAAGGCACACAGAACTTGCCATGCCAAATCAGACTAGTAGTTCATCAGTCTGGTATCATCTCTTTAGGAGTAGCCAGTAACTGATGTTTCAACAAAAGAAAAAAAAATCTTTCCAAAGCTTTTGAAACCTAATGCTTTTAGATACCTCTGCATTGTAAACATAGGGGAGAAAAAAAAAAATCCATTCTGCATTTTCTAAGTTTTTTATAACCTGAAGATCAAGTTTTGATTTCCTGTGAATCATGATTTTTCTGTATTGTTTTCAGGAACCAGGAGCTATGTAGAAAATTGGTTGGTTGTGACTTAAATCCATTGATGCTTTAGTGGAAGCACATGCAAAATCAAATTGAGCCTGAACCCCATAGTTAGTGTGATCTAGTGGAGCATAACTGAAAAGTGGTCTTGCCAGAACTGACTGGGCTGTTCCCTTCTGCAGTTTCAAAGAGGTGTCATGTATAAACCCTGTTTTTAGGAACCAGTCAGTTTTCTAATAGACTAATATTTTTGAATTAATCAGTACCACTAAGTTAAAACTGCAGTGTTCACAACCTTTTGTGTTATTATTGTATACAAGTTTTCTTGCAGTGCCAGATGACAGAAAGATGACAGAAAGCCCGTTGCAAGAGATAGGTTCAGTTGCTTGTTTCAGAATACTTAACATTTGTAAGACCCAGTCATTTATTATGCAGTGGAATTCCTGTCCTTTTAGCATTGATGATGAGAAAAAGCTCAGGGCTTTTTTTTATTTTCTTGAGGATGTTTATGTTACATGACTTCTCCAGAGTTTTTTTCCTCTCTTGAAAATTGGCCTAAAAATGGGGATTACTCCTAAGCACAATCTGGCTGAGGAAGACAGGAGGTCTGTACCTTCCCTGACCATGAAAACAAGCCAAAAGGAGTGCTTTGTGCTGTGCTGATTCCCTTGAGTGTTCTCCTCATATCAAGAAGCCCTCTGACTTACGGGCTCTCTGAATCATCTGATGTCTTTTTATTTACCCCTCAATGGGCTTAACTTTGTAAACTTTTAGTACTCTCAGTACTTATTAGTGAGGAGGTCACAGCTTGTTTCATGGGTGAAGGAGTAGATCTTTCTGCTGCTTTTGCTATTGGATAAAATTGTTGGGTTTGAGTCCTCCCTAAGCTAGTCTATTCAAAAGCAATAATCTCAAAGTCTAGAAAATACCTGCTGTTTTTCATCATTGCTTGAAGTTGGAAGGAAGCTTTTAAGAGAGTTTTGCTTCTTTTAAATACACTAATGTAATTTTCAGGAAAGGTATTTAAGACAATTTCCTTACTCTTTCAATCCACAACTGGCAGCAAGAACTGGTTGTCAGAGCCTTTCTGTGAGAGTAGGAATAAAATACCCATTTTACAATATGATTTAAATTATGTAAAGTAATGTTTGCTTACTGCGAAAAGGCTACATGAGTCTTTTAATGTTTCTGATGATTCTTATGTTGATCTACTTTTCTAAATGATTATTGCTATTATAGATTTTGTTATGCTTTTTCATTTGATAATATTTCTCTGAAAATTTCTGATGGAGAGAAGATATAACTTTCTGTATTCAGGGAATAATATTTTTGTTTTTGATGAGGTTTTTTTATTTATACAAATTAGGTCTTTTAAGAATTAGATGTCTGTAATAAACCCTTCTATTTGTTTATTTTAGTATTTTCAGGTTGCATGCTGTTAGCACATTCAGAATAACAACTGTGTTATACTGGTTTGCTTGACTCTATAATTAAAAATTCAAGTCTCTTCTTTTGATACACCTTTCTTGTATATCATACATTATGCTCCTGAGTTTTGCAATACACAAACACATAGCTCCTGTCTATAATAAATTATTCTTATACAACAAACAGCTTAGTACAAAGTCCTCTTTCATCTCTTTCTTCTAGTTGCTTATATTTTTTTTATGAACACGGTGGGTTTTTTTGCTAACGGTGACTAAACAGAAGTTGGTTATCAGGGGGTGCACAGAATAACAATTGCTTGCACTGAATCTGCCTTTCATCCTGAAGGATCCCCCAGAAATTTGATGGTTCCTACACAACAGGAAATACTTTGTTTTCTACATGAATAATTGCTGTCTTAAGGGTAGAATCAGGAGGAAGCACTACTGACAAAAATTTAGTTAGAGTTGTAGAGAGTGTGTGTCACTGAAATGAAAATAACCCTTTACAATTTGAATGTAGTTCCTTGGCCAGGAATCTCATCACAACGTGATGCTCTGATACAACAGTTGACAGATCCAAGGCCTGGATATAGTGGAAAAATTCTTGTCCTTAGATGTTCCCCAGGCATCTGTTGTACAATTGGTCTGAATCCCACAGTATCAAAATGCTCATGAGTCATTCATAAAGGAATACTGGGTTTTGAACATATAGTGAGACTGTTCAACAGATTTTGTAGACTTTAAAGAGAAAGCAATAGCAAAAGCACAAGGATCAAACCAGATACAGCTTCATGACAGTGCAGTGGCAGTATGGGAGCCAAGTTATCCCAGTAAACTTATTAACTTAACTTCAGGGAATTTCAAGATTTGAAAGGACCCAGAGCAGTTCAGTTCTTCTTGAATAGGCCTGTTGTTCATATTATGTACTGTGTATGCTCAGGGTTTTTTGAGTGCTTTATGTTGGTGGTTTAATTCAGGTCCAGACTATCTTCTGGTCTATTATAGGCGTATAATAGGTTTGAAGTGTTGCTGTTTGGCATATTTTAACTTCCAAGGTGAAAATCTCCATGAACCTGGAGACCAGCTATTTGGTACTGGAGCTCTGAGACTTCTTTTTTTGCAGAGGCAGATGGGAATCCTTCTTACCCCGTAATTTGGTGTGGTCTGCTTTGCCTGTTTAATTGGTAACTTGTCCAAGAATTTTGAGCATCATTGCCCTAAGATGAAACACACTTGAAAGGGAGAATGTTTTCCCTTGCTTAGTACACTGTCCAAAATACTTTATATTATTACAGATTACCTCACTGAAGTTGAATTAATATATGCAAAACTGGACTTGAAATGTATTCAGAGTCTAAGTTTTATAGCACTTTTCTAGCCTGAGGGAAAATTATTGTCTTGAAGAGGTTTGTAGACAGCTTGAGCAATGCATTAGATTTGTAGATCAGTCAAATATACTGATGATTACTGGGTTTGAAGTTTCTTTGATGTTTCCTTGTAACATTTCTCACAACACTTGCAGAGTTAATTCTCCAGGGGTATTTTCTGTCCACTTCAGCTGAGTTCTCCACAAAGGATGTATTGAGTCCATTGCTGAGGTTTGTCTAGCCATCTGCTGGAGGTGAAGCCTTTCACCTGTTTTTAGCTTCATTTGCAATCAAAAGCGTAGGCATGTCAGATGGGTTTTCTACCAAATTCCAAAGCAACTATTAAAATGTCAGTCTTCACCCTTGTCAGATATAAAGAAGGGTAGTGAGAAGTTAAAAATGGTACTGAATTACTGTAGCCTCTCACATGGGAAGTTCAATCTGCTGAATGCCATAAGGTTATACCTTTTCACAATCAATTCTTTGGGGACATTATTAACTGCAGAGTTAACAGTCTTGTAGGCATTATGTTTGGAAAGAAGTACATTACCAGGCTAAACATTAATCTGTCCATCAAAGGAGCTATTACTGGGCAAAATCAGCTGTTACGCAAACTGCATACATTCATTTCAGTTTGACAATGATGAGACATTCACTGTGCAGCACCTTTATCTTCCAGCCACTTCTTCAATGTTCTTTAATGATCTTTTTTGAAGCCAGTTTTCCCCTTTTTGGAAAACTGTGCAATATGTATTATCTAGTGCAGTGAGGATTTTAGCTAGCTCTTTAAACATAAAGTTTTGGTTTTTCATTTGTTTTTTAATAATTGCATGCACAGGTAGTGATGGTAACTGAAACCTTTCCAGAAAAGGGGGATAATTGTTTTCCCCTAATTCTACACAATTTTTCCCTATCTATAGGGAAAGTAAAGGATGGAAATAATTGATGTGTCCATAGAAGCAATTTAGGTTATGTAAATAGAAGTTTTGCAATATATTACTCTGGTGCATCATAGTTTTAGAATAATTTTCAGTTTATTGTCAGATTAACGGTTGTTTAACTAGTGTGTTTCTCCTCATGAGATGTGACAATTTTACTAATTGTTTTATTAAGATCATATAATCTTTTAACTTCTCCTCTCACAAATTAACCCAATGTAGTCTGGCACTGAGCTGACTAATGCAGAGTCTTTATTATATCCCTTTCCTGTATGTGATGGCTCTAGTTTAAACATTTTAGCAAGTGTTAAAACTGATTTGAATTTCGTAAATTTTTTCCACATTTTGCATGTGTTGACTTACCAGCAGCAGTTGAACAGTTTCTAATTTCATGAGGTCAAGACTGGCCAGGAGAGGTGATGACCTCTGTTAGTCCTTGTTGAACTCTTTTGTTTCTACCAAATGATGTGATGCGAGAGGAACTACTGTCTTATGGGAGAGGTGCTTTTCAGCAGTTCCTCAGGCAGGATCTGAGACAATGGGCACAGACAGAAACATGTGAGGGTCTTTCTGAACATTTTTTACTGTAAGGGTGACCACACACTGGCACAGAGTGCCCAGGGAGCTGGTGGAGGAGAAGTAATCAAAAGCAATTTGATTGGGGTCCTGGGCAACTGGCTGTAGGTGTCTTTGCTTGAACAGGAAGGGTTGGACCAGATGAGAGGTGCCTTCCAGACCTCAACCCTTCTGTGACACTATGGTCTTCTTCCAGGAGGCCACAGATACAACTGGTGTGCATTACTCTTCAGACCTCTGTATAGGAAGATAAGTATAAACTGAGGCATAGTTAATTTTGTTTTCTGCATTTTGTCACTCTTATCAGTTGCACTGAAGTTTGACATGACCTTTTATCAGCTGTGATTATACATTTTTCAAGGCATTCTCTGCAGTCTCTGCCAATAATTAGTTTTGGGGTTTTTTCTCCTTTTTTTTCAGGTAAATATCAGCTGTCTCCAACAGTGAACATGCCTCAAGATGACACTGTCATTATTGAAGATGACAGGCTGTCAGTCCTTCCTCCTCATCTGTCTGACCAGTCATCATCCAGCTCCCATGATGATGTTGGGTTTGGCACTGTTGATACTGGTGGATGGGCTAAAGCTGCAATTAATGAGTCAACAGACTGGTAAGAGCATGGTTTGATGGCAGGAAAAATGAGATAGCTGTGATTACATCCTTTCCTTTAGTTACATTTTTGGTTATTGCTAATATTGGTTTTTTTCATCACATTTGGATTTTACTATTTCAAACTGGTAATTGTCCCTGTTTCAGGAAGGAAGTCTTCACAAGTACTTCTGGTTGCAGTGTTGTGCTGTGTTAAAGCATATTTGTGGAAATGTTACTAAGACAAAATCAGCATATACCTGTATTAATTTGATAATTTAGTATTGATTTAGTTGCCAACTGAGCTAGCTTTTGTAAAAAAAAAAAAAAATGCAAAATTTAAGCATTTGAGTTTATGAAAGAATGATTAGAAATTTTAATTTATGAATGTCACTGTAAATATTTCTAAGTCTATAAAACAAACATTTTATTTTTATATTGCGTTATATCTCTAGGAGCTTTTAAATACTTCTGTATACTTCATTGCTTTTCCTGATAATATACAGTACTTTTAAAATCTGCTTAGATGTCAAAGCAGATATTTATTTTTCCTTAGTGTTAATGCTTGTGTGAAAAGAACTAGTTTTCTTCATTATGTGTGAAGAAATACCATTCATATTGTTATATGATTTGCAAAGGCAATGTACTGTAATAGCTCTACATTTAAATATTTGGAAAGTAATAGTTGCACATTTAAAACTATGGATAGTAACTTTATATGTTTAATCCATAGTAAAAATATTTTTTGTGAATCTTAGGTTGACTCTTCCATTACTTTAATAGATTTTAATAAAAGAGTCTAATGAGAAATGCATTGAGCTCCATTATTTACTTGCTTAGGTTTCTGGCAAAGAAATACTGTTTACTGGTTAGTTAGTACAATTAATACAGATCTAAGATTTAATTTGCAAGTCCTGTAATTATCTATATTAATAGCAAAATTAATAGCAAAATAAAAGCCCACCCCTGTACACTGCTACTTCTTGAAGCTAGATAATTACCATGAATGGTGTGAAGTATATGAATTTTCTTATTTTTTTTGTCCCTTGAGCCTGTTATGAGTATGTCAGCAATATCTTAATAAAACAGCAATAGCACCTGCCAGCTGATATGCACCTGTCAGCTGCTTCTTTGCTTTATACTAGTTTATTTCATCTTATATCCAGGAACTGAGTTCCACATTTTTAACACTGTTTTAATGGTTGCATAAAAAGGTAACTTTTTCATCCTCATTTGCCTTTTTTTTTCTTGGTTTTTTTTTTTTTAATGTTGCAGTTCTTCTCGTGGACAAGTCATACCTGTAATTTGGGCCCATGAAAAGTTCATTTGACTTTTGCAAAAGCTTTTAGAGCTGAGTATCTGAGACATTTAAATAGAATACTACTGAAGCCTGCACATAATAGCTTATTGCTGAGGGTGGGTTTTTTAGCCAAATATGAGCAAAAACCTATGACATAAAGTAAAAGCCCATTTGAAATGTGCAGATGCTTTTACGTTGACTTCTGCAGCATGTCTTGCTATTCATATACTTTGTAAATGAAAGCAACAGTAATGAAAATAGGGATTAGATATTGGGGAATTGATCATGCTCAAAAACTTAAACATGTATAAGAAACTGTAAAGTCTTCAAATACAATGGCACTTAAAAGAGTAGATCAGTTCCATACTTTAGTATCTAATGTATTCTATCTGTAAAAAAAAGTAAATAGCACTAGAATTAGAGTGTTGCATTAATTTCCTGTTGCTAATGGATGAAGGAAGACTTGTAAAATGAAGGTGCATTGTATGATTTTGCTGGAAGGCACAAAGGGTAAAACTAAGAATATGCATGAAGGGTTATCCAAACAAGAATGGCAGCTGTTCTGAATCACAGAAGAAAATGTAAGCTTTTCCAGCCTCACAATATCTCCCTAATCCTTGATGAAAATGTTATGAAAACAAAGGGGCAATAAGACAGGATTAATAAGTGGAATTTTAATAACATTGAGGGTCAGAAGACGGTTACATTCTTTTAAGGATCAGCTGTCATTCCAGAAATCTTATTTGTTAAGTATGCTAGAATATAGTAAATTGCATTTGGCATTGCTTAATGACTTGCACTAAATTCACCTTCTGTCTTTTATTGATGTAGTTGAAAAATATTAAAATGAGGCATTTTAAGGGCATTAGTTCCTCCTCTGTGCTCATTGGCTTTTGCAGTTGTGGCTCTTCATGGGGACTTTTGAATACTTTTCGACAACATACATGCATTCAGACTCCTGTGATCTGCTTCTTCCTTAATTACCAAAACACACTTATGGGTCATTAATAATAGAAGTAAAACAGGACATGAAAACTGATAACTCTGCATAGGGCTCAGATAAAGGTGCTAAGTAGCACCTTTAGTGTGCAGGATACTATGTTAACATGGAATAGTAATTTCCCTAATAAGTGTGTGTGTGGAAGGGAAAGTGTGAGAAGCGCAGATCAGGGAAGCAGAAAGTCCCTAAAGGTCGTGTCAGTGGCAATGCTGGGATCTAATCTCCCACATTCCCAGTTGCTGATGCCATGTCCAGGCCCACTGCTCTCTCAGGGATCTGTGGTGTCCTTTTCAGCTCATATTTGACTTTGGAGTTTTAGTCTGTTCTTAGGTCTTAACGTTCAATATGTATGTGTGTGCTATGTTTACATGGAAATGATGTTCAGCTCTATTAGAAGCTTTATAGAGATGGATCAAAGCAAGCTCATAGGAAAAAAAGAAGCATACAGCCAAAAGAAATAGTGTTAGAAATTCACCCTTTTTGAAGAAAGTGTCACGGGATACATTTTGTTCTGCTAGATAAAGCTGGTCATCTTTAACAAACGTGAACGGTGCTAACAAATGTTGCTGGAAAGAAGTTCTCACTTAGTAAAACCACATTTTTCTGGCCTTGAGAGACAGGGCTGAGTAGCAGTGAGCCAAAAACTCCTGTGTGGCCTTGGGAAAGTCAGTTAGAATCTGATTATGAAAGGTGTTGAAACCCACTGAGTACAGTTTGAGTCACTTTGGAGGACATTTCAGACTTAGGTCGTTCTTATTCAGCTATGTGATGCATTGCTGTAAATGCTAGAATAGAATATTGGCCTTGACTATTTTATCTTTCTATCATGTGCAGATAATTTTTTCCCTATTTTGTGGGAGTGAATGTGAGGACTAAATAGTTATTTTTGAGTTTGGTCTCTGATTCATCAGAGCTTTTAAGCATATGCTTCAAAATGTTACTAAATTGCGCAGACATCTCTGAAATAGTTGCAGTAATTAAATGTAAAACATTATGAGCCTGAGCCAGAAACATTAAAGTCAAAAGGCACTTGACATTGGCTTTATTCATATAAGCTCTGATCCTGCTCACACTGAAGTATTATGTGCTTGTCACATGCACATATATTATTATTTGTAAATCTGCCATTACTAGACTGAATCTCTTCTCAGCTGCCTGGTAATGTGGATAGAGGTTTTTGTCCTTTATTGTCCTTCATGCCTTTGGACACTTTTCCTTACCTCTATTCCCTGTTGTGCCTAATGTTCATGTGTTTCTTGATCAAAGATGCTTCTGTAAATTATAGTACATGGCATACATAAACACACACGTTACAGAATTTAAAAGTATAAGTTGGTTTCTGTGGAAATTTGCTATTTGCCTGTTTCTCAATGGGAATGAGATGTGTATTATACTTACCCCTTACAGTAAAAAATATGTGGTACCAAACAGATGTGTGTACACAATATTTTGAATGACATTTAGAGATCTACTTAGAGATCACAGTGACAAAATGCTTAGATTTTTTGTATCCTAAAGTACAACAACAATCAAAGAGGGGATTTTGAGGGATCATTTGCTTATAGGATAGATAACAATGGTGCAAAATACTCATTTTTCAGTATTTTATGCTTTTGATTTCTTTTTGTGCCAGCTGAATTAGAAATTTAAATACTTTGCCCTTTTCCAGATCTTTGTGTGTTTCCTTTCATACTGTTTATTAGCAATAAGCAATGTTGCTTTTTTTTTTAAATTGTTTTTACCATGTGCTGTGGCCATGGTGACACATTGCAAGCCTAGGGTTTAGCTTGCACACCAAATTTTGCTTACACTCATGATTCTGCCAATGTTTGACCAACATTAGTAAATCTACCTTTGGCTTGCTTCTGATGAAGCTCACTAAAGACCTGACTCACTCAGCCAAGGTCACATCAGAAGCCTTCAGAAGAAACCAAAACAGAACAGTTACCCCCATTTCTGATTTAGTGGTGGATCCACTGTGGTGAATACTTGTTCTGTAGGGAAGCAATGGGTAAAAATATGGTTGTCTGTCATAGCCAGGTTAAAAGCAAGAGAAGATGTGAAAAATTTACAAGCAATTTCACATAGTGGAGAGAAATTTTGATGCAAAGTCTTTAAATGAAGAAGCTTAAAGCTCTGTGGGCTTCAGGCAGGACAGATTCTATTCATGCTTTACTAAAACATTTTTTGATGAAGAAAAATCTCATAATTTTCTATCAATAGAATCTATTTGTTTCTCAGGAAGCAAAAGGAACTGTTTTATTCTCCCTCAAATTATTCCTATGTTGGGCTTTATGTTCTGATAGTATATGTATAGTGCACCAGATATGCATATCTTTCATTAAGCAATTAAGTGAAATTCTTGATACTTTTTAACTAGAATTGCTTGATGCAGTAAAACAAATCCATCGTGTGTGTAACTGAATACTTGCAGTGGTTTATTTAAAACTGTGCACTTTGTCATTGGTAGAAGTCACGTGCTAAATAAATGCTTTTCTCTGAAGAGTGAAAGGTTGCGTGATCTTGATAAATGTTCGCATGATTTTTTTCCCTTCCTACAGCACTCTTAGTCCAGATGTTGATCCAGTGCTTGCCTTCCAGCGAGAGGGTTTTGGACGCCAGAGCATGTCAGAAAAGCGTACAAAGCAATTTTCAGATGCCAGTCAGTTGGAGTTTGTTAAAACACGAAAATCCAAAAGCATGGATCTAGGTAGTGAGTGATATTTTTTCAATTTTTTTTTATTTGAACCTGATTTTCATGTTGTAAGTATATAGATTTTGTAATTCCAAACACATTGTGTATGTGCAGTACTAGTGCACATAATGTCTGCTTGTGGGAAGAAAAATACTAACTTAAATGGCCAAGTGGCCTGTGTATTGTTTGTTGTTTGTAAATGTCCATACATTCAAACATTGTAGTCCTCTGGATATATGGTTATACATAAACATAATAAACAGTATTTATTAAAATGGAGATGAAAAGTGCATTTTACCAATCCATTTAGAATAACTGTGTAAAACTGTACCTCACTGTGGTTCCAGGTTTATTCTCAGTTCATTGTTATAATGCAGTTAGCCTTAAATGTCCTTCAGAGTCTCTCATTTTGTAGATTAATTCAAAATTAGAAAATGGGGCAAGTCTGACATCTGTTTGAGATCCAAGTTCCATATTTATATCAGAAGCCCTATAAAGTAGCCACAGCTAAGACAGGCAGTCAGCTGATCATTTTAACTCATACACCAACTGAGAATAAGTAATTGCTAACAAGCTGATCTATTTTTCTGCCATTGAATTTAGATTCTGATTTGTGGACTCTAGTAACCTTAAACAGTGAGTTTTGGTTGTTTAAACACACAAAATTCTCTACTCCAGAATAATAAAATATAAGGCAATTATAATGCAATTCACTCCTTTACAATAGTTGTGAATATCTTATCTACAATCCCTAATTCACCAACTTCCTCAGAGTACAGTAAGGTTGGTGGTATTACTTGTCTCGACTAGTTGCGATGTGCTAACGTGTAAATAACATATTGTACCTGCCTGTGATGTGAACATGACTGACATTGCATGAAGGTTACTAGTTTGCTGCCATTTCTACCCAGAATGTTTGCTTACTGTTGCAGTTTATTTGCATGAAGTGTGACATTTCTAAGGTCCCCTAACTTAAAAAAGAAAAGGCAAAACAGGAGGAATGTTGGATGCATGTGGGGCATGGGCACTAACTGGGCTAACCGTTATGCATTTACCTTTTAACAGTAGCTGACGAGACTAAGCTCAGTACAATGGATGACCAGAAAACAGGTAAGAATTGACAGTAAGGCTGTTGCTATAGAAACCTTGGTCAAAGCAGCTTACCACAATTACAGAACTGCCAGTCAAATTGCATGAAAACATGAATATTCCAGTACTTGCATGGCTGCTTTCTGTTGTTGTGAATAATCAAGTCATACAAAAAAAAAATTTTCTATGGAGATAAGTATCTAGGCTATTATATTCAACCAGGTCATGCATGTGACTGTAGGCAGACACCTGTTTCTACACTTTGAACTCATAAATATTTGGAGTTGTTGGAAGTTTTTTGTCCTTTCAAAAAAAATCTTGGAAAACCTCCTCCTAGCTTCAAACTGAAATGCATGGAATAGATGATTTGGAAGAGTCGAGTGTTTGGCTATTACAGTGCTAACACAGTACTTGAAAATAATTATTTTAATTAGATAACTGCTGCCTTGGCCTTAAGTGGTCATCAGATACATGTTGTGTGCTGAGTTGAAGATTATTTGTGCGACTTGATTTGCTTTTGGAGCTGAAACCTGAGCCTTGTAAAAGAACAAAAGAATATGTAAATAGAATCTTTTCCACATACCATTCATTGTAGTGTTTCACAAAATGATAATAAGAAATAGCTTTCAAGGCATATTTTTTATTAGTAATTAAAATAATGCACCAACTGCAATTATGAACCTTTATGATTTATTAATATAAGTTAGCTTTTGACCTATGGAATGCTATTTTAATTAGGCTAGATCCAGAGGACACCATAACATTACTTAGCTCTAATTAGGAACAATTCACCTTTTTAACCTTAAAATATTATTTATTTTAGCATGATTTAAGGAGTAGTGCATTCCATACAGAATTTACAATTACTAATTCACAACTGCATCTCTGTTTAACCAGACTTTATAACATGAGTAGGAATACTGAAAAGCTATAAGTAATCAAGTGATAAAATTATAATTTTTATTTGAACGCCTAAGTCTTCTGGCTTTTAAAATTTTGAAGAATATGGCCACAGACTTGCAGCTTTACAAATTAAGAACGAGTACACAAGATTAAAATGTATGAGTGTTTTGAAGGATTAAAGCCATCAGTGTGAATGTATGGATTGTGTTAATGATTGTGGTAATAATCAGTGCTTAGGAACTGCCTTCACCCCTGAGCATTATTCACATAAAAAGGAGTTAAAGATCAAACTCATAATTATTATAAATTATTTTTAATTTTCTTATTAACCTGCCTATTTGAATGGGATCTGATTAGAATGGTATAAAACCTGTGTGTTTTAGTAAAATATGATGCCTAGGTTTTAAAAGTGCACAGTTGTTTTGGTGGTATCAAATAGAGGGTGGTATGAATTGAGTGTAGTTTTTCTCTGTGTGTAACACCTGGATTAAATTCCAAAAAACAAAAAAGTCAGACAACATGGGTGAAAGAGCATGACCGTACCAGCTGGACTAGGTAGTTACATATTTTGTGCATAGAAAGTTCAGTGGCTGGAAAAAAAAGGAAAAACACCTTTTACTGTACTTTTATTTATCTTGTGTGCTTTTAATCAGGTTTTGTATATAAACACTGGATTTCTCCCATTACTGAAGATGGATGTGGCTGTTAAACAAACCACTTACTGTAGTTTGGCTTAAAAATTGTCTGGTTCTAGGAAAAAAAAATGCTTCAAATGTGTGGTGAACATTTAATGAACTCTAGAAGTCAGAAAGCTTCAACATATATTTACTTTAGAAAAGATAAAAACAAACTCTGTTACTGTCACACAGTTGGACTTAATAGTATTGGCTGAAAAGGAGAGCATGGAACTCACCAGCCCTAGTTACTGTAATAGTTTTTTAATTATTTTTCTTTCTATAGTTCACTTGAATTACCTAATCCTCGCAGTGTTTACAGTTCATCCTGGAGGTTAGAAGTATATTCAGTAGCAATTGAGCATGGCTCATTTAGAGAGTCCCAGGCATACTATAGCTCTGGGTGGTTATTTTTCCATGTACACATTATGAAAATGAAAAAGAAAGAAAAAAAAGTCAAAGACCATTTATTTAAATTATTTATTTATTGTTTTACACAGTGCTTTTTAAGTAAACTGTTTCATTAAATGGAACCAAAACTAAACTGGTTTTAATGCAGTTTCTTGCTTTTGTCCTCCCCTGCTCTCCCTAGATGAAGTGTTACTCTCTTAGTGTCTGAGTTGAACTAGAAATGGAAGAATTTATTAAATGTAATGGAGCAGATGTTAGTAAGTAAATAGCCTGACTGCTAATGTTCTTCAAGAAACTGTTTAGAAAGTAGACTTCATGCCTTTGGAAAAATTGGCTAAATCAAATCCAGAGAAGATTTTGGCATCACTTGCAGGTAGCATTTACTTGACAGTTCATAAAAATAATGTTTCAGAAAGGAAATAAATTGTCATTTTAAATGATTTAAAAGAATGTGCTGATGAAAAATTTACCTTATTGACAAAAATTATTCACTGGAGGAAACATCATATAGCCTTTGACACCCTGAGTTGTGCCTTTGCAAACGGCCCAAGTGGATGTGTGTCACTGTATAAATGATTCACATAAGGTGAGATAAGTGGAAGCACAATGAGTTGTTGAACAGTGTCAGTGCAAGGGAGAGACAAAGGACTTGGAGTGGGGAGCAGCACATAGGCTCCCTGTGACATCTGTGTGTTAAATGTCTCCTTGGATCTGTATGTGCTGTGAAGTTACGTGTGACAGCCGACACACAGAGCCATGCATGAGCAGGGGGTGGATGGGTGGCCGCATGGATAGGAGGGCAAGGCTTGGCCCTTGTCCTCCAGCTGGGGACATAGGGAGTGGGATGCATGTGTGGTGGGCAGGGGCTGTGCTTGGCAGAGTGGTGTGAGCATGTCACAAAGCCCTTAAGAGAGGGACAGGGGTGTGTAAAGCAAAGCCGTACGGCGAGCATGTGAGGAGACTTTGCACGTGGTGGCAGGAGGACTGCTGTGCTGCAGAGGGATGAAGCTACCTCAAAGGACATTTGTTAAGAAAATCGTTGAAAAGGGAAATTTTGATAAAGTTCAAATTTTAAAAATGATAAAAGGATCCCTTTCATCCTCAGTCATGTAAATATGCTTTAGGTAGACGTGTCTTTTCCTCTCCTTTTTTTGCTACTTTAAATTCCGGTGTCAAAATAGAAGTAGAACTCATTCTGAGCAGATAACATTTTTGATGATTACCACCAGTGCTGTAAAGGCTGGAGGAAAATGCTGACATTTTTGTATTTAGAAAACAAGGTTTTGATGTGACTCATAAATTTTAAACAGAATCCATTTTAAAGAAAGTTTGCTTTTTCTTACCAGTTTATGAGTAAACAACTCACTTTCTGGCTGGTGAATTCTAGTAATAAATTCTTAAGTCACTCAATTTACAGGGAGGCTTAACTATATATTTTGAAAATAGTAGACTTGCTATAAAGTAGCCATAGAAGATAGTGAAGGTATTAAAATATACATAGCTTTATGATCACAGTGCTTAAATTGCTTGTGAAAGGACGTTTCCCCATTTCAGATTCTGCAACCTGTTCACATTTGTGTTCATGGCCACCCAAGTTCAATAAATATTCTTATCATTTCTGTAATCTGTAATACTTTCTGTAAAATTAGTTTTACAGTACTCAACATTAGGTCATATCCCATCTAGCTGTTCCTTCGGGAAAGCACAACTTACGCACATACGGTTCTCACAAAGATCTGTATTGGATGTCAGTAAATGGAATTTTTTTTAATGTCCTTTATGAACATAAATGGGCACATAAATGCCTTCTTTATAATTACTGCTTAGAAAAAGAGCCACTTAGTAATTAGGAAAAGATATATGATAATTTTATTTGGAAGGTTGTGAAGCAGAATGTGGAATAAGGAAGTTTACAGTAAGTTGCCATGTAAGAGGATACTCTTTCCTTTTGTATATGAAATGGGATCTGTCAAACAGCTGGTTTATATATGATTGTCCTGTTTCCTCTTTTTTCCTTCAAAAGGTTGCATCCATTTTTTTTTTTTAAATACAGTCTTGAAAAATAAAAAGCAAAAATAAGTCTCACTTTTCGTGTAGTGCAGGAATTAGTAGAGGAATAGCAGGATTTGGCATAAACTAGAAAGTGGACAGTTTTATAGGGAACTGTCTTAATTGGAGTTCTTTTAGTTGGTAAAGAGAATGTTATGTAAAATGCTTCCCCCAGATTTCAGCCCATGTTCAGAAGTTTGGTGACCCTGGACTGCAGGTTGTTAGCACAGCTGGGAAGCCACCAACCTTCCCTGGTCCCAGCTGGCCATTGCACTCTGGCTCCAACCATGCTCATGACCCTCAGCCCTCCAACACATACAGGCTGTGAATGAGAGGGTGGCTTTTTCTAGGAGATTTGAGTTCATAAAGATAAAAATTCTCATTTGTAGGGGTGTGTTTATTTTTGGCCAAGGGTCCAAGCAGCAGGTCTGTGGACTGCTGGGGGAATCAAACTACAGGAGTTGTGTAGAACTATGAGAGAGGATTTTTGATTTGTTTCTGTTTACAAGTTCATCTCATCAGTAGGTCAGCTGAAGGGGAATCCTTTGACAGCTGCTGTTTGAATTTATTTGATCTGAGGGATTTCAGTTTAATGTAATTTCTCAGACTTTTCATAGCTGAATAGAAAATGAGGGCATTTGCTGTTTTGCATCTCATACCAAGTTAACGAATTACATGGAGAAGACTTGTCATGTTGCTATTCTGCATCCTTTCTTTTGTTCCAGTAATCCCCTTCTTGCCCAATCAGTACTGAATAGTTTTAGTAGTGTAGTAGCAGTTTTCCGCATTTTAAGGTAACTTTGCATGCCTTTCATAAAGAGCAGTGGCTGATACTGTCCCTCTTCTCTCTCCTGATATCTACCAGAATAGGGATCAACTTCAGAACTTTATATTACTCTGAGATACTTTAAAAAAAGTTTTCCTTTATTACACTTTTATTCACACCAGACCATGCTTACTAATGTACCTTTCATAGGTTTGGTATACCTGGTGTTAGGTATACGAGGTCTTAGCTCTGTCTCTCATTGGTGTCTGGCTGTGAAATTTATCTTTCTGTGCCTCTATCAGATAAGGATACTGATGTCAACTGAGTAACAACCCACCACTTGGACTGCTGTAGTGCCACAACATTTATCTGTTCTGTTCCCTCTGGGTAGAGAGGGCTCTGGTCTCATAATTTCAGGAAATGTAGCCATGGTGATCTTTTACTACCTCATCTTTCTCTCCATTCCCAAATCCTACGCAAAACCTAGCCAAGACTGTACTGCACTTTTGAATAAAATCACTTCAAATAAATGCAGTGATTTTCCCCCCGCCTTGAAAGATTTCTCCCAGTTTTAACTTTAATATGAGATCTAATTTGTGCAATTGTCAGGTGATTTGCAGCTGCCCTCAGCCCCAGCTGTAATGCTGCCCAAATATCAACATAGTGACTGCCAGGAGTGTGTTTCTTTTCCAGCTGGATAACTGGTATTGCCTGTCTAATTGGGTCCTTTCCACAGATTATTTTTAAGCAATTTCACAAAATCTGAGCAAGTCAACTGATATTTCTTAGAAGCATTTAATTATGAAATTGTTAGCAATTTGATGCAAGTCTTTAAAACTTGAACAAACAATGTGTTCTTTGATGCCAGAAGTCAGGCTACTTTGCAAGACTCTTACTCTAAACACAGTAGGATTCATGCCCATAATCTGCTCTCTGTTCATCAGTTGCTAGTACAGATGAAATTTTCTGCTCAAATAAAAAATAATTAATAGTTTTGTTTAATTCCATTAGATATGCATCTGTGTTGCTTTTATGAGCTATGTTTTTAAAGCCCCATGGTTTCTTTATCATTTAAATTGTTTAAAATAATAGTAATGGATGTTGGTCTCTCTTCACTGATTTGAAAAGCCAGACATTGCTAATGTTGTCTGTTTCGTTGACTGTGACTTGACATACTCATTCGCTTCTGAGACCAACAAATCTGTGGAGAATTCCCTACAGATTATTGAGAGACGATGTGAATAATGTTAAGTGTGTCCCCAAAGACTTTCAGGATGGATATGCATAATCAAGCATGCAGTTCTCAATACTAATTCTAATTACGTTTTTCCCCCCCCCTTAAATCACTAAGGTTCCCCAACCAGAGATGTGGGGCCTTCATTAGGTCTGAAGAAATCCAGCTCATTAGAAAGCCTGCAGACCGCCGTTGCTGAGGTGACTCTGAATGGTGACATTCCCTTCCACCGGCCGCGCCCGCGGATTATCCGAGGACGAGGCTGCAACGAAAGCTTCAGAGCTGCCATAGACAAGTCCTATGATAAACCTGTAGCAGATGATGATGATGAAGGCATGGAAACTTGTAAGTAGACTATTGCGCGTAACAAATATCAACAACATAGGTTGATTCCTTCAGAAAGTGACTAAAGAAGTAGAAGATAATTTTAGGATTTTAAAAGAATAGAACTAACTTCATCAATTTTTTTTTTAGTCTTTTTCCCGTCATTTGCATTAACAGATCATAAAATTCTGTAGCTTTCTTCCTTTCTAAAATGAGAAAATAAGACTATTGCGAGTGTATTTATTTAAATGACGATGAAAATTTTCTGTAGGATTGCTAACTAATGTACTAATATAAATTAGAAAAAAATTTAGGCAGAAAGACAAATAAACCCACTAAATTTATGCTACAAAAAAATATGTGTATAACTTTGAAGAGTACATTTGTAGTGTTGGGGGGGATAAAAAGAAATCACTGTCCTTTAATTAGAGTGAGTAAGGCTGGCAGATCTAATAAAATATAAAGTTAATGATCAGCTATTACCCACCCTAATGCGCATTCATTTACATTTTCAGTTCTTTAACCTGAAGTATGACCCAACATGTGGAGATTGTCATTAACATAAAAGAATCGCTTCAAAGCTAACCTTATCATTATTGAACTATGTAAGAATGGGCTGGTAAAATGACAACTCGTATTGAATGAAAATAGTGTGAATGGTAAATTACCTCAAGCAGGGGTTGTATTAAAATCATTGAATTTTTAACCTCCATGTTGTACTACTTTCAACTTGTCACAAATGAGCAGAATTTTTTTTTAATCAACCTGCAGCTAGTTAGAAGTTTATGAATGAAGATGATGGTGGGAAGGTTGAAGTAGTAAAGTATTTAGCCTGAATGCTAATGGAAAAGGCTTGAAAAGGAATTTTTCACTCTCTTGCTTTTTTATTTTTAAAAGTGTTTTTTGTTTGTTTGGGTTTTTGTTTGGTTTTTGTTTTGTTTCATTTTTTTTAAATCTGCCTTTTACTAAAGAGTTCTGAGACTGAAAGGGAGGTTGTTTTGCCAGTCACTTTTCTCAAAGGTAGTTACAGACAGAATTAATGCTTTGCTTTTTCAGCACCTGACAATTTCATGCAGCAGTGAGGCCGAATGCTGATCTGGTGCTGCTGGCTGTCAATCTATTTCTGGCTAGTAGAAGAATAGGTATGAGAAAATGTGTAGTGATCCTGCTCATTCTCACAAGCTGCATGCCTATGGTCTTTTGGGACACAAGACCATGTTTTTATAGAAGGCCCTGTTTGGTGTGAGCCCACTGATAGTAGATACCTAGGGTTTACCCAGAAGTTACAGATGGTTAAACTTCATTTGATAAAAAAATATAGCAAAACCGTTCTCATGAAGCGCTTTCAAGACGAGTATAGATTTATGAGATTCTGGTAAGGGGTTTTGAGCTTGTTAATGCACTGGATAGAGAGTAGCAAAGAAGTATTTGGAGCCCCTTGTATCCTTTACAAGGGAGTAGCGGTGTCGTGGTTTAACCCCAGCCAGAAATCAAGCCCCACACAGCCACTCGCTCGCTCTCCCACCAGCTGGATCGAGGAGAAAATCGGAAGGGCAAAAGGTAGAAAACTCATAGACTGAGATAAAGGCAGTTTAATAGGGAAGCAGAAGCTGCACACACAAGCCAAGCATACCAAGGAATTAATTTACGGCTTCCCATGGGCAGGCAGGTGTTCAGCCATCGCCAAGAGAGCAGAGCCCCATCACGTGTAATGGTTACTTGGGAAGACAAACCCCTTCACTGCAAATGTCCTCCCTTTCCTTCTTATACCCCCAACTTAATATATTGAGCATGATGTCATATGGTATGAAATACCCCTTTGGTCAGTTTGGGTCACCTGTATTGGTTGTGTCTCCTCCCAACCTCCAAGGCACCCCCAACTTCCCTGCCAGCATGGCAGTGCAAAAAGCAGAAAAGGCCTTACCTCTGTGTAAGCCCTGCTCAGCAACAACGAAAACATCTCTGTATTGTCAACCCTGTAGTCAGCACAAATCCAAAACATAGCCCCATACCAGCCACTGGGAAGAAAATTAGCCCTATCCCAGCCAAAACCAGCACTAGCAGAAAACAGCCAAGGTCTTCTGGCTGAAATCGAGATGACATGGGGTGAGTCTTTGCCCTCAGCACTCTGTTTGGATGCAGTTGTCCAGCACTGGTGGACCAAGAGCCATCTCATGTCATAAAAGAGCAAGAGTGAGGCTGTTGTCGGATCTTACACAGTAAAGAAAGGCTGTGCAAGGTGTGATCAAGCTATATGTGTAGAACTATGCCTTCTGTTGTGTTCTAATAGCTTCCACATATATGAAACATCTAAGAAGTAATCCAGAGATTTTAAGTGCCAGGTTCATAGAAGCAGATGAGTAGCAAAGCAAATATAGTAAGTTGATTGGACTTCAGTCCTCGAGATCATCTCCTTCTCTTGGTGGCCGTGGCAGCTTAAGAGCTGTCCCAGCCATATGCTGCCTGTCTTCCTGAAAACATGTCTGTATCTGTGTTAAAACTCAAAGCAGTGCAGTCTGCTCCACTTTGTGTAAATTATATGTGGCCTTAGGTTCCAGAGAATTTACCAAATTGTGTCTTCGGCTGGACAAAGCCTGGGCACATACGAATATGTAGGAGTTTAGCAATCTGGTCCTAACGTAACTAATGCCTCACTGCTGCCATAACGACATTGCCTAAGTTTTTGTAAATTGTATTTAATTAATCCATAATTGTTTGAAATTAAAATGTGGCTTTCTCTCATTATGAAACCCAGGCAAACATGTTGGAGGTCAATTTGCTGATGCCCTTGAGGTTGGATCCATTTGTCTTGAATTTTTTTTGCCTTTCTCCTCCAAGTGTTTCAGTGCTAGGAGTGTTTCTTTGTCTTTCAGACAGTGACCTGCTTTGGAGTAACAAATAATAGCACTGCAATATATTGTATAGGGGAATTCCTAAGTCATCATCCCATGCACAAAAGTCATAAAAAATATAGGTGGCATATGTGGCAAAGGGGCTGAATCTTCTAAATGGCCTTGCTGTCCTTGAAACAGTGTGCTTTTGAATTACTAACTGTAGGGTGAAAATCAGATGGCAATGACCAGTTCTGGAGTAACATTTTAAGTATTTGAGAAGATATGTGTGAGTTTTAATGGCTGTAAAGAAGGAACATTTATGGAAAGGTGTGGGTGTTCAGCTTTTACAGATAATTTTTCTTGCTGTTTTTTTTTTTTCCCTTAATACTTGAAATAGCTGACTAGAAGCAAAATGTTTATCTTTAGTGTCATGAATGAGAACAAAGCATTTGGATTGGGAGAGATGGACGAAGCTTTCTAATCTTTTGCTGAATCTTAATTGCTAGAATCTAGGGCTGTATTAAATATCACAATAAGAGGCCTAGAAGCTTAGTGGCAAAATAGCTTCACATTAAGTAGCTTTGATTCCTCATGTGCATCTTTTCCATTTTATGGGCTAATTAGGAGAATAGCTTCATAATACCTGTTTGTGTAGTTCTCCATAGCACAGTGTGGTTCATGAAATGACACTAGTTTTCAGGTCTAATTGATGTTTAAAGTATAGCCCAATTTAATTTTTTGGCTTCAACATCCCAAATGGGGAGGCAGGAGGTTGCAGGAAAGGAAGGAAATAACAGCACCAAAACAAATACATTCTGCATTTTGCAGTAACCTAATGTCATTACTGCAACATAACAAAAATTAGAAGATTCATTTGTAGCCTGGGCTTGAATTTTAATTGAGCAGCATTTGCATTTGTTCTAAACACTGGTAATTAGGTGTATGTTAATTGCAGAATGACTGTGCTGCATTAAAGTGAAACAAGTTTTTTCATGTTAAGTCCTTTTAAGAAAACTGGAAATCTCTTTAGTCCAATAGAGAGACCAGTGTTTACTCCAGGACAGGCATCCTAGTTCACAGGCCTTAGTCTAAGCTACTGAGATAACTGCAAGCAAATTGTGTATGATAGACAAATATACATTGCAGCACCAATGTGGAAAGGAGGCAATATTCTCTCCATAGAATATGCAAAATAAATAATAAGCAAAAGCATTGTTATGACAAGTTGTTCGGCAACTCAGCATAGCACAGTACACAATACGCATTTACGATTAATATAGTGTATTGTTATAGGAATGTGAGCAAACATAGGTCAAAACTGGTTCGTCTTTAAAATTCTACCAATGAAGTTCCAAGTAAACTGTTGACTTCAAAATTTGTCAGACATTTAATGCAGGGATTTTTTTACTAATTACATTCGTTTGCAAGTACAATTTTTTAAATGTCTAGTTGGTTTTAACTAGAACAGATTGTAGCTATAAATTAATGTGCAAAAAAATTAGCATCTTTATTCCAAAGTGTTTTTCCACAACTCTTTTAATAATAACTAAATATCATTCCAGACACTGATTAAGAAACGCTGTGACCAAAAAAAGTGCAAGAACAGCTAGTACAGAGGCATGGATAGGACCTATTAGTTTTATAAAATACAGTTATATGAATATTAAAACTGTATCTATATTTGAAAAGGTGTATCATCATAGCAGTCCTGAAGACAAGTTAACATTAAATGCCAGGACTTGGCCTTGTTTTGTTTTGCGGGTTTTTTTCGTTTTTTGTTTTTATTGGTGGTTTGTACTTCAGAGTACTAGTTGAGATTCAGAATTAGTGTTGAGATATATCTGACATGGTATGTTTTTCTTGAAATATGTTTATGTGATCTTCTAGAGATGGAGAATATTTACAGAAATCTTGATACTTGGTGAATAAGTATTAAGTCTGTCGGACAGTGGGTTGTAATATTAATGAATAAACAGTATTTTACAAGCAAGTGTCTGAGAGAGAAATGAGATGATATTGAATGGCTTTCAGTCAGTGATTTGTAGATTTTTCAGGTTCAATGATTTACTTGTCAGGTCAATATGAATGATAACTAAGAAAAGCAAGTTTACATTCTACAGTTGTCTATATATGAGAAATTTCTAAAGAATTGTACTCTTCTATTGGCTATAGAACAGTTGCTGAGATCTTGAGTGATATCAGCAGGAATAATATTAAGAAGTAGTAAACTAGGGGAAATGAAAAAAATAATTCTTTTTGCTTCTATAAGCTGTGACCATTTCCAAATCTTGTTGAGTACAAAAGTTATTTTCTTTTCCATAGACTGTGTGACCTGTGTGACTTTCATACTTAAAGTCAGTTCTTTGGTCAAGTTTTAGATAGGCAAGTACACAATCAGGAGTCATGCTTAACTAAGGATGTACAGAATGGGGACATTTGAATTTGGGCCTGTTGTCTGAAACTATACTGGCTTGATGTGGAAATAATAACATAAATAATTTATAACAAATAATTTCTTCTTATTATAATTTGTAATTCAAATAAATAATAAAAAATAAACATAATAACAATCATAAAGCAAAACTGTATTTTTCAACTTCTACTGCCAAAAGTTGTTTGGAGCCTTTGTATTCATTAGAGCTACAGGAAACAGCACTAAGTATGTATCTGTGATCCTAATTGCTGCTTTGTGCTGTCTACTGGAAAACTGAGAGATGATTGCAGCCCTCCTTATAATGTGATGATATGAAATGTTGGAGCTCATGGAAAGTCACAGCTTCACCAGTGCAGGATTCTGACCCACCAGCTTGAAGTGTTTTATTTTTTATTTACTAAACTCCTAGAGGAGTTTTCAGGTTTTTACTGGATTTTTTCTTTTGGTCATTTTTCTTTCAAACTTTCTGAACTACATGTGGTCTGTTAAATCTAACCTTGGGTACACTTTAGGAGTCTTGGTCTTAGATTAGAAACAGGGAATGAACATTTCATCTGTCCTTGAAGGATTTTACTTGTTCCACTGGGTGAAATCTCTCCACCTGAACCTCCCAGGCCATCCCATTTGAACCAAGAATAGCAACAAAAATAAAAATCATAGTGCATGATGTGTTTTAAATGGCTCCAGGAAATGAAGTAGCATAACAAAACTATTATGTTACTTGCAGAAGAAGAAAAAGTCTTAAGGCTTGTGTTGAGGATTAACACTCCTTAATGACTTTCATATTTTTATGAGAGTATGACTAAGAATTTACTGACAAGGCATGCTGCACTGCTGTTGTTTCTTCTTGCAGATATTTCTAAAGCTCTCCTCAACTGATTTAGATACTGAAACTAAATGGGCCAATTAACATCACATTGCTAATCCTCTGTATTAATCCACACATTATTTAGGGTACCCACAAAGTACAAATCGTGTTTTTCAGAGAGTTCTGCAGAGGTCAATTCCTTGCTTTTAGTAGTTTTATAGTTCTAATGAACATTCTTGGAAACCCCTATGTGAGCAGATATTGATTTTTTTCAACAAATAAGAGTATGTTGGGGCTGTGCATATATCCTGCTCCAAAATACATTATGAAATATAGCAAAAAGCCTGCCCTTGTTGTTTGTTCTTATCCCATTGATGTTTCTTAATATGTGCTTTCAGTGGAGGAAGACACAGAGGAGAGCTCAAGATCTGGTAGAGAATCTGTGTCCACAGCAAGCGACCAGCCCTCCCACTCACTGGAGAGACAAATGAATGGAAGCCAAGATAAAGGTGACAGAAAAAAAACTGGAAAGGAAAAGAAGAAAGATCGAGATAAAGAGAAGGATAAAATTAAGGCAAAGAAAGGAATGCTGAAAGGCTTAGGAGACATGTTCAGGTAGGTGATTTGCAATGAAATATGGAATAAATTATAAAAACAAGTTTCATCTTTTAGTTATTCATTATACTGTGAGCGTTTGCTGAGGCCATATTTTACTGTGCAAATACATGTATGTGTTATAGGTGTTTATAGGCCCATCTCAATTTTTGAGCCTATGGGTGGTGTCATGAGAGGGAAGCAGCTCAGAACAGAAGAGAAGGAGATGGCTGGCAGGCCAAAGGAAAGGAAAGGCAAAGGAAAAAATGGTTTTAAGTCACAAACTACTTGGTTTTGGATAGAGTCTTTGGTGATGTCTAAGTTGTGCACATATCCTTTGATAAGTTAAACCATTTTGTTTGGTTTTTTTTTCTTAAATACTGTACCCAAAGCTTCTGTGTTACTAAATGAATGTTTTTCTTTGCTTTACTGTTAAGACTGCTGGTATCATGGAGACATGATGTGAAAGAGATGAATCAGTTTGGGATTGAAAAACAGCATGCTCCTCTAAAGGAAAACAGGATCTAAATAAGATTGTGTACTCTGAGAACCTATAGAGAATGGGTCAGTGAAAGGCTGATTTTTACCAAACACTGAGTTCTTTTTAAAGGAGTCATCTCTTCAGCAGACATAAGTGATCTGAAAGGAGCAGACTGCTGAGGGACACCCTGCTGTTGTGGGTAAATGGGGAAGCATGACAAACACCTTTGATCACTTGCAGGAAGGGGTGAGAGAGCAAGAAAATCAGTCTTTCTTTT
The DNA here is from genome assembly GCA_035041135.1 of Platyrinchus mystaceus. Taxonomy (NCBI): domain Eukaryota; kingdom Metazoa; phylum Chordata; class Aves; order Passeriformes; family Tyrannidae; genus Platyrinchus; species Platyrinchus mystaceus. Next base: position 13,247,915 of record JAWWLV010000088.1, read on the forward strand.
AGCTAGCTAGAATGAATAAATATATTTTGAAGAGACAACCAATATCAAGGCAGTGTTTTTTTGGTATATTCATTTGTTCATTATTTAATTTTAAGGGTGAGGTACCAGTATTATTTTAAAGATTTATTAATGATTCTGCTCTGACACCATGTAAAGGGAGCTTAAGTTAACTTTCATTCCATTACTTTCTTTATCCTGTAAAACATTACTTGAACCTGTGTTGTAACTGCATAGGTTCTTGAGAATTCTTCTGTGACTGTGAATCGTATTATGAGGGTAGTTCATGGAGTGGAACATTGCACCCCACTCCAGGAGACTGTGAAAGGTAGGAGATATAAAATGTTGACTGGTTCTTTTCTGCACTCTTTGCCATTTTTATACAGCAGAAATGACAGGTAAAATTGAGGTACATTATACACGATAAATTCTATAGTCTCTAAGTAGTTGCTTACTGGGCACCTTGAATGCTATCTTGTGAGTTCAGTCAGAAAGTGTTTACAGCAATCTAGAAAGCTTGGGCAGCTCCATGGTCCAGACAAGTAACCTTTTCTATATGCTTGATATAACACTTCTGAACTCTTTAATCTGGAAACAACAGTAATTTAACTGATAGAAAGATCTGACAATTGCTTTGTTGTTTGCTCTTCATAACAGTCAACATTCTCTTGAGTTGTTTTTTTCCCTCACTACCATTTCTGAGTGAATTTTACTTTTCAGTCTCCTCTTAATTAACGTGGGAGCAGTGCTATCTGGATGCAGTTGACTCCTCCTGGATCTGTAAATTAGGTTGCACCTTGTCAGCCCACCCAAGAGAGGTGTTCCTGGCAAGCAAGAAAATGCTGATTGAGGAAATTAAGCATTATGTCTCATTTCCACTTGGTGCTTGATTTGCTTTGTTGACAGGTTTCTTAATAATGTTTGAGAGATGAGTTTTGTTATGTCTGCAACATAAGCTACTACTTCTACCTATAACATGCTTTGTTTTTCTGTACATTTGACATATATCATAGATATCAAGTAATCACTGAAAGAAGTTGTGTGATAGAAAATAATGATGACAGTAACATTTAAAATTCAAACCAGGATCAAAGCATAATTGGATGTTTTGGTTCTGTGCAACATTGTGATTTCTTTGTCGTTCTTTTTCTTTTCTCCTTTTTCAATTTTTTCTTTCTTTTCAGTGCTCTAATCTTAAAATAATCTTTCTTCATTAGGAGGTATGGGCATAAACACTTGCTGGATGAAATTACTGTTAACTGACACTTTATTCCTATGTCTGTATTTAGCCAAAGGGCTTTTTGTTGCCTATATTTAAACTGGCAGCTCATAAAGTGGAGCCTATGTGATGTATAAAAATAAGTCTCTTTGCTTTCAGTTAAAATCTTAGATTTTGCTACTGGGATCTTCATTAAACTGTAGTGGGAGATGGAAACTCCCACTAGAGAACCCCTTTATCCTTTGGCATCTAGTCATCGTTTCCAAGAAATTCCTGGATTATTCAGATAACAAGTTAAAATCATAAGTAAATCTTTTAAACACATTGTTTTACTGCTTGTATCAAACATAGTAAAGAGGATTGACATAACCATGGAGAACTGAAAACTGAAAACTGCAAAACTGTGTAGCTCTGACACACACAACTCCCATTATTTCCAGAGGACCTTTGCTGACATTGGGCTGTGGATAGTCTGAAAGTTCACTCTTCTCACTGTGAAATAAATCTGTCCGAGAATGTGTGTATTTCTTTTTTAAAACTGACATTTCAGCATAGAACAGGTTATTTAATTATGTCATTTGGCTGACAAGTTTATTCCTCTTCACAGATGAAAATAGGGCAGAAGTTAGTCTAGAAAAGTGTTGAACAGAAATATTGGTCTATCAGCAGAGATGCAGATGCTGCAGTGTTTTGCTTACACCTGAGGGTATTTGTTTTACCTGAATAGTTGGATCATTCCTGTCTTGGCCCTTCAATGTGCCAAATCCTAGAGCCTGTGGGATGCTATGCAGTTACTTCTTCTCCATTGTTGGTAGTTAGAGGGTGCCTGGATGGCCATGGCCAGCTGAGCAAATAGGCTTTGGGAATCTGATATGAAGTTCTGCTAGTTTTTTGGTTTCACTGCTAAGAAAGCTTGAGCGGATATGTTTTGACACCAGAAGTTTATAAAAATCTGTATGCTTTTCCAAGTGTACTATAAAATGTTTACTCTTTTCTGAGTCTGATTTTATTTATTTTTAATTAGAGATTTTGTTTCTTGATAAAAATCAGCTTGACAAAAACAATCAGCAAAGAAGTCGTTGTAGTGCTGCCTTAATAAAGAGGCTTCACAGTTTCAAACAGTGTGCCTGTAATTAGTGCTGGTAGGTGTACATTAATTTAATGGGTTTCTCAGTTGTGCAATTCTTTGACGTTCCTCTCCTGAGAGAGGAAAATGTTATATGCTGCCTTTTTTCCACCTCCTTTTGCCCCTGTCATGTACGGAGTATTTTCATTTATGAAAGTGGATCCCCTCAAGATGTAAGAAAGGGAGATTTGAGATGTTCATATTACTGGGTTTTGGATGATGATGAAATGACACATCTGCTGTGGTGCTGCTGGTCACTTATGATCCCTGTAGTTCATTTATCCTTATTCCCAGTGTACAAGCTTGGATATAGTTGCTAGATGGGTGACTAGACTGGTGAAGTAATAGGCCATAGACAACTGAAGTGATAGCTCCACATCTTTCCCAACTTCCTCAAGCTACATATAGTTTCCCTTTGTTGTCATCCCTGAACCATGTTTTGGTAAGACAGTGGTATCACTGTGTTTAGGTCACTTTTTTTGGGAATTAAATTGATTTGCAAGAAAGCAGACAGCCACATTCTTACTGGGAATGAGGTACTCTCATTGATAAGTTTTATGATAGACAAAATATGTCCAGCAAGTGGTCAGTCTCAGGAAAGGATGTGTCTGAGGAATAATGTCTTTACAAGAATCTGAAGCGTTAAAGTGTTGAGAATAACAAGGAGAATTAAGCAGCTCTGGGTTTCCAAAGGCAGGAAAGAGAACAGAAGAGAGGCCAAGCTAGTTAATTATGTCTTGCTGAAAATATTGAGAGACAGTCACTCACTGCCTGATAATAAAAAACTACTGAAACAAGTAAACCATTATATGATCAGAGAAAAATGGCTTTGAAAATACATACGGTGTGTTTGAGTTTATGTGGGGAACAACTGAGGAGAACAAGAGATGGGGAATATGGCATTGTATCTTAACCTTCACTCTAAGCAAGAAATGTCTGCATCGGTTTTGGAGCTTTACATGAAATAGATGTAATGTAATTTGAAGCATTTGTGGATAAGTATGTTATATGAAATAAATACATTTTCTACTGCAGGAATTAATACCCAAGTCACACATAAACATGACTTTTCAATGGAGAACATAAACACTGTGTATTGAACTTCACAGAACAAGACAGTATGCTTAAAACTAATCCTGTACATAGGTGTTTTTAGTATTGGAGGTTGTGTATTTCAGGATCTGGCCTGTAATGTTGATGGAGATGTAAAGTCAGTATGGTAACTGATCTTTAATTCCTGTCTTAACTATTGTATCATATGGGTGGGTAAATCAATACACTGAATAGCCAATACAAATGTAATATTCCCAGATTAGCATTAAATTCTAATCCTAATTAGATTTAATTACATTTAAAATGGTTACTGGGAGCCTTGCAGTGTTATATCTTCCAGTTCTATGAGAGGAAATAGATAATTCAGTTTGCAACCTTGTTTAGCTGAAATCTGATATACTGTTGGCTTTTTTTTTAACCCCACACAGCTGCTTCCAAGGTGCACTGGACATGTCTAGATTTATAAACATACTATTTGTAGCCCTGAATTACACATTTCAACCATATTAGCCATCTGAGACCTCTGACTAGGCATTTGGGAGAATAACCTACATAGATTACTGTTGCTTGTTTCATGACTTCCTTGTATTGCCTATTCTGGTTTTAATTTAAGTTTTCTCATTGTAATGTCTATGCAGAGATGAAAAGCAAATCACAAAGGTTACACCACTGATTTAGTAATTGCCTTCTTTCTCTTTCATTTAATAACAATCTTCAGATTTTTAAGCAGGCATGTGACTAAAAGGTATCTGAATTCTGTAAAATACTGTTGAATTATACCCTAATCAGCAGGACTGGAAAATACCTCAGACTTGATAAAACAATATCTGTGGTCTGACTTCTATCATTCTGTACCTTAAGAAGCAGCAATGATGACATTTTCCCTGGAAGGGTGACTAATAGGACTTCGTATTGGTGAATGACACTTACCGATGTATGGGCTTAATAGAAAACATGAGAATGAGCTTTGAAAGTTGGTGGGTTTTTTTTTCTTTAGTGCTCTGCTCATGGACCAAAATGCCGTAAATCTTGAGCCTTAGAACACAGAGAAGGAGGTTAGTGCTTAAACACCTGTCAGCTGTATCATTTCAAACTTGGAAGCTTGTTGTGCACACACTGAATTGTGCCTGGTTTTGCTAATGCTCATATGAGAACATCGCTGACAGCTTGTGGTGCTTGTGCTGAGACTTTCATCAGGAACACTGAGCTGGGTCGTTGGTCAGGTAAATGGAATCTGGGGCCGTTTGTGCTCTGGTTTTTGCTTGCTACTATTACAAGCCACCTGGCACAACTATCATTAAGTCCACATCTGCTTCCCCTCTTCTGCCACCAGCTAGAAAATGCACAACCTGCTATAATCTTACATGCAGGATCTAAGCAGGATGTCCTTTCAAACTTAGGAGAAGGAGCACTCATTCTGGCTGCAAGTTTGATACTGTTGATGACACTTTTTCTGCACTCCTCTGGGCCACTTTGTCCTGATCTGTTTTCGAAGTTTCACCTGGCCACTGGGACATATAGCTCCAGAAAAGCCTTTCACATGAAATCAGCCATGCAGCAAATTGTCATCTTTGATGTAGACAGTCACCCAGGACTCTTACAAGTGTCTTTCAAAGCATTTGCATATTCTTCACTTCCTTCTTTCCAATTAAAAATAAATAAAGGACTGAAAGAGATAAGCTTGATTGGAAATGGCTTGTCTTTTTTGGAAAGGCAAGCCATGCTCCTTCCTTCCTTTCTGCACTTTTTTGCCTTCCTGTTTCCTGCTACTTGATGGAATCTGTTCCTTTGAGGAGACACGTTTCATTGCCTGCAGCCCAAAGAACACCAGCTTTTGACTAAGTTGTCATTGGGGCAGTGGGCAGTGGAATGGCAAATTTATGTTTCTAAACCAAACAAGGTTCACATAATCTGTCAGGGATTTAAGGAATGCAGCTTCATGAAGTGGTTAGTAAACTCTATGACTTTTAAATGAAACACAGAAAGCAGTGGTATGCAATTGTGCGAGGGAGATTTGAAGTGGGAGATTAACATAATCGCATGTGGCTTTCTAGTTTGTCACTCTGACAGAAAGCAGGGCTTTGCTCTATGTATTCCTAGCACTGGATTTTCCCAGAGTAAATCTTGAACTTGTAAATCTGATGGGGGTATAGTGTCTGAGAGTTTGGTTTTTTCTGTTGTTTTTTTGTTTTTGTTTTTTTTTTTTTTCATTTCAATAGAATCAGGGCTTTTGCTTCCAACATCCAGAAGTAAGCGTCAGGATGACTTGTTACTAGAGACGAGTTCACAGTGGTTGCTAACATATTCTCCCAGTGTTCTTCCTTTGCTTGTCAGTGACTTTAAATAGAGAACCTTTGACACCTTCAGCACCGTCTTTGCCTGCAAAGCAAGTGCAGGAGGCAGGCAGGGTGACAGCTGAGCCCTCTGCCATCCTGCCCGGCGTTCTACACACTTCTCTTCCAGGCTGGCTGGATGAATATAGAACACAAGTGTCAAGGATGACACCTACTTTATAATCTCTGCAAAGCCAGCCTTTTCAGGGAAGAATTTGTTGACAGTTCAGAGATTTAAAGTCAATTTCAGTTTAAGCTCATATAAAAAAAGGATTTTTTTCCTCCACCTGATGTGATAATTGAAGACTAACCGGGCAGTGCACTAGTCCATAACAAAGTATTGTAAATAAATACTGTCTTGAGATATGAAGTATTTGTTAGATGGGAAGCTCAGTTAATGACCTTTGTTTCATTACCTGTTGGAAAGATTCTTTGGAGGAGGTTTAATTCTCTACTGATAGCACTTGTATGTTGGTAGACATCACCGATGCTGTAGATTATGTTTTTAAAGCATAGTCATCTTTGAAAATCCTGTTTAAAAACAGGAATAGGAATGTTGTCTTAGAGGCAAATGTATGCAACTTAATATGTTTTACAGCCGAAATGACATAGGCTGTTAAGTCATAGTTTCTTGAGGTACTTAAGTTGGCAGCTGCAGGACAGCTGATCCTTTTCTAAAAGGCAAAGCTCCAGCTTACTACTGTGTTTCACTTTCTGGGAGCAATGATCTCTATTTGCAGTGTGCTGGCAGGCTGATGCTTCCTGTTAAGATGTCCATATGCCCTACTATTGTGCAGAGAAATAGTCCTTAAAGACAGAATTATACAAGACTTCAGTGAAAAATGGCAAGATGGGGATAAACCAGTGTGTGATTACCAGCATAGAAATAGGCAGTGAATTCCCGTATTTCCCTAAATGTGGTATGAAAGTATTGGGCACAAGGCATGCCTTCATGTTTCCCTGAATGCATGTAGTAGGTATAGGGTATTCAGAGGGCTTATTTAGGCTTTTAACGTGTTATTTCAGGGGAAAAATAAGAGGAACAAGAGTTTCGTAGAAACAATAAGAGAGAAGGAAATATTAGGAACATAGTGCCAGTGAGGTATGCAAGTAGTATTTCCCCCACTTTGAATCTGTTGTTGACTTCTTCCAGAGGGAAAAAAAAAAAGATAGAATTAAGAGGAACTGAAGAGATACTGAAAATACTGCACTCTTATAGTGATTTGGGCAGGAAGAGTCCCCTGCTTGGTTCAGCTCCTGCTCACAGCAGTCCAGCTTCAACAGGCATCAGCTGAGTGTCATGCCCAGCTGAGTTTCAAATATCTCCAAGGATGGAAAGTCGGCAGCCTCTCTCAGCAGCCTGTTCCAGTGCTTAACCACTCTCCTGGTGAAAAATCAGATACACTGAATAACTGCTGGTACAAAAAATATGAATCAATCCACATGTACTTATCCTTCTTATAAAGCAAAAGCATGTGTATGTACAATAAGATTGTCATCCAAAAAGTTTAAGTTTTAAAGGACTTTTGTGATAGGTGATTAACCACAAGGACTTGCTGCCCTCACAGGACCACAAGAGTATAGGAAGTAATGCTGTAGTAGCATTTGTGACTGTGAGCAGCTCATGGCATGCTTAGTGTTAAGGAAGGAGTTGTCTATAAAGAGGTTGTTTTTATTGTGCTTCCAAGCATCTCACTCCAAGTTGTCTTGGACTGGCAACTATTAGGTTACTTAGCTTGATTGGTTGATATGGTACCTAATAGTGTCTGATATGATCCACTGAGCTAGAAAAGGTAATTATTTTCTGTAGAACTGAGAAACAGTTGACAGAAATCTTCCTTTCCACTCTTTAATGCTACACGAGAAAATGCCACCTGTTTTTTAATTATACACATAAAATTTGTGTTGTATTAATGCTGATACTTTTCATTTTCATCCCAAAGTACAGATATCAAGTAAAACCTCAGGCATTTGTGGTTCAGCCAATCATAAATGAAGGAAGTTTATCTTACCTTTGGAAGGGGAGAAAGGATTAATTTTAATTCCTTTCATGGTTGGTAGATTCCTTAGAGTTTAATGTAACAGCATAAGAATTTGGACATACAGTTGAATGATACCTGGGAAGTCCCTTTATCCCAATACTCTGACAGTGATCAGTAGTTGCTCCCAAAGGTGGCATACCAGAACTGGGTGACCATAAAGCAGGTCTGTCTTCCAGGCTTTCAGTGATCTGCAGCTCAGGGATTTCTTGAGACAGTACCTTTGTGCTTGGTGTATGTATATTCTGTTCTGGGCAATTTGTCCTGTTAGTGATGATTTGGGGTATATTTACCTAATTCCAAAATACTAACAGAATTTGTAGTATGTCATATACAAAAATGTCTTTTAGACATTGTGTAGAATGACTTCTTTGTCAAGGAGCTGCTTTTACATTTCAAGTGCACCACAGTAGATCTGACTCATTTCATCAGGATTTTGTGGCACTCAAGTAAGCATGTTTGCAAAGTAGCAGTAGGCATTTTTGATGTGCTATAACATTTCAGTAGTTAATGTAGTGTTCCACAGAGTATTAAATTTTACTGCTTCTTTGCAAACTTACAATAAGGAAAAGTGCAAGAAAAGGCTGTAGATGTTTGTGAAATAGACCCTGCTGGAATGAATTCACTTCAAGAACTAGTTTTGCAGTGTATGTTTGGCCTAGCTGATGATGTGATTAACAGTAAGTTTTGAAATGTTTGCTTCTGCAGAAAATAGTTTCTACACATGTTAACACTTTTTTCAGGACTTTTTTATTATCAGTCTTGTAGTTCCTAGTCCAAAAAGGAAAAATACCATAGTATGGTTTCATGAAACTACTTGGTAAACTTGATTAATTTTGGGAAACATAGTAATGTACTGCTGCTATGGCTGTTTTAAAGGATTTGTATTATATATTGAAAGCATGTTGATATTGGTAGAGAAATTCTCTGTTATAAATAACTAGTTCAGTCAATATATTAACTTCATAGACCTAGCTTTGTCAATGGAATCAGCATAGTTAGTCGTTATGTTTTCGTGCTTGCAATACAGAAAACTCATGGAGTTTGGCAAGTTGCTTAAACTTTAAGGAACTGTTTTCTCATTTTAAAAATAGGATAATGCCTGGTCCATGCTAGTGTCTCCAGGGGTTCTGATGTGCTGTGATGTTTCCTGTATTGTAGAAATACAAAATATTTATGTACAAAAACGTATGCTACAGCTTCCAGATAGTGGTGTTTAGTTTGAAGCTGGATAGATGGTGGATGGGTGACTGAAAATGTATGTAATTTTCTTTTTTTTTGATAAGCTATCATAAATAGTACGTGCTAAGAAAATGCCTAATCAATAACAAAGTTTATGGATTAGCTCTAAAAGATCTGAAAAAA
>JAWWLV010000088.1:13257146-13313650 GCA_035041135.1 Platyrinchus mystaceus
ATCATAAATAGTACGTGCTAAGAAAATGCCTAATCAATAACAAAGTTTATGGATTAGCTCTAAAAGATCTGAAAAAAGGAAATTTAATAACAAAAAAATGCATCTAGAATCTTATCTTTATCAGCAATTTTGAGTACCACAATAATGAAAGTAGTACATTTTTATACCGATTGCAAGTGCCTCTAGCATATTCAACACCAGGTGTACCAGCAGCGTTTAGAATGCAAGCTGAACTCCCATTACACATTTCAACAGCAGCATACCACAAATAAATCTTAAATATTTCTCAGTGTTGTTATAGATGCTATCTTTGTCTTTAACCCGTAGTGCTAAAATCCTGAAATTTAGAGTACAACATGCTGGCACAAGCAGGAGTTTCAGATGTAGTGTTACAATTAAAGTATTTCTTTCCTCTGATGTTGCTGAGCAGACAGTGGTACCAACATTATAATCTGTAACTGTTAGGAGTCCTGATATCATCTGTGCAGCTCCAAATACTTTGCTAATTCTGTTTGCCTTTTATAACCCCAAAGGAAGAAAACTGCTTATTTAAGGTAAATGAAATGGGAAGACTAGGTGCCATTTTCATTGTTACGTTTTTTTAAGATTTATTTTAGGCTATATATTTAAAATAAATAGTGAGATGGCAGTCATAATTGCTGTATACTGTGTGCAGCACTGGACATGAGCAGAGGTGATCTCATTTGGAGAAGAGCATCTCAGGAACTGGATATCTTTGATATCAAGATTGGGTTTATTTTAAACATCATCTCTCTGGGTTTCTAAATAAGTATGGGCCTAGTCACTTTTTTCTTACAGTGTCTGAGCAGGTACAAATCAGAACAAAAATGTCAATGTGTATGGGGCTTGTCCAGGTCTGAGATATTCTGTGCTAGGAGCTTATTTAAATGGTGACTGGAACAAAAAAAACCCACCAACTCATCACCCCACGTGTCTTGCCTGTAATTAGTCCCAAGCAAGTCCTGCTTCGTGCATCTTTTCAATATGAAAAAATCTCTGCTCTCAGCTTGACCCTAAAATAATCACTGGTGTAAATCACAGTTGATATAGTTATTTTACCTGCAGTTACCATCAAGACAGCTCAGGCTCTGAGTACTGGCAGCTACAGGATGCCAGGCATCTCCAGGGCTCCAGGTAGCTCTGGGCAAGCCCTGACACCAGCTGCTGCAGGGACTTGCTGGCAGACTTCCTTCCCAGCAATGATCCACCTGAGTCTTATTGCATCTACTCCAGAGGTGGTTTGTTCCAGTGGTGCTGCTGCAGTGCAAAGTCTTGCTCTTCATTTTCCACCCAGAAGATACTGCATATGTAAACTAAATTTTCATGCCGCAGGGCAAGGTATCAGCTGATAGAACAGACAGAGGTATGTGAAGCCAGCAGCAGCACGTTAACGCTTACTAACCAGAGCCTTGGTTCAGGCTAAGTCCTGTGCCTTAGCTCTATCTCTGTACCAAACTTTCAAATTAATGTACCTGTTATTTTTTCTCTCTGCTTTTTATTATAATGTAGATTCACAGCGTCAGAAAATGGTTTGAGTTGAAACTTAAAGATCATCTAGTTACAACTCCTGTGTCATGGGCAGAGACACCTTCCACTAGGCTACATTGCTCAAAGCACCATCCAACATGGCCTTGAGCACTTCAAGGGCATTAAATTAACTGTGCTCTAAAGGACCTGTAAAAGTGTCCTATTAGTATTATTTATTTGGGTTTAGACTTAAACTTTATTTTTTTGTCCACAAGGAGACTTGGGTGGCACTGTGGAACCCAGAATGAAACAGGAGACCCTAAACTGTAGCCTACAGCCATCAGCATTAGGGTGCTGTGGCTCAGCGAGGGGATTTGTTTTTTGGCATTGTAGGCATCCTCTGAGAAGAGAATGACAGCTGCACACTTGTCTGGCTCTAGGGATATTTTGGTTAGACTTGTCCTACAGATCTTACACTGTTGACTGTTGTCTCTTGCTGGAAATTGTCTGGGGCTTTCCTACCTCCTATAATTGTAAATATGTGAATGAGGCTAAAAATATAGATACACCACCTACTGCTTAATTTACCCTACAGAGGTTATTTTCTAGGAGATGTGTATCAACAAAGATTTTTAGTAATTGACAGAAAAAGTGCTGACTGACTTATTAACATTTTTAAGTAATGAGACCTGTAGGGAAATTTTAATCTTTGGAAGCTTCCGGATAAACTGCTACTAGTTTGATTAATGTTTTATATATCTATGTTAACTTTTGCTGATTTTATACAGAGTATTTGCAAGACTGCAAGACTTAAGTTGTTGGAATAATGTTACTGCAATTTCCTGGTCTAACTAGCTTGTGTATTACATTTCTGTCCTCGTTTCTCTGCTGTTGCATGTGCTTAGCAAGCATTTTTAGTGATTTTCATGTTGTAGCTCATGTTTACATAAGTCAGGCCATACCTTACATATATCAAGTGAACATTTTGGTTGTGAAATGCAGTTATGATGACTCTTCGTATTACTGAGGGATTTTTTTTTTTCCTTTTCTGCCAGGAAAGTGTTGAAGCAAATTTCCCTTGCAACTTTTTCTTTTCTTTTACTTTGGCCATCTCTTGAGGGCCAGTAATATGGGTGGATTTTTATGTTCATTAGCATTTCTTATAAGGTCTGCCTTTAGAACTGTACCCATTTTCTAAATTGTGCTTCTGTAGGGCTGGAAAAAATCATGGTAACCAGATGCAGTATTTGTCTCTGGCCTGGCAAAGTGTTAGATTTAACAAAAGAAGCTAATAAAAATGTTCAAATTGACCCTTCTCATCATTTGGACTTCTTGGAGCTCAATCAATCACTCATTATTATCAGAGTTATTCACGCAGAGGCAGAAGTGCTAGGATTTCTCATAATCAGTCCTTGAGCCAGACATAATTTGCAATTTTGAAGCATTGTATTTGGAAACAATAATGCATTAAAATGAACAGAGCAGGAATTAGAAGTACAGTTGAGAAGAGAATGTGTTGAAGGGTAACCGTGGTTTAAACGCTCTCTCTAAGCATTCTTAGTGGACATTGGTAATTAGAGGCAGACGGTGTAGTATTGTTCATACCAAAATTGGTCCACAATTTTTGAAATCCTCTGTGGAGTGTGGCAAATGCAACAACAGCAGCGTGCCCACCTTGCTGCATGGTTACAGGGCAGCAGTTGTCGAGGGGGAGTGCTGGGGTATAAGGTGACGTCTCCTGCTTGGCACTGTGTGAGTGAGAGACAGTGGGCTGGACATGGCACCCAATGCACTGGGATGTAGCATTTTGCTTTGATTCAGAGAAATTGCTTATGTTATAGAAGAAGGACTACATTGTACTTTAGATTGTCAGACACCTGTTAATAGTGGCTGCTGCTGATGCTTAGAATTTGGGGATTTTTTGTTATCCCTATGTATGATATTATGTATTGCAAAGTAGAGAGTTGTATGTAAACTTTTGTGGGTGCAATCCATGAAAGACAAGTTAACATACTGCAGGCCTTCACTCAAACTTTTTCAGGAGCTTGCTCTTTACTTTGTGAGGCTTTATTTTTTTTCCAATTTGTATTTAAAGTTTTTTGATTATGGTTAAACATCTTACTGTCCAATACTGCATTTTAGAACAGGGCACTGCTGTAATGATGGGCACATTCTGTCTGAGAGGTGGGACAGGATCATTTAAATCACAGTAATGTAAGGATATGTTGCCCATTAAGATTATATATATATATATATATATATATAAAGACTGGATTATCTTGGCTGTGTCACATGTATGAGCTACTGTGTTCAATGACAAATAGCACATGCTCAGTGTATCAAATTAAAGCTTTGGGCAAGTCAATAACTACTCTCTTTTTTGAATACATACACAACATTAAAGAGTTTTGGTCACAAACTTTAAAATGCTTAGAGTATTGTGAAATGTCCATTAAAATGTCATATACTGCTTCTGTGGTTGCTCCCATCATTGCTGATTGTTAACAAACTTGTGCCTAAGCAGAAGCTTTCTTTTTTTATTTCCGATTCCTTCAGGGATGCCACAATCCACAGTTTAACAGGTTTTGGCTGACCACCATGAAAATGAGTTATTTATGGTGACTTTTAATGTGTTGTGGTATTTCTTATTGAGTAGATTTGGACATAAACCAGAAGACTCTCCTGTCTGTTTGCTGTCTTGCTGCTGTTTTTTCAGTATTATCACTGTAAAATTATCCCCACTTCCTTTGACCTTCTCAGCCTGCTTTTAAACCACAGTAGTTTGAATTAGTTGTTAGTGTTTTTCTTATTTTTTTATGATTTATTTATTTATTTATTAGAACTGTCCATGGCTCCAACTAGCTTTAGGCAATCATGAGTAGCAATGCAAGAAGATTATCTTCTGTCTAGAAATTTGCAAACAGATGGTCTTTTGGTAAAAGAAATCTGTTTTTAAAAGTTCCACCATTTTATGCTGAAAGTAAATATTACAAATGCTTAAGTTGTGAAAAGAGAGCGACTTGGTGTGAATAATATTCTGCCTGTTGTGTCATGCCTTTCAGGAAATGTTATCAAAACTGTTTATGAAAATAATTGAATGAAACCTCATGACATGTCTCTTGGTTTGGCATCATACCCATTTTCTATGAAGTTGGGATACTGACTCATGAAGACAGGCAGATTAAGCTTCACTGGCTGGAAACAGTTACCGATCGCATATGTTGTTTCCACTTCGTTCCAGGAAGTTGTTGTGGGAATCACCCGTGATGTTGTACATAAAGTGTTGCAATGTATGTGCTGTCCTGGCTGTTGTTTTTGATAGTCTTAGTTTGGTGAGATGAACTAGAATCCCCACTTGAACGATGCTGTAAAATGTTTTTTAATGTTTGGAAGGTGATGCAGAGGCTGTTGGGAGAAAATGTCTGAATATAACACAAACCATCATGTGCTTTGCATTGCTTAGACCCAAGGTGAGCCTAAAGAGGGCTGATAATTTGCAGTGATAGCTACTTTGGTTCTCCTGGTTTGAATTTCTGTGTTTGTGGCTGAGCTTGATGGCAATTTATGCTCTGAAGAGGTACAAGTGTACCTTTTCAGGGTATTCTTCCTTTTCATGAGTTACCTATGACCTTTTGTAGTGCGATTTTCTTGGTTTATGACAGCAGAGTTCCCCAGGAACCCTTCTGGGCAGGGTCTTCTGCTGAATGCTGCATGCGAAAGATTGCTGCTTTATCAGTTTTAATATAGGCGAAGAAACCCACGGAAAATGAAGTTATAAATGTCTGGTTTAATTATGCCCACAAGCTCCTCCATCAAGGTGGCTGTACATCAGTGCTTCTGTGTCATCTCAGGACAGTGCTGCTGCTGAGTCACTTGGCAGTCACTCCACTCCCTCCTAACAAGTGGAGTCAGATCTACTAATTTGATTACATGTGATAACTGGCTATTTCAAGAAATCCATTGCAAATATGTAAATATTTGCACTTACAAGCATACTTTTAAAAATAGCACTTGCACAATTTTGCTTGGAAAGGAAGGCTTGTAAACTCTCAAGTCATCACTACACAGGGTGATTTTTGTTTGTGAGCTATGTTAAGTCTTTGTTTATGCTTATTAATATTTTTTTTAGCGACAGAATGTTTTTTGTATGTCACAATAATATTTTGCAATATAAATCTCATGATTTTGCTGATACAGCAGGGTAAAAGAGATTGCAGAAATCATTGCAAAATCCTTTGGGTAGGGTTAGGTTATGTCAGTCTGTGCGCATGTGAATAGTTTGCTACTGTGGGGAAAAGAGCATGCCTTGAAGACAGAACACACTGACAGAATATCTCAAGACACTTACCATTTGTTAATTTTTAATGATGGTCTTTTTTGTATTAAGGAACATAATGCTACTGAACTTCTGTCTCAATCAATTTTTGTGTTGTTTTTTTTTCATTAATCAACTAATGCATGTTTCTTCTATAGCTCTTTATTCTAATGAAATATGTGGATGATTTGGCAGACGACAATGATCTCATCAGTAACGCATCAGAGTACAATCCATTTAGCAGATTATGTGTATATTATTTTTGTTATATCAAGGATGCTGATGTATATTCCTTTAAATGAATCTGTTTTTGAGACACCTTGTAAATGTGAAATTTCTGTTGCTACCACTCATACGTCCTACTTTCTTCACTTGTTCTGTCTGCATTTGTGTCTATTTTTGCAAAATTATTAACGTGTTCTTTATGTCTAAATGTGTATTTTATATACATTTCACATTTTTTTTATATACATTACATCATATCGTAGCTTGAGCTTGTTCTTTAAATGTTCTGTCTTCTCTTTTTAGTTGCTCTAATGCATTGGCCCAAAGCCACTGAAGGCAATTCCTAGTCAGTGCCTCTCTGTTCTGTGTGATAGGCTTTGGATTAGGTCACCTCCTAGTTGGTGACAGTCATTCAAGTAGGTAAGCCTGAAAGTGAGCCATCTAGAGACTGACAGAGAGGTTTGGTTATTCATTTTAGTTTGATTAGATTATCCAGAGTTCATGGAATTTCCTATTTGAGGGTCAACTTATGGCATATAGGTCTGTGTTCTTGCCTTTTTGTTAATAATAATGTGACAAACTAGCATCACAGGTCTGAGGATGGTCCTTTCCTCTGATGTGACTTGGCTGTTATATTCTGGAGATCAAACTTATAAAAAACAGTCCTCTTACAATTTTTAATTTCTTCACTTAACTGTGATTGCTATTGTTGGCTGAATTTGAGGATTAAGTCTGTGGATCTGTGAATATGACTTTGAGCATTTACACTTATCTTGGAACTTTCTCTAGCCCTTAATGTAAAAGGAGAATTAAGAAGCTATAAATTAAGTAGAACCCTGGAGTATCTTGGCAATTAGAGTGAACAAGATTTCAGCTTCTCTCTTTCATCAATTTCTCACAGTCTTGAAGAGACAGAGTATTTTTAATTTACAACCTGTATTTCAATTAGTCATCAAAGTTTTTTTCTTAAAGCCTTTGCTTGTGCAGTTACAAAATAAAATTAAACTACTTTTTAGCTATACATTTAATAACAGGGTTTAAATAAGAGAGCAACTGAATAAACTAGCTGTTACGTGAGGTAAATGTTACTATTATAAAGAGATTATTCTATAACCATACAGTTTGTGTCCTCAAAGAAGTATTAAGCTATGTCTATGAGAGGATATGTTTATGAGCAGAGTGGTAATTTTTTTATTACTTGAGGTTTGGAGGAAAATGTGCATTTTTTCCTCCTATATTTTCCACCCTCAGTAACAATATTTTGTGCTCTGCTTCTCAGAATGGAGATTGAAGGAAGTGGTGGCTTCAGGTCAGTGTTGTGCTGCTGTGGCTGCAGGTGCTTCGCAGTAGCTGGTGCGGCTCAAGCTTTAGCAACAGAACTGTTTTCATCATGAATATGACAACTTTGTGAGGCAGTAGTGTATGTAATTTTGTTGCACATCATGTAGGAGTTTGTGTCTGTGCATTGATATCTCTTGCACTGATTTAGGTAGGGCTTTTATAGTTCATAGTCAAATTGTTGGCACTGAACTTAGCACGTGACAAGAGCTTAGAATTAGATTCTCAGGACTGTCAGAACATCAGTGCCACAGATGCTCCTTTTCTGCATGGCTTTGGTTTTTAATTACAACAGTAGTTTTTAGCTTTGTTTTTAAGCACTGTCCTCCTTTTCACTAATTCAAGGAGCATTGCTGGGCACAGATGCTGAGTGGTGGAGTTTTCATGTCTGCATTAGAAGGAAAGTTGTCATTTCATTTGCATTTGTGAGAACTGCAACAAGTATCCCAGCAGCCAGCCTCACAGCGATGAGAAAGAGACCATCTCAGGTTCAGACAAGTGCCTGACAATCACCAGGTGCTTCAGGCACTGCTAACCAGCTGCACGCAGCAGAGAACAGCTCCTTCATCTGGGGAGGGAGCAGCAAGGGCTGGGATCACAGCACTTGGCTGTATCCTCAAGGCCTTGCAAAACTCTAGAATTTCTCTGGTATAAGACAAATGGATTGTGATTGCTGTTTTACAAGGGAGATATCGTTAACGATTGCACTTTGGGAGTAACAGCCTTAGGTTTGTTATCAGTCAGTGAACAGTCGCTTCAGTGGGGGAACTTACTATGCGGGTGTGCCAGGCCATTCAATGTATGGATTAGGGAAGAAATAATACTGGAAGCAGTAAGATTCGAAAATTGCCATGGGTCATGTATGGGACATAAATCCTAATTCCATCTTTCCTTCCTTTTGAGTACCTGAGCAGTAAAGAGGTAAGATTCACAATGACACTGAGCCTGGTGAATTGCTGAGGTGTCACACACATTGATGTTCATGGGGCAACTCAGGGACTATGCCAGTTGCACCTGTAAGAAGGTGAAACTTTTACATAGGTAAGCCAGTTCTTTTCGTTGGGCTGATGCATTCAATCTGGTGTGTTTTAAATACTGGGAGTAATTCTGGGAACCTGACCCGTATTTTGCTTCTTTTGACTCACACACCTAAACAAGGGCCACCAGACAGCAGCAAAAAGGGCTTTATCACTGGCTGCAAAGACAGTACACAGTAGCTATGAGATGTGTATTTGGTGTTTTGAATGGCTATTGCATAGGCTTCTTGAATTTCAGTGGTCTGAATAGCCTTATTTCTAAGTGTCCTGTTTTGCTTTTGAATCAGTGTAGGAAACACCTACCTGAGGAAATTAGGACTGGTCATTGTGAATAGCTTGTCACCAGTGTAGTCACCACAGTACAGTTGATGGAGTGTTAACAGCTGGCTTTAATGGTGTGCTTTAGCACTGCTGGATGTTGCTTTTCTGTAGTTAAACTTAGCTTGAATGCGACTGTTAAATAATTTATAAATGTCTGTTATAAATTTGGTGGAGAGGATGCTGATTTGGGCTGTGGGTTTCATTATGACTATAAATCACACTTCATGGAGCAAACACTTTTAATAGAAGTAAATAGCAAACACACTTAATTGCTAGCAAGAGTAATCTTGCCAAAGACTTTGAATGATGTTTGAAGGGGGGAGTGTTGACTGCTCCTACAGAAATAAAGGAGGTGGGGAGTGTGTACATATGTATCTCCATCACAGTTCTTTTCAACACTTTTTCTCAAGTACTTGGTGGCTCTCTCAGCATCTTCTTGAGATGCTGTCTCAGCATCTTAGTGATGCTTCTAGATTGTTAATCCACAGTTAACAATTATGCTAAAAACCCAAAGCCACAATCAGGGAGGGGGGAGGATGGCATTTGTTAATCTGTGTTCGAGTGTAGGGGCAGTGCAGTTAATGTTGCTGAACTTGTTACAGGCAGTGGTGATTATGGCAGATATATCACTTTTGTGGGTGACACAGTCCAGAGAAGGCAACTTTACAAGACCACCGTGGTTCATACTCTGCCAGGCTGGGATGACCACGGAGCTTGTCGGAGATGGGCACTGGAAAGTCTCCGTTCCGAGTGGGAACAATATGGCCACCCTTTGAAATGCCTGGGAAAGACCAGAGATGTCTTCCAGAGACTTTATCAGAATGGTCCCTGAGGGCAGAAGAAACATTCTTTCCCAGAAAGAAAACCCTGAAAGAGAAGAAGGGTTGTTGCCACAGCTTGCTCATGAGTCAAAGCAAACTGAACCCTCGTGCTGGTCTGAGTGCTGCATGTGTGGTACCTACCTCTGCCTCTGTGGGAACGCAGCATGAGTGCAGTGTGCTCTGGACTTGGGTGGTTTGATCTGGAAACTCAAACCATTGAATTTTGCTAGTTTTGGATTACCTGTTAACATTAGAAATGCTCTTCCCACAATCATGAAGCCTGACCATACATTTACTAGATTGCTTACAAGGATTATTAGAAATTTCCTGTGTACTTTATTTTTCTAATAAGGTATTGATTTCAGTATATATCTGTTCATACTTGCAATGAATTGATTTACGGTGACAGAAATTCTGTTTTGCTGCCAAAGCCTAATGGCCACCTGCTAATGCAATTTCCCCCCTCTTTTTTTTGAAACCAGTAGTTCTTATCCAAAAATAAACTGGGTAGTCCAAATTTTGATTCAGTTGCTTTGCTTCACATTTTGAATGGGTTGAGGAAGGACAGGAGACAGAAGCCAATGGGGGCATCTCAGAGATGCTGTGCTACAGTCCCACATATGTTGCTTGTCTCTTCTCAGCTCTGTGTGTTCTGTCAGTCAGACCCGTGCTGCCACCTCAGGCACTCTCTGTCTATCAGGGCGAAATGGCTCAGTTCTACTGTTTTTCTGCCAAAACTCCTCTCTTGGATAGAGGTTTTAGGGCTATTTTAAATTAACCATTCTCTTTGGTCTGGTGTACAACATCCAGAACTTGATTTGAATCTCTTGTGTCATATATGTAAATGTTTTGTATAATGGTTTTGACTACTCTCTAATAAACAAGTGGATGTTTTAAAAAATACACGGTGTTTTGAATGACTGAATTTAAATATGTCAGTTTTACGTATAAGAGATTATAAAATCAGATGTCCTATTTTGTATTTCTTAACTATATAATGTCCTCTGCCTATCCCTTTTCAGGTGGTTATTAATGAACAGTTTTAGTTTTTCAGGTGCCTGAATTACTTTAAAGTTTGTGTACATGCTCCTATGCTTTATTTTTGTGTTGTGTTTTTAAAGAGCTGCCCTAAGAGCCATAAACATGATTACCCAGTATAAATATTATCTCTTGACTGAGTGGCCAGAAGTTAATCATTCTGCAGGATTGCTGTGTGGTGTGTCTTCAACCCACACAATGACTTTGTACTAGAATCAAAAGGAACAAATGGGAAAATATTATATTATAAATGCCTGGTGGATTCTAAATATTTTAAAGAGGTTACATTAACAGGTCACAAGAAAGTTTTAAGAACCCTGTGCTTTATTTCACTGTTTGTGAGCGTTTGGGATGTCATGTCTGCACTATTGCTGGACATGTTTCATTGGATGTCTCGGTGATTTTATTTCACTTTTGATCTGAACCTGAGTGTGAAGTGCCACAGTGTCAGTCAGCTCTCAGATGAGCATTTGGTTTAAAAAAAGTAAAATTCTTGCTGCTTTTGGTGTGATAAATGATGCAGCATTTAATCGGTGTATATATAATAAAATGCTGTTTAATAGACACGTGTTAGCCCTTGTACCTTAAATAGAAATTTTTCATCTAAGATTTAGATCTATTTAAAGGTTACATTTAAGTGTTTATTTGGTTCCCTCTGTACAAAAGTCACTTCTTTCAGAATAGGTCAGAAGTGTCTTAAGAAATATGTGTAATTTTGTCCTAATAATAACTGAGTATCTCAAATGCCAAATTCTTCTCTCCCTGAGAGTTTAATGAAAACAGTGGAATGTGAAAATATGGAAGAAATCTAAAATACTTGAAATGTAGCTGGCGGAGGGGAGCGGAGACGTGAAGAGGGCAAACCCTGGGTTGGCAGCACCCCGATCTGTCTGGGACAGCCCAGCCAGCTCCATCTCTCCCCTCACCCTCCTGGCACTGGAATACCCTTGGGGAAAAAGAGTCCTGAGCAATACAGTTTTAAAAAAACCTTGGTGCTGAAAAAAGAATAAATTTACATTCTTGAGTGGTGTCCACTGTGTGGTGAAACTGCCCTTGCTGGGCAGGTGTGGAGGGCAGGACTGAGCTCTGGGCAGTTGTCAGACGTACAGCTCCGTGTCTCTCGAGGTCCATATGTGGAAGCCCTTGCTTATTGTGAACCTGAGTTGCATTCTTTGGCAGAGATAGTGTTGTAAAACATTGTTTGACTGTGTATTTAAGAACAGCAACCCCAAAGTCCTTGCATGAAAGAAGAATGTGCTGCAACTACTATTTTTCCTATTGTTCTGTTCTTTATTGAGGAATTATGTAAACTTTTAAGGGGAGTGAAATAAAAATAAAATTGAAAAAGCTTATGCAAAAAAAACCCTAGAAGCAGCCTGAAAAATATTAAAAATTGAGATTCTGAGGTCTTTGCACTTTCTCTTCCTGGTTTCCAAACAGTCCTGCTTGGAATACTCTCTTTGTCATAGGAAAAGGAAAATGCAGTTTTGTTCATTTCACAAGTTAGATTCTTTTTTTGTGTGTTATTAACAGGTTTGGCAAACATCGCAAAGATGACAAGAGTGAGAAAACTGGTAAAATAAAAGTGCAGGAAGCTCTTACTTCAGAAGAGGAGAGAATACGAATGAAGCAAGAACAGGAGAGGTAGACTTCAGTATTTGCTTAAACCTTGATAGAGAGAGTTTGTTTTTTAAATTAAATAACTGAAGTTCCATTTTCACTGATGAAATTTCCCACATGTTGATATGTTTATCTACTTTAAATAACAAGACAAAGCTGGATTTATTTTGGACATTAGTATCAACAGCTCCTTTGGCTGTGTTAAGCATCTTTTATAGACCCAGAGCTCCCTTCCTTACTGAGGAGACTGAAGTAATAAAATGAAATGTTGTCTCTATATATTCTATAACTGATTTTATTGACATTTTCAGAAAACAAATATTTATATAGAATGAAGTATGTTTTGTATTTTTCTTCAAAGTCTTGCATATCTAGTTCTTTTTTCATTGATAAATTTAGGGAAAAACTGAAAATTATATTTACCAGTATATTTGTCACTAGAGTTCAGTCTATTTATGTGCCATGCAGTCTGTTTATGGAATGATATGTTTATTAAACTGCTAATTGTAAAAATGAGTGGTGAGTACCTCTATTTTTCCTTGTCAGCTTTCCTTAACATAAAAGACCCTATATATTAGAAATGTCATATGCTCTTCTCAGTATTTCCAGTCTAGTTTTCATCCTTTCTCTTGTAATCCTAGATATTTGGGGCCTAGACTCTGGTGTCTCTTAGATCAACTTAGTCAAAATCTTGGAAAGCTTAGGTTATATATTAACTAGTATTCAGGGATGTGTGTAGAAAGACAACCTCTTTGAGTAGCATCACTTCAGTAAGGAGACAAACTTTACAAAATTTGATAGCTAAATGGTAAATAGATTCAGACACATTTGGCAGTGAAAGTAAGCTATGAATTAGAATTATCTAAAAATCATACTATAGCTCAGCCATTTAGAATTGATGCAGAAACTCTGGAGGGAAATTTTGTTGTCTTTGCACAGGAGGTATCACTGGTTAGTCATCATGATTCCTTTAACCATCATCTCTAGGTACCTTGTTCTTCTGCGGGTAAGAGCAAAAGTTATAAATGATGGCTTCATCACTAACAGCTCAGTGGAATAGCAGAGCCACCGTAACTCCTGTGTAGTCTCCTCAGTTAATCCTAAAATGGTTTGCTTTCAGTTCTTTTAAGGTTGAGTGATATATGTTACAGTTAAGGCATCTAGGAATATGCATTCATTAGTTTTACTTGTTAAACTCCAGAAATTTTATCATTTGTGACCATCCGCTTAGATTACATTATGGGAATTTTTTTACTCTTTAGCAAATATACTAGCATAAATTGATGTAAAAATTTATTCGTGTCCTTCTCCATCCATTCTGACTGTAAAGGGTGGCTGGCTTACAGTGCCTGGATGTTTTTGACTTGTCTGATGGGTTTTTATTTTCTCTTTTTTAACAAAAGTGAGACAGGGTCATTAAATTTATTCCTGTTTTTAAAACTGAAGTGCTTTCAGATTAAACGCTAAAGGGGAAGACTGGAATTGAAAGAAATAAGTGACTTTGAAGGAAATAAGTGACTTTGGATATGAAGGTGATTGTGCAGCCAACTTCCCTTTATGCATGGGTAGAGCAGCCTCTTGGTGGATAAATTCCTGCCAGAGGTGCACAGCCATGAAAGCTGCCTCCATTGCTCCAGCCAGCTCAGAGCAGGAGGACAGCTGGCCACAAATGCACTGCCCTGCTCCCTGGCTTCATACACCCTGCTGAACCCCAGCTGGCCCTGCTTGGAGGGTTTCTTAGTAGCATTAGGTCCTCATAAAATTAGCCATATACATTTGATCAAAGAAGAAAGACTTTACATGTGAGTTAGTAACATTTTCTCTCTCTTCATTTTCTTTCTTTGTCTCTCTGTGTCTCTCTGTCTCTCTCCGTAAGAATGGTGAGAGTATAGACTGTCCATGTGATGACATAAGAGAGGTTGCAATAGTCACGCTGGGTACCCAGGTAGAATTATGAAGTTATTTGTATAGCACTCAATGCATGGAGCAAATTCCTAATCCCTGTCCATCAAGTTGTGCTAACCAATTTCAATCTTTCCTAGAATCTCACTCCTCATTTGTTATAAAATCAATTTTAAGTGTTCACTGAAACTGCAGAAAATGCATGTGCCAGAACCTCATAACAGCTTGATGTTACTGTAACATGGGTCCTCATCTTCCCATTACTCTCTTTCCCTGTGTAATTGCTTTCCTTTGTGTTATAAGAGAATGCAACTTCTTTGGGGTAGTGGCATGTACAACTAATAAAAGATAATAAAATAGCAACCAAATGTGTGAGGTGCTTCCTTATGTTTCTGAAAAATTCAGATGTTGATTTGGTCCATAG
The DNA here is from genome assembly GCA_035041135.1 of Platyrinchus mystaceus. Classification (NCBI taxonomy): domain Eukaryota; kingdom Metazoa; phylum Chordata; class Aves; order Passeriformes; family Tyrannidae; genus Platyrinchus; species Platyrinchus mystaceus. The sequence continues at coordinate 13,271,676 of JAWWLV010000088.1, forward strand.
AGACTAAATATTTTTGCAGTTAGATTGCAGAGAGTTTCCTTTTGATCCTGTAAAATTATGATGTTAGATACATGCTGTTAATGAAGAGTACTTTTGCAAATTAACTGAACAATCGCTCAAAATGCTTACTAGGAGACAGAGTAAAATATTACTGTCAGTGTTGGCTCATCATGGCTGCTATTTTAACTTTGTTTTCTGTGGGGTTTTTTCCCCTCAATTTTTTTAGCAGTACAATTCACTTGTTTGATTATATACACCTCTATAGTGATGCATACTTTGGGGAAATAGGTTGGATTTAATGAATTTACTATATATGAGAGGTTAGGAGCAAAAATCCTTAGGGGGTCAGAGAACAAGTGAACAGCCCATTAAAAAATCAATCATGACAACAATTTTATGGAATTATTATGCCTTGACTTGATAATTTTAATGGTATTGTGCTTGCAATAGTATTTTCTTTAAAACCTTAAAAGCAGTGTTCATGTGGATTATGAGACAAATAAGAAAACTAATGCTTTTCAATTTACCATGATTAAAATAATTAAAATGGCCTTCTATAAACATATTATTAATAATAATTTCTTGATTCTGTGATTAAGGAGCATATCTCTTAAGCTGTGTATCTCTTAAGCTGTATATGGTTCACTGACAATCTTAAAGTAATTTTGATCAGAAAATGAAGTTATGTAGTTGAAAATACAGGCAACTTCCAATCAAAAACAAATACTGGAACAATCAGGGGTGTCATCTGAGGAGACCACCCACCAGTCTTCCCAGAAATGCTGTAAAATGCTTGCTATTTTTAAATTCTCCAAATATTGGAATAACAGTTCATCCAAGGCCATAGAACATTGCCCTGTGTCACTGTGCTTTAACACTGGTTTACTCTGGAAAGACAAGTCTGCTTGCATCATATTTAAGTATCTGCCAAGCTCTGATCTGAAAATCCAGCTGGGCTCTGCTGTGCTCTTGGGAAGGGTGCTTCTCCCCAACAGTGGCACCAATCAAAACCTCAAGGCAAAAATAAGCAATAGGTTTTCTGAACTTGGCCTTGTGTCCCCTAAGAAAGAATCTATACTAGAGTCTTGTGTAAGCTGAATAAGACTTGACTTCAATTAGCTCTATTCCTGTGCTAGGTCACAGCTGTTCTATATATATGCTATCTTGGAGCCCCTCTTTGCTATGTGGTCGTCTCATCTATCACTGGACTAATCAAACTGGGTACAACTCAGAGGCTACATTCACTCCAACAGGCTGAGAAAATAGCCCTGGGCCCTTCGTGGTTTTGTTATAGAAGATCTTCTATGGATTCCAGAGTCCTGTGGTTTGCACATCTTCCTAAAATCTCTTGGATTTTACAGATTGGAGATGAGTGGAGTATTTTGAGCTTTCAGAGATGCTTCTAACTACTTATAGTTTTACACAGGCTTTGCTATGTAGGATAGACTTAAAACCTGATTTTGAAACTTTTATCAATGACCAAGAGGAATTAGTTCATATGAATGTTCACCTTCTCCTGTACTTCTGGATCTAAACCTCTGGAAACCCACAGACCTTTCCAATCTAGAAACTCTCTACATCTGGTCTTTGAGGGCCTCCCAGGGTAAACTTTGCTCAGTATGTAGCCAGTGTGTCCAACTCCATTGCCCTGAAATGTTTTCTGAGTTCTTAAAAGCCCTTTAGTGTAGTTTCTTTCTTAGGAGATGGGAAGATAGAACCGTTCAGAAAACCTACTGCTTTTGTGTTCTCCTTCTTTCACCCTTGGATTTTTCCTTCAATTTCATTTTTGGTTGGTAGTTGTTTTGTGCTTTTTTTTCCTTGTTTTCTTTTTTCTTTGCTTTTTTCTTTCCCCTGCAGCTCTGTGTTCATTACAAAATAAATCTTCAGCAAATCCAAAACCTTTGCCTGTAATTTGCACTTCTTTAGCTCAGGCATGTGCAGTTCTTGACACACATGGCAAGGCCATACGTGCTGGCTGCCTTCAGCCTTGGACTGACTTCCTCTGGCAGTGCAAGTGCTCCCCAACCCAAACAACTTTACTCTTTGTACTCAGGTAGTAGATAACAGAGGAATGAACTAAACATACTTCTTTGTGAAGTTTTCAAAAATTTCATCTGAATCCAGCATAGTTCACTGCTGGATAGAAGACAAAAGTTGCAATTTGTATGTAGTCTCATAATTCAAAGTTTGTGATCCCAGCTGTGGATGAACAGTGCTTATGCTGTCATCCACCATCCACCTCTAGAGGCACTTCCTTCTCTTGGGAAGAAAGTCTACAGGATATTTTCTCAGGTTAATACACTGTTTTAAGAGTTTTGCCAATGTTCCATAAATCTCTGGGTTTTAATCTTAGTATTGTATTCTTCCTCAACTTCCACCGAAATGGATGCAAAATCAAGTGCTTAAACACTTAAACACCCATGTTGGGAGGATCAGTCTTGAGGGGGGAGCCTTTCAGAAGAGAATTCAAGTGCTGTACCGGTGCAAGCGCTATGACAGAGGCTCCAGAGATGCTGGGAGGATGATAGAGCGGTCAGAAAGCCGCTTGTGGAGCCGGGGGTTTCCTGTATGTGCTGGAGGACAGTTAACACGGCAGAGCCATGCCGCGCTGGGAAGGTGCATGTATAGTCACCGTCTGGAACAGAAACGTCCTGCTGTGCTGGTTTCCCCCCCTTTCTATTTTGGAAAACATGACCTTCTGTTCCTTTGGGTTACAAAGGGAATTGCATTTACATAGTTCCGCTGTTCAGTTCCGCAGTTCTCAGGCCCGGCTGGTGCCTCGGGAGCGGCGCGGGGCCGGGAGGGGGAGCTGCGGGCTCGGCGCTGCCGCCCGGCCCGGCCCGGCCCGGCCCGGCTGGGCTCGGCTTTGCTGGGCTCGGCTCTGCCCGGCAGTGACCGGTGCCGGGCTGTCAGGTTGGGGACACCTCTCTAAGCGGGACGGGGGAGTTGCTTTTGGCGGCCGCGGGAGGAGGCGATGCTGCGGCGGCCGCCGGCGGGGACACCGCGCACCTTGGTCCGCAGAGGCGCTGCCCTGGGAGAGGCGGAGCAGGCGGCGGTGTCTGTATTGTCAGATTTGCTGCTACTTTTGGAGACCAATCAATAGGCTGACAGCACTTTTTTGTGTGAATGTAAACAAGGCTGTGATTTCAGTGGGTGTCGTTCACATATTATTTTTCCTAAATTTAGAGGGAAACATTCTGTCTGTTCATTAGCAGCTAAAATAACAATGATTTCTACCCACCCCCCCACCCCCCGAAGGATTCGGTTATTCCATAAAACGCTTCCTGTATTGTATTTTCCTAAGGGTATATGGGTCTTTATCTCCAGCATATAATGAACTTCTCTTCATCCTTCTCTGGTACCATTAAAGCCACAAGCCCTTTGTTGTAAAAGTATACTAATGAATAGAAATGTTACAACAAGAACAGAAGTCTTGTGTTTTCCCTTCATCATGCATCATCCATTTTAATTAGACAAAAGGGTGGTGAGTACTGTGACAAGAGTCTGGAATTAAAATCATTAATTGATGTCAAGCTGACGAGAGACTGCTAACATGAATTTACTGACAGCAGGAAAGAAATTAACCTTATTACTTTATTTAGTACATTGGGACTATTTATTATATTTTCCTGTGTAAGTTCAGTGTGTTCTGTTAATGATGATAAAGACAAATAATTAATAAAACCTATGTAAAGTTTTATTACCTCCTATCAATGAAGTTTGCATGAAAATCACTTCAATAACTTACAAAAAACAAACCTGCCACGTCCTTCTAATCAATGTAACTCATCAAAACCATTACAGCAATATTTTTGGTATTTTAAATGGGTTTAACAGGCTATTCTCTCTAGCTGAGTAGCATTGCAAAAGTGATTTGATTTAAAAACCACGCCTTGGTTTCTTAATGTCAGTGTTGCAAAAAATGAAACATATTTTCTGCAGCAATGACATTGATTGGAATAACTGTCTGGTTTGATCGTCATTGGAAGGTCACTCTAACAAAGATGAGTTTTAATGTTAAGCATCTTTATTCTTTAGATGAAAGAGTACTGCAGTGTCTTACAGAATGACAGCAGCATCCTATAGATAATTTGTGACCCAAAGGTCATAATAAAAGAATAGAGGGGAGGTCATCCTGTACTAAAGGCCATCTGGAACTGTTAAAGCATCAGATGGAACAGGGGGCTGAACAGCAGGACACTCTTGGTGCCTTTCCAGATTTCCCAGAGAGACCATAATATTTTTATTGGAAAACCCCAACTTTTTTCCCCCCTTAAGCAAAATATTTTCACCTAGCAGTTTCATCTTACTTTTAGAAAAAAAGATGACACACTGTGATAAGGAAAGGATTTTTGTTTCTTACATAGCCTAAGTATTATCTGTGTCTTTGAAATAATGCAGAGGTTCAGCTTTACTTCTGCTGCTGCTCTATTTTGATGCCACTTAGCAGCTTTCAGGAAACTGTTACTCTAAATCTGTTATTACTGCAAACATTCAGAATATAAATAATATTTTAAGTAACTTGTGTAAAATCTTTTCTGTTAAAACTTTAACCGCCTCCCAATCCGTAAGAGAAAAGAGGAAAAATTCCTCAGTGATCAGAAAATCAGAGCAATATGTTTCTCATTCTCACTTATTTTGTGATGGGGTCTCTTGTCTCAGTTTCACTGAGGTTTGTAGCATTGTTTTTGGCAGTGGTTTTTTTATATGCCATGAGGGATGAGGGTGCAGGACATGAAAACAAATCAGTGGCAATAATTTTTGTCAGAGAACACAGAAGTGAAGCATGACAATATGGAGCTTTGGAAAAACATTTCAGGCCAGTTCTACTTCATAAAAATGCTGACTTCAGGAGATATGTAAATTGGAACTTTTGTAGAATAATAGTTGCTGAAGAAGTTTTTTAAACAAAGCACCACATATTCTCTAGCCACATATTGTAAGTATAGAGGTTTTAGGATATCATGTTAAAAATATATTTTCTCTGTTATTACTCTGCAGGGATTCAAGACACTGCACTGGGCAAGGTCTGGCAAGTCCTTTACAATATAGTAAAAAGCCCCAAAATTTAGATGGTCTTTATAATATTTTCAGTTACAAATTTATTTAAGGTATCTTGCAGATCGTATGAATTCAGTGCTCTCTAGACATGTCAGTTTTAAGTAAGAGCACCAAAAAATTTTGTCTCACTTTAGAATGCTGAGGACTTTAGGCTAAGGCAGCAGCGTGTCCCCTGATGTCAAATGAACTATGCTGTAGTGTCAGTGTTACTGTACAAAATAATTATTTGAGAATTAAAAAAGGTTTGCTGTAGGTACTAACTTATAGTTGACTTGACTTGTTTTTGAACTTACTGTTGCTGAGTTGAACAGAACTGAAAACTAGTAATATTTTCCAGACTGCACTACAGTAGTCTGTCTAACAGTAAGATAAAGCACTAAACCCACTCTTTTTTCTAATTCTTAAACACAGCAACAAGTATTTGACTATCAAGAAAGACACCAAATGATACATTTGTGACAGACAGATGGGTTCCCCCTGGAACGTTTATTTTGTAACCTGTTCCTAGAACAAACCTGTTCTGGGTTATGAGACACCTGGCTCTGTTTCTGACCATGCTATAGATTTGTGCTGTCAGTACTGTGACGCATCAAGGTTTTAGAAGTGAATCCTCAGAGGTGTTGCGGGTGCAAATTTGTGGGTTTTGAGCAAAGATACTGACTTAAAGCTGTATTCTCTATTGGTGGGGTTTTTTCTTTTCCTTTTCTTTCATCTTCAGTGTATGATATTCACATAATACCTTGCTTTGCTGTGGTATTTTTCATTGCATTTTTTTGTCACTTCATACTGTTTCATTTTCCAACTTAAGGATTAGGCTACGTTATAAATAGTACTCTAGAAACACAGAATAATGGACCTGAAATAGAACTATTGGTAGAATTTAATACCCACTTTTGTTACTAGACTTCAACTAGAGGAATGCAGATGCTGAATAGGCTCAACTCAACCAACTGGTGACAGTGTTGTAGCTCAACCTCCAGATACTGCCTGCAGTATCTGGAAATGATTGATTTGATATATGGTATGATATATGGTACCATTTGATATATGGGATGCCTGTGTCATTTGTTTCTTGCACACAGGGGAACAGCTGGTCCTCACACATCTAACTGCAGAATTCAGATGTTATCCACCAGTTCTTCTTTCTGAAATTGTTCTCCAGTTGCGGGAAAAAAAAATTAAGGAACGAAATAGTCCAAGCAAGTCTGCATGAGAGAGGAAACCAGTGATCTTAAAGTGAGGAGGGATGGAATCAGGAGCTGAGTCATGTTTCAGCAACAGTTGAATCTCATGATCTTCTTCCTTTCTACTTCTGTCCAGCAAAAGAGATAAAGAGTAGCTTAGAGCTAAGTTAATCTAATGACCTATTGTCATAGGTGTAAATATCAGCCTTTGTGGCCAGTTTTATTACACAAAAAAAATATTAAATTCCATTTTGCTTACAGACAGCGATGATGTTCTTTGATGCAACATGTTTCCCAGCAGGATAACAGTCCCAGTTGCTCATCTGGGTGATCCTTCACTGCTGGGGTCACTGACCCTTGGATCAGACATGAAAATAAGGACAGAGAGTTTCAGTCATGGTAATGTTTGTTTTGGAGACAGGACGACCTATACTTCCTGTGTACCTGAAACATTCACCTTTGGTTAAAATGTATTCTTTAAAAAAAACTGCAGCAGACAAACCCTCAACCCCAAAATGAAGGAGACTGTTAACTACAAAGTACACTAAAAGCTCTGTTGAAGTGTAAGTAAGATGGTAATTTACAGATTTTTTTAAATCAAAGTAAGCAAGGATTTTCCTTGTTTTCTGCACGATCCATGAAAGTAGTTTGAGATACACTGCTGGGGTGGATGTGTCTTCACTTGGGAAAGACAAAGGGTGAATCAAGAAGGTCAGGGGATAAGGAACGATAGGGATGAAATACATGAGAGATTCCACCAGGTTAGAGGAAATAATTCTAATGTCTCTTTTAGTTTCATCCTTGTCACTGATTTCAAATTGGTGTTTGCACTTCACCTGCATATATGCATAATATTTACTTTCTCTCCTGCATTTTCATTTCTTTACGTCTTCATTTGTATTTTGCTGCCTTCTTTAATAGCCTTCTGTAATATAACTCCTTATAAAAATGAGCATGTTGTCCTCTTCTTAATATATTAGGGCACTTACAGTAATCACCTTATCACCTTTATCCTTCACCCTTTTTTTTTTTCAACTGCAGCCCTCCTGGGTTGTAGCTCATTAAAGGTTTTTGAAATTCTTGTGCGTCTCTTCTGCATATGGGATTTGAGGAGGGGGGATCTTCAAACAGACAGTAAGTACTATCACATATTCTAATTGGCAGATAGGCTGTGATTGTTGAAGGAGAAAGAAAATTAGGACTGTCTGATTATGTAGATACATTAATTTAGAGGTGATGGGCAGCTTTTTTTTTAATATGTAGTCATTGTTCTATTTCTCTGCTGTTGTAGAACCAATACACAGGAAATATATGTGTGTAAAATGTCTATGTATATACAGAATTATAGATCTTTTAAGAGAGATCATGTCACTTTTCCAAGGTAGGATCTGTAGCATATGCCATGCCTGCAAGATGTTTGTTTCATCCTGGGGTTTTTTCCAGTTTACAATGACATAAACTCTACAACTTCCCATGGCAGTCTTTTCCACTACCTTTTCCTTAGGAAGTTCCCCTGCTCACAGTATTTAGTCTCAATTATTCCTGCTGCAGTTTAAATATCTAATACTTGCATTAAAGATGGAAAACATTATTCTTTTCCTCCAGTGTTTGTAGACTGCTATGTCCCCACTCTGTCTTTTTCTTTCCCCAACAGCTTGACGTTGCTGACTCGGATTTGTTACCCAGTAGAACTTCCAGATCCATTCCTGAAAAAGAAACTCACAGATTTTTTCTCTACTTTTAATTGATATGCTTAATTATTGCGACTATGTCAATTACCTTCCAGTTGATGTTATTTAAGTTAATTCTATTTTTGAAATCTACTCTGCATTTCAAGAACATTTGAAATGTTAATCCTTCTTTCCTCCAAAGTTCCTTCACTTGAGTTTTGTGCAGATTCAATACAGTCCTAAATCATGATGAAAACCCTGAGTAAATTCAGAGAGTGATCCATGTAGAAAATATCTCAAGCTGTCCATCCTGCATGACTGTGAATTACTGAGAGCTATTCTCTGGATACTCTTCAGGAGCAGCCTCGTTCAACCTATTGCATCCATCCCATAGCTGTTTTTCTTAGCCTGGGACATACTGTTTCTGCCCTGTTCACAAGGTGCTGTAGAAGAGAATCTGGCTGACTTCACCACATCTGCTTTTGATAACTCTGCGGTGGCTACTGCTCTTTCCATCATCTCCTCCAGTAGTTTGCTTCAGAAGAGATTGAAGTTACACTCATGAGGTTTTTAATTCTCCCCTTTCTCTGAGGGGTGTTTGACTTTTTCTAGTTTTTCGGTATTTCAGCTGTCCCCAACAAGCTTTCCAGGTTACTGAAAAAGTCTGAGGCTGGCTCAGACAGTTGTGTGTGTTAGATGAGGTTAAACTAGCTCGACGAGTTTCTAGCTACTTCTTTTGCTGATGTATTGAAGATCTTTTTGTTATTGGTGGCAGTCAATTGTGCTGGTCATCTGCTTGCAGTCAACCATTTCAGTGAAGACAGATGCAAAGAAAAAAAACCATTAAGCCTTAGGTCTCCTCAGCATCATCTGTCAATATCGTTCCATTGCTGCCACACAGGGGAGCAACCTTTTCTTTGCTCTTCCTTTTACTGCTAATGCAATTACGCAATGATTTATTGTTATCTTTAAAGCTCCCTGCTACTTTTATTTTGCATTATGCCTTGCCCTGTCTGATTTTGTCCCTGTATGCTTGTGTAAACTGACCACATTTTGTATGTGTTTCCTCATGTGTCTGAGGTCAGAGGACAGTCATATTTCAGCCAGCTGGCCACACATGTATGTACACAGCAGATAACGCAGAACTGTTAATATTTTTCTTTTAATGACTTGAAAAAGGTTGGTCTCTAGACTTTCAGTTTAAAAATTACATTTACTTAACAGTATTTTCTGACCTTTTTTTATAATATGCTAAAGTTTTGAATTAAACGGGTGTAAATGAGGAAGAGGAGGTATCTTTCTTATTTACAAGCTACTGCTGTTTGTGCCCGTGATTATCCACTGCACACAGTGATCATTCTGAATGATTTTCCCAGGAAAGCAGATGGCTTTGCTGAGAGGTGGTTATAACTGTGATAACTGACTAGCTCTAATCACGATAAGAAAAGTGAAGTGTCATATGTCGGTTCAGAGTGAAATCACAGTAATGCCTATAATCAAGGTACCTTCATTAGAGGGGTAGTTGTCAGAAAAATTCTGCTTTAATCCAGACAAAGGTCAGAGAAAAATAGAGGAGAGGACAAACTCCCATATTGACTTGATTGCCAAAAATTAGGAAAAGGGCCATAAAAGCCCCGAAGGCAGTTGAGGAGGTTGGGGGAGGAATAGTGAGACTGGCTTACTTGTTGGCACGCTGTTCCTGCAAGGTGTTTTTTACTAGCAAAGGAGGAGGGACAAATTTGACAAGATTTGGCTACTGGCCAATGCATCTTGTGACCTCTTTATTACAAACAATATCTGGCAAAAATTGGACCGAATGCGTTCATCCCACCGGACTAACTTGAACAAGTTGACTGGCTTTATAAACGTGTGGTTGTTTTTCTCTGTTTCCAATCCATCATTCCAACGCTTGCCAGTCTGATGGTAGAAGAACTGAGAACTGGCAGCCGTGAATGGCTTGTCATTTAGCTTCTGTCCTTATACAATGCTGTTTCTATCCTTAATAAACATTGTCAGCCATCTCACATATGTGGAACTGCAAGCATTCAATACTGCTTTTGTAAATGAGTGAGCCTCAGTGGAAAAGATGAGATTGTGGTTTATCACTTGGGCAATATCTGAATCCTGGCAGCAGCAGCAGGATTAATTGAATTGACCAAGCACTCGCACATCCGAAGCAGCAGCCAACTTTGTTTCTGCTCTTGGAGGAGGACATTGCTGCCATTCCAATGGGAAATGTAATGTACTAGCCATGAATATCCTTCCCATGCTGTGTTCATCAATTAAGATAAGTAGGTGATTTTTTGCAAGGATCTAAATCACTAAAATGAAAAAATCCCTCACAGGAGGCTGGAGCTCCGAAGGGATTTGGGATATATTTGTAGTCTACTTCTAACCCTAGATGAAATTAGGGTTAATTTCTCTTCTGTTGATGACTTTCCTTGTTCACTTTTACTCACAACAGCTCAGCCAGCACCACAGATTTTCTGTTGCTGAAAAAAGTTGAAGTTTAGTTCAGAGAACTGTTGTAAACATTTAGCTCAGGGTGGAATTGGAATCCAATTAATATGGTTATTTAGTACCCAAATATGAGCTACATGGCTAAATGCCCTTTGTGGTCAAGGGAGGGGTACACAACACAGTTGGCAGAGCCTGGAGAAGGGCTTGGCTTCACCTTAAAATGGCCATGTTACAGACTTTCGACTAAATTGCCCTCTGGAACCTGCAGCATCTACCTGGTGTGACTGAATCTTGACTGGCTCTCCTGGGAGTTCAAAACATACCTCGACACCTAAACTTAGATGTCTGAAATGGTAGTTGCCTTCACCTGAAAGCTGAACATCACTCACAGAGTTTTGAAGAATGGAACGAGGTAGCTGCTGTTTGCTGAGGACAGCTGTGCATAAGCTTTTCCCTTCGTTTCTGTGACCACTGCTTCATGTGCATAGGAATCACTGTACAATGGGTATGTCTGTCATTACTGGATTAGCTTGCAATGAAAAGCTCTTCTAACAATTATAGGAAGTTCTGCAGCTAACAATATTGTCATTTGAAGCAGTTATCATTAGCTTTTGAATTGAATGGCACACAAATGCATGAGGATAGTTTGTACTTTACTGAACATTATAATTTGAGTCTCAAAAGCATGACAGTACATTGTTGACATTTTACATATTAACACTTCAGCAGGAAGGGTTTAGAAACTTCTTGGGATAGCTTTTGTATTTTTGAAAGTTCAGTTTCATTTAAACACTGCCAAATTGATTAGCAGTTTTTGCGAAAATTCTTTGACGATGAAAAGAGTTATGTGAATGTTAAGCATTATTATTATTATTGTTAAACCCCCACAAAATCCTTAGGAAGGCCATAAATCCTCAAAATTAACTGATCTGAAATTTCAGACATAGGCATTTTTATTGTGCCCTGTCATGAAGGAATACAATTCAGTGAAGACAGCTTAATACACTTATCCACATTATGGAACCAAAGCACTGTGGTCAAACACTTCTCCAGATACTGGATTTCAGTAGCAGAAGTGCTGCTGATTAGGGCTGAAGTACAGAACAAGTTCTAGGTTCTCGTCTGTGCTGCGCAGTGTGTTTACATAATCATTTTAATTTTCCCCACAAGCGTCTGCACTGGCATTCCCCATATATATACTTAATGCAGTATATGCTAAAAAGTGATTTAGGGTATATCATGCATATAAACACACAAGCACATGGAGAGGGGGCAACATAAAAAATAGCATCACATTAAGTTCAGGTTCTTATATAAAGATATATTCAGAGTTAAAAACTATTATAATTGCAAAAGGGTTAGTGCAATATTCAGCTGATAGCTCTTATTCTTTTCAAGGATATGCCTATATATTTTCCCCTAGTCTTTTTGTTCCTTTAAGTTGGGAGGCATAATGTTTAAATGTCATATGTCCTTAAAAGGCAAAACCAAATAGTATTTTAAACAATATTCAAAAATATGTTAAGCAATTGAAATACCTATACTTTTGTCATGTGAAAGTGGTAGGATTTGCATGGTGGCTTAAATGTAAAGCACAGAAAATTAATTAAGAGAAAAACATCAGAACATTTTGGGTGTCAGTATGGTCAGACATCTTATACCTTTCATTTTAGGGTTATCCTTTGTTAATTATAACCAAACGACCCAGTAACCATTTGCAATAACATTTAACAGGAAGATCATACTGCATTTAGGCTCTGATTTTTAATACTGTGTATATGTATTGACACATTGTATTAGCAGTTGTAGAAAATATTCTAAAAGTTTTCCTGGTGGATGTTAACATAATTACTTGCATAACTCTTCAACAATCAGTTCTTTCCCACTTGAATGGGAATAAGTATCCCTCACTAGGCCATGCATGGGAAATCTGAATGTTCTTGCTGCAAATGGTGCTGCATCCAAACTATTAAAGAAATGATAAGCCAATGCATGAGAAAAGGTGGTTAACATGAAACAGGGACTGCTTATGTCTGCACCTGTGGAAAGTGATGTGATATTCATGGTCAAAAGTTACATAAGTTCACCATCCTCTCTCATAGCAGTTAGTGTAACACTAAGGTAAATGTCACCAGTTACCACCAGGTAATTCTGTTTTATAAGCACTTCAGGTAACAATGCTTTCTTCTGAATTAATCACTCTATGCCACATTATTGCTGTACTGTCTGATTTCATACACTGAAATACATGGATTTTTTTCCTTCAAATTGTCATCAGACAGTGTTCCAGTGTTCCATTGTCCATTTAAAGAAGAATTAAATCCACCAATGCCTATGAAATTTCTGATTTCCTTTGCTTCTTCCATTCAGAGGACAAATATCAGTAGAGAAATACATTCCTTCACAGGGTAATTAATACAGGACTCCAAATTGGAAATTAAACTGCAGAAAAGGAATCAACATGTGCTGGTGATTTTCAGGCCTGTTTTTCCTTCTACATAGAAACCTTCCAAGTGATTAAGGCTGTAACATTTCTGAATTACAGCTTTGGGATATAGGAGAATGTAAAACATATATTTTTATTTTAAAAATAAGTATGCAGAAACACAGTTTAAATTTGAAATGAGTTTTGGGTTTGAACTTGAGTCCTCCTCCACTGTAAATTAAACAAAAAACTGTTCTGGTTTGATGTTGATGAAATTGTGAAGAAAAAATTTCCACTGTGACTGAATGTAAGTAAGAGTTGTGGTGCACAAATCAGTGGTACTAGACATAAAAAGAGGAGTGCTGAGGTTTAACTTGGGGCATGTAAATGAATCACTGAACCGTCAATGTAGATGGCTCTGTCTGTTGAAGGGAATTCAGCCAGTTAGTTGTATCCCAAATCAGTATTTGTGGTCAATAGCTACAGTATTTGAAGGGGAAAACAGGTCTGTCTATCTATGCCATCCTTCCTTTCCCTTCTGTTCCGGTGTTCTTTGTTAGTGTAAAGGAACAATTTGCTTGGCACTCAATCTGATGAAGACACATTTAAGATGTTCACATCCTCTGAGCTGGGTTCACATACTGGAACACAGATGTCTTGTGCCATTCGGGTGATCAGTCTCTGAGACTTCAGCGTGGAGTCCTATGCCCAGCAGCTGGAAATCCAGAAGGGTTACCCGGGGATGTGAGGTGCCAGTAGCTCTTGTTTGATCAGTTGAATCAAGGCTGGGTATCCAAGCTCTCAAGGAAGACCTAAATCACAGCATCAAAAGTGTCTGTAGAGCAACTCCTTTCATGCTGGGACACAATGACTACGCGGCAGCTCCTAACTCTGGAGTCTGCTACCGAGAGCTCCCTGCCATCGTAAAGGCAGCCTGCACACACGGCTGGTGTGAGCTCACCTACTGTTGGCACCTAAATTCTCATGTCTTTATGTGCAGTCTTAATCCCACCCTTTGTGTATTCCCTTTTGTTTTTTGTAATACTAATCTTGAATTGGGCTAGTTTAAAATTTCAGAGAATGTCAAAGTTGCCTAAGTTTAAGGCTTTTCTATTTCCTGAAGAGACAAGGCTTACGTTCAGAAGAGATATAGGCTTTGAATAGGCTGCTCTTGTTAAAAGTTGTGTTTGGAAATGGTACACAGGAGAGATACACAGACCTGTAGTCTGCACGGATGGATGCTGTCACACTGTAGCCATGGGTGTATTAGATGAGAAAAGAGCACATTTTACTAATGGAAGGGAGGAGACAGCTGAGTGCTTCATTTTGCAATGATGACAGAGCATTAAATTGGTCTGGGGAGACAATGTGAGTGGGGTTGTGTGGTCAGTTTACAGCACGCATGTGTGTGTGTGATACATCAAATTTTCAAAAATGCCAAAGAAACTTTGAAGCCCAGATCAAATTTTTGTAATAGCTTTGTGTGCTTTTGAAGGTATGATCTGTGCTCAATTTGTGTTTGTCAGATTCCTAAATGTCATCTATTTCTGTCACTTTTTTATCATACGGCTAAAATAGTGCACGTAAATACAAATTCCCAGTACAGCATCACCTTTCATTTGTAACTTTAACACAAGGCACATGTTGTTACTTTCTGGGAAGATACAGCCTGCTTTTGAGAGATGCCAGATTCAATTTGTTTACATTTTAAACAAAGCATGCATATTTCAAGTGAATCATACAAGAATCTGCTTCTGCTGTTTACTGCATGAATGCGAATGTAAATGTATCCTATCCTTATAGACTTTTTAAATTCTGAAAAAAATATGATTTTTGTAGTATTAAGTGAGTACATTAAAATTCCTCTCTAAATACAGGCATTAGAACCATTAAATCTGACAAGTTTTGATGAAGTGAATATGAATGGTATTAGACCATTCTCAGATAAGTTAGGTAGTAGCACAGACATCCTAAGACGCATGAAACAAAAGGTAAACTCTGTTTACCAGCAGCTATGGCTAGTAATTATTAACTGAATGAATTAAGACAGTAGATAATCAGACTTGCTCCTTAAAGAGCAGTGTTGATTGTAGCATTGCTTCAATTTAGGCTTCAATAAACAAGGTAAACCCCATGGCAAACTGAAACTGGAAACACTTCAGTGGTTTTCGTTAAGATAAACTACCTAAACTGTCTGCTAACTGCTGCTTTATATGTCTGGGGTAGGGGGACAGCCATCAGTTTCATCCTTCTTTTAATTTTTCAGAATTCAAGCAAAAACTCGAGAATTTCGGGAGAGACAAGCTCGAGAACGTGACTATGCAGAAATACAGGACTTTAACCGGACGTTTGGCTGTGATGCAGATCCAATGTATGCTGGGATCACTTCCTATGACTCTTCTTCAAATAGTGGCACGATAACACTGAGCACCCGACCACAGAGCCCGAGGGAAGGACAGACAGTGGAAGCCTTGTATGCACAAGTGAAGAAACCACGGAATTCAAAGTCTTCACCTGTAGACAGGTAGGCACCAGCCATCAATCAATACACTCTCAAAATATGCCCTTGTACTTCTTTTGTCATGGGAGACAACTGTGCATCAATTGGAAAGTCAGAGCTGCATTTTTATTAATGGCTTTTTAAAGCCTTTATGTAGAACAGTATTGAACTCACTCAAATCAGCCAGTTACAGAATGGGATGGCAAAGTTATTTTCTGCAGAACAGCTGCTTTTCTTCTCATTCTTCAGATGGTTTGGAATTTTGGAGTCACGGTTGGTATAATTGAAATTAAATTCAAATTTGTAATGTTATCGGCTTTATTCATCAAAGCTCTAATGGATATGCTTGTGGAATGCAACATTTCCCACCTATTTACAGCAGTTACGAAATCTGTAGAAAGCTCTTTTTTTACAGCAAAAATGGGTTAAAGCTTACCTGGATTCTAGTCCTACTGTTGTCCTGAACAGGTTGAGCTTTTTGATGAAATACAGACCAAGTGAGTAAACTCCAAGCTTAACTCATGATCTACTTTCTCTTCTCATGCTGCAGCTTATGATTTATACTCTTCTGTGGTTTCGTTATCTGAACTGGGTCATGCTTAGTTTTATGATGAAACTGGGCAAAATTCTGGTTTCTGTTGATGGAGTTTTGAGTTCCTTTGAAAATGTGAAGCTAAAACAGGCATATAAACTAAAGTAAAGTAAAAATAACCAAAGGCAAAATTCACAGTTTTTTAGTACTTTAACAATGAAAATACATCTGTTTTCTTGGCTTACTTTTACGAACTTGCAGTTCTGCATTTTCTCAGCTTTACAAAAACTAACACAAAAATCCTGATGCATGAGGTATAGTTAGTTCATTCGGAGGTTATTAATTTAGCTCATAGTAAAGCTGCTCATTTTGTTTTCTACTTCATCCTTTCCAGAATTAAAATATTGGACTTTCAGTTAAATCAGCAAAGCAGTGTCTTTGCTCACAGTGTTTGAAATCTGTATAGCTTCTATGTGAGGACTGGCATTCATATTTGTATTCTGTTCTAGGTGGTAATGGAGTCATTTGTATTTGGTCTTATGGAAGGTAGCTGTCGTGCTGACAGCTAATTGTCTAAAACCCTTTGAGGACTGAGATTGTTGCATTTAGCCCTCCACTAGATCTATTTTGCCAAGTTTCTTTACATAATATTGATAAAAATGCATCCTCTAACATGACAAATAAGAAAATCTCAGATGCATTGTAGAATGCATATATTTTTACTAAAAAATCAGTAACACAATTACCTTTTTATTTTCTCAACTACATTTTTCTGTTGTGCTGTGTAGAAGGTCTGCTTTTCATATTAAATAAAAAAAATTTATATATTGTAGATATATGTACATTATTTCAGTGAAAGAAGCAAAATCATATTAAAAGATGACATCTTCACCTGTGTCCTTGAAATTTCGTATTCCTTAGACATATATTGGCTGCCACTGGTATACCGAGGTGTATATATACATTTGAAATATTATATATGTATACATATACAAATATATATACACACACGCACATATATATGTATATATGTATAAAAATATATTTAACATTCATATGTATATGAAATATACATTTCAGCACTTTTGTGCCTTTGGAAATCAAGGGAGCTTGGTTGGATATGGCTGCCACGTGGTGATTCTTATGGCTGTTTTTGTTAGACCAAAGGCAGTGTTTCATGCTGGAGCTGAATGGCATCAATGTCACATCAACAAAAAAAAAGTTCTTTGATGCAAGCCTGGCACGGCGAAATAGAAGACCTGCATGACCTATCTAACTCTGTGTGATTGCTGATAAAAGAGCCAGGAGAGAGTGAGTAAAACTGAAGATAACGGGGTACTAGGGGAATCTGATGTTAATCATATGGGTAGGACTGAAGAGCAGTGAGGTAGTTTTGCGCATTCAGGCTGCTTCTGGAACAGGGAGGGCCCTGTCTCTCACAGCTGGATCACGCTGTGACAAAAGGAAAGACCCAGCACACACAATGGGCTTGAGCAGAGGGAGAAAAAGCAAGTCAGGGAGTAGAACTGGGGCAAGCAAAGCCACCCCTAGTCCTATGATAAAGAGGGACACATTTGACAAGAAACACCTGGAAAGAAATATTTAATTCAAATGTAAAAATATTATTGTTTGCTATAAATGTGCTCTGAAGTACCTGTTCAGGGGTCTGAGGCAAGAAGTTCCAGTGTATGGGGTTTCCTTTTCTCTCTCCTCACACCTTTATTAACAACTAAACTGTGGAGATGGTGAATCCCACCCGGTTCAGGGAGACTTTCTGGGGAATGTTGCAGTGATTTGTGCAGGCTCAAAGTTGCCTCTCCCAGAAGTTGGATCCATACTTTGGGCCCTCCACTGAGAGAATGTGTTATAATGTCATAGAATAGCTTGAGTTGGAAGGGACCTTAAAGATCACCTAGTTGAGCACAGAGGAGATATAACAGCTGTGAGGGAGCAGCTTTCAGTCATCCTCAGGGTGTGTGAAGGAAGTCTGGGAGGTTGACCCTTTGTAATGTTCAGCAGGAGAGCCTGAATTGTGGGTGAGGTATCTTCCCAAAGGCTCCTCTGTGTTTTACAGGCTTTCTCTTAGATATATTAAGAAAGCATCCTCTGAGCATTTTAAGAAACAGTTGTGACCGTGTGGACCTGAGGTGCTTGTTAACTGTGTTGTCTCCTTGTCTGTAAGATACCTGGCTCTTCACCCCATGGGAATTGCAACTTGTTTCTTGCTATCCCTTTCCAGCAGAGACCTTCCCCTTTCACTTAGCATCTCCTATGGTGCCCCTTTTGACACCAAGCATCCAAATGCCTCCTCTCAAGGCTCTTCTTCATGGAGTTCTCTCCTCTGCAGTCTGATTTATCCTGATAATGCTACAAGAAATTTGATGAGGAATAGTTGGTTGCAGTTCTGCATCCTTAAAATATTGTGTACATTAGTGTTCACCTGTGGTGAGTGTTATTTTCAGTGTCTTTTACCCCTTTGCCTTCCCATCCTTTCCTTTCCTCTGGATGTTTCAGAGGTTACCTAAATAGAAACAGTTGCTTCCAGCCTTTGTGAATGGGAAGGGAAATCACTCACAGTGTGTTACCCTTGTGCTGAACTGCCAGGAGCTGGTAATGGCCAGGCTGTCTCAAATCTTTAGCACGTTCATATTAAAAGCAGCATTGTTTATATGGGAAATGTTATTTCTATTAAAGTTTGGTGCTTAGTGCCAAACAAAATTTGACATGTAAGTATGTCGAAAAGGTTATTTAAAAGGCTCTTACAAGGAAGCATAAAACAAAATGTCCCATAATAGTTTGCATACCATTGCTGAACACTTATGACAAATTTTTCTGTAACTTGCAAGAGAATTACTGTGCCTGTGTGTGAGGCCTTGTCAGGGTTTGTTTTTCTTTAATATTCCCTCAACTTGTCTCTTACTTTCATCAACACATTCCACAAACTGTTGTAAGTTCACTGTATCAAAGCATATGAATAATAACAAAGTATATAAACTGCTCATCAGAATAGTGGATAATATTTTTTTTGCACATTTAAGGATGAGAACAACTATTATATTGCTTCAACAAGTGATGGTACTGTAGTCAGACAGTTATTTTATAACCTAACTGAAACCGGGGTTGAGAACAGGCCTGTTTCTCCTCCTTGGATGTATTTTGTGTTTCCATGTATCCCACCCACCTCAGTTGTAGACAGATAGTACAAAACAGTAAGAAGAACTTGGTTATTCCTTAAACTTTGTCCATTTCTCTAAGTTAGAAAGTAGATAGTATAATGTCAAAATACAGCAAAGGAAAAAGAGATGTTGACTTACTTCTTGGAGACACACACATCTGTATGTATGTAAGTGACAATGCTTTACTCATCTTACCAACGATGGCTATTTAAAAAACCCAACTCTGTAAATAGTAATTTTTATTCAAATATATCCTTACAGGTCTTGAAATTGGTTTAGAATTAAATTAATGCAGATTTGTGTGTCATGATGCTTAAATCATTAATGGATATTGGTGGGATTTAGAGGGAAAAGCATTGTTTGGTTTGTTGGTTTGGTTTTTCAGTGATAGTATTTGTTAAAGATATAGTTGAAATACGGGAGGTTCTTTATTTTGGGCTTCTTATGTAATGCATGCATACAAGTAGCTCCTGTGAATTTGAAACACTTCAAATTCCAGTTACGCTAGTCATAGCAATTCTCTCCAATAGCACTAAAAAAGTGTTTTTCTGTTCTTGATCCTAGAGAACTAAAGCTCTAGCAATAAATAAACAAATAAAACGAGTAAATACGTTGGGATTGATTGATGATCAGTATAGCTACTTATACATGAGCTGCCCTTGCTATATTATCTCCATCCTATGTACTGATACATACAGAGACAGGCTGCTAGGAAGTTTTTTCACTTCTTATGTTAGGCATTAATGAAGCGAAGTCAAGGTTGAATGTATAATCTATGTTTATTTTACCATTCAGGAAAGAAGTAACTCAAGAAAATTGTGTTCTTGAGGATAAAGCTTTTAATTTAGCCGAAAAATATCTCTAGTGTATTTTGCATCATACAGAAGAGAACCTGTACGATTGCTTGATACTGTTTTTCATGTAGATGACAATGGTGCTATACAGTGGGGTTTTATAGCGATCACCTGACATCCACAGCTAAGCAGCATGTAGAAAGACAACTCCTAATGGACATTTACTGGCTGTCACTCTGTAATCATTTCCCACCAAGAGTGCATTGTCCCGAAATATAATTGAAATAAAATAGGCACTGTGATGCTGTAAATCTAAATAGCTTGAAAATGGTAGGTTAGACTCCTCTAGCTTGCTGAGGACATTTTAATGGAAACGTAAATACCATAATCATATGCTTTTTGCATGCATTTTGCCATTAAAAAGAAAAAATCTTCATTTTAGAAGGGAGACCTTTATGAACTTGTTTTTTTTCTATCAGAAGTAGAATTAAGTTATGTCAAAGGAATATCTTGGAACTGAAAATAGCCCCACTTCCTTTATCTGTCATCTGTTTGGTGCAAAGAGGCAAGATGCTGTTTTTAAGGTTGGGTCATATACTTTGCTTGCTGTTTTTCCAAAAAGAAATGGAGAACATTTTATTAAGATGTTAACTTTGATTCTCTCAGTAGTATCTTTGTGCTTAAATTGGCATGAGAGTAATGAAACCTGGAAACTGCATAGAAACACTCTAATATAATATAGAAATATGTAAAAAATGCACAAAGCAGACCCTGTCTTTCTAGTGTGTGTAAAACAACTCTTAGCAGTAGCAGAATGGGTCATGAAAGCTATGAAATACTATATTGCCATCCCTGGATAAATATTTGTTAAAAAAGCAGGCTCTTGTACAGCTATATTAAACTTCTTTATTGGTAGTGTCAGTCACAACAGTGTTCTTAAGTCTGTGGGATCATTTATGCACAGGAATCTGAGCTTACTGCGAGGCCCACCAAAGATAAGAGAGAGGAATTATTACTCAGGGTGATGCATCCTGTAAATTATAGGATGTTTCTTAGATGAAGAGATTTTTTGATGGTTCTGGAAGTTGACTTGAAGAGCACTTTCATGAAGGGAAAGGCCACGGCACTGTAAACCATCTAACCAGTGACATTTAAAACCTGCAGAGCTGTGCAGAAGGCTAACAACCTAGATTGAATAAGATTATGAGTAAGCTCTTCCCTCCCACCTCTGTTTACTTTTCTTCGCTGGTGTAGAAGTGTTTTCCTATGCCTGAATCCCTTGTTCTTCATTGTTTATCACCTTCTGCCATCAGAGCCCTACAGATAATGTGCTACCAGGGGAAGGTACCACTCATGTAGGTGAATACTCAATCAGGTTGCAAGCATTTCAGAGTAGACAACTGTTTTCCAAGCTCCTTAAATAATCAGTAATGTTTCAGAACTTAGTAGTCGTAGGTTTTAAATCCTTACCTTCCAGTGAGTGTCACTCTTTTGTGGCATTTTGAAGCTTCATTCCTCTGAGAATCTGATTTCTGGAAAGATTTTCCTGACCTAGAAAATAGCACATATGCCATTATGGGGTAATCAAACAGAATTTTCAAGACAACCTGCTGGAGAACAGTGGGTTAATGAACTATTTGCAGTTCTCTAACGTGTAAAACTGAAAATAATACTTGGAAGTCATTGTGGTATTTTTCTTCCTCTGTCTGTGATAACCCAAAGAAGGATTAGTTAGAGCCTCTGTGAGACTCTTCATGGGGTTTAATTTCACTTTAGTGCTAACACATTGGGTTTTTTGTTTCTCTACCCTTCATCCTATAAGCCAGTAATCCTTGCCCCCAGGACTGCCTAAAAATTAGCTTGGTCTCTCATAGACCTGTATATTTAGAACCCAATAGACACTATTAGCATTGGCATTTTATTATCTTAGGTTGGTTGTTTTCTTTTGTTCTTCCATCTTGATAGAATATAAGACAAGTTTTAATATAAATTCATGAGGATTTATGTAGGCTCCCTATTGTGAAAGTATGCGATTGCACTCCCCTGTTTGGGTTACCACTTTGGTGGAATAAATGGCAGACTTACAGTGAACTCTATTCAGGTCTCCCATTTTAATTACTTGAAAGTCCTGGTTTCTCTCTGAATAGATACCAAGCACTGATACTGTTGTGAGAACCGTGTCTTTCTCCATTTACCACAGCCACGGCCTCACTGAGAATCTGGTGGTTTCTCTTCCCCTCTCCTCTGGTCAGTTTGCCGTGTAATCTGAGGTGTGACAGATGTTTGTTTGTTTTTACAAAAGCAGCTCCAGTTAGTACCTCTACAAATGGTTGCAGTGGGAAAATGCATGGAGAGATAAGAGAGATGAACTTCCCACTCTGGGTTACAAGACAAGGGGGTGAAGGGGGCCCACCCAAACGTGCCCTTCGTGCCCCTGTTCTGAGCGACTGCGGATGGGCCGCCTTTGCTGGAAATTGGGGGTATCTGCATAGCTTTGTGATTTTCAATTCTTTGGAGTGCAGATGAGAGGCTATGTATAAAAGGTGGATAAAAACCTGTCACTTCTCATCCATTTAAGGATATAATATATTAGTATTTCAAATACGTTGCAACTGAATTACACATAGGATTTTTTGTTGGTATATTAGTGCAATTTGCACACAGATATAGATCAGTTGGGTGTTTTGTTGCTTGAAGAAAAAAAGAAATGAACCTTTACATTTTTTCAGATGGTAGAAGATAACATTTAATTAAAAAAAACCCCCTGTAATTATATATCCTACTATGAAACAAAACAAGATGCAAAAGCAATGAGAGACAATGTCTCAGGCATCTAATAGTTATTGTATGGCTTGAGATTGCAGTCCAAAAACCCAGCTGTGTCTGTGATGTGCACATCTTTATTTCCCACTAATGCCATCAATACAATTTGAAGTTCTTCATCCTGAGAAAGTTAGGGGGAATATTTGAGTACACAAAGCTGAAAAAGCAAAGGCTTTCCCATTCATTAAATGAAGTGCTTTCATCCTAACAGTGTAAACTGTTAAAATCTGTTCTTTGCAAGTTCTACTAACCAAAATTTGGATTGTGAACTGATGTTGTGCAGCACTTGAACACCATAATTTAATCAGTTTAATTTGTTATTGCTATTGAATGTAACCCTTTCTAAATAGAATACAAATTTATGATTTTTCTGTCTTTTATGTCCCTCCAGTCAACCCATCTGTTCGTCTTTTTGGTGAAGGATTCAGGCTTCTCCTTTCCAAACATTTAAAGGGCTAGAGGTTTTGCATTTTAGGTTTGCGTGGTTATAGGAGAGGGGTGTGCAGGCAGAGCTTGAAAAGAGTGCTGTGTGTTCACCAGATTCTGGCTTTCTGCTTGCTAAAATTAAATATACAATTTGAAATTACATCTTTAAAATAATGTAGTTTATTGGATGAACAGTAAAACATTCTTCTAGTATTGGAGAGTTTGAACAGTTTTCCTTATTTTCTATTTTTATGAATGGTATCTGCTTCAGAGATGAGACAAACTATATTTAACTCCATTGTTTATCCTTATGGCCAGTATTGTTTGTTTATGTGACCCACAAATCATTCTGCATATGGTCAAACTATTTTGTCCCTGGCGGAAGTGGTGGAGTCTAATTGTGGGGAGGAATCCTCTGCAGAAAATTTTAGGAAGGAAAATAGCATCACTACATATAGGTTGTAGGGGGAGGTGGTTGGTTCCTTTTAAAATCTTGTAAACTCATTGAATGAGTGCTTATGAAACATATCACATTGGCAACCCTGGAAACTGAGAAATTGCTGAAAGATCTCATTTCGGTTTGTTCTTGGTTAGAAAGCTGAAAAACAGTGCTTTTCCACTCGTCACTCAGAAAACAGTGTATATTACCACAGCCTTATACTTCATGGTATATTGTTAAAGAATTGGTTTATAAAGTGTTTGAAGTCTTGTTCCTTAAGGCTCAAACACTATGATGTGAAACATTGAAAGGTTTCTTGCATGACCTATTTTATATGATTAGGTATTTCTGAAAAACATCAGACTTATTTCTAACATGAGACTTACTTGCCATAATTTTTTTTTCATTCCTTAAAATACTAGTGACATTTAAATAGCTTTCAATCTGATGTGTTCATAGGAGTCTTTCTTACATGATGGATATATGAAATGTTATTATGGTAAATAGATGACATATTTGTAATGGATAGGTAATTTCATCTGCCTGGAGTTTGGAAGGTGATATAACATATAAGAATTTATGAAAGAAAAAGCAGAGGAGCAGGTTTTGCTTCATTTTAATTTTGTATGTATAGTTTGGTAACAATAATACATGGCATGCCTGAGTTGCATTTCATTCTGTAATGAAATGTCTTCTGTGTGCAACAATTCAGTCTTGATTACAGCCTTTCCTCATTCCTAGGTTTCTCTTTAAAAGGAAGCACAGCACAAACTGGGATGAAAAGAGAACACATAATTTCTACTACCAACATTTAAAAAAAGCTGTTAGAATTTATACAACTTCAAGGAATGTGAGAACTAATGTCCCTCAGACTTTTCATTTCCACTTATCTTTGGGAAGGAAAGAGCTCTGACCTGGCAAACAAAGGAGACAGAAAATATTAGCATTGGTCTTTATTTCACTAGACATAGTTCATGGCTCATTAATAGTTATAGTATATATTACTGGGTATTATATGCTGCAGAGAAAACAAGCAGAAGTTGCCTGTCATTACTTTGTAATTGTGTTAGTAGATATAGTCTGGGGAATAAAAAAGAAAGAAAAAAAGAAAAAGGGAAGGTTTATCTGTATATTATTTTGTACATCATCTTAAACTGTGCTGTGTCTGCTTGCTTAAGATAAACTCTATGTATATTTGCTAAAATGTTGTCAAATTAACCTACCCTTTTCTAAGGATTGCTAACTGCCCATCAAGGAATGGAGGGGAAAGCTGAAGCTATTTTAATTAGCAAAGTGTGATTTAAAGGTTGCTAAAATCAAAAAGAGCTTATTCATTTTTCATCAATAATAATTTTCCTTAATATTTCATCAAAACCTGCTGATTTGGAGACCACCTTCTGGGCTTTGATTCATTATGACTGCAGACATAATTTAATTTTTTCCCCTTTCCTCATTCTGTGATATGCTCTTTCATCTTTGAGACATTGTTAAGATGTTTCTAACATTCACAGATTGCTAATTGGTCCAACTTTTTTAAAACTGTACTTAAGACAGAGTCTTCTTTTCTGTGGAAGCAGTTTTCCATAAATTTGCTTTCACTAATGTTTTTTCCACCTCTGTATGTGATAAAGTATAAGTTCTCAAAAAGACATTGAAAATTGAGGACATGGACGTTTTTATATATGGCAAGTGAGGCAAAAGTATTAGAGACTTGATAGAGGGAAATTAAGAGAGTTGGTGCAGTCATTAAGATTGCACAGTCACTATGTTAGGCCTTTATTGTTCATCTAGAACTAACTTGGAATTACATGTAAGTAATGTTTTTTTATCTAAATCTTTGGGGGATGATGAAGAAAAGCAATTATGGGAATTTATGCAAAGGCATTTTGTGAAAGCATGTACAATTAAGAGAAATTGCTCCTTTCACTTTAGTAGAGCTGTTCATCTGAGTTTTGTCTACATAATCATACTCTGCTAATTTCTAGTCCCCAAAAGCATTTGTGTTACTATTTTAAGTTGAGATTCATAACCTGTTTCTTCTTGGGAGATCTCCCTGTAGAGTAGTATCCAGGAAAATTTCCATTCAGGTACCATGTTAAAACAAGTGGTTGGTTACTCAGCAGCAGCAGAACATAGGGGGTTGAAGCAGTCCAAGTGCTGTGGGATGTACCCTGATCCTTTACTGAGGGTGGTTGGAAAACCAACACAAAAATCTTCATTTTCCTTTGCTCATCTCTCACTTGTGAAACGTGTCACACTGGGTGGGTACAGCTGATGTCCAAGGCACAGTAATTTAGAGCAGGGCCATCTTTTTCTTTTCTTACATTTTCCTCAATCCAGTCTAATTAGAATTTCAAAAAATGTCCTCTATGTCTTGCTTAGATGGTCAGAGCTAAATTGTTTCTCCTGTGAAGCCACATTGAACAGTTCATGCAGACTGAATTTCATTAGCTTTCATTAGTTGCACTATTCTGCTGTAGTTAAAACTTCTGCAGCTCAAGATGTCAGAATTTAACAGGAAAATAGGTAAAACCGACATAGCATTCAGTGTCAGGAATTATCCTGCTTTATTGGCGCTCATGCTGACGTCATGTCATATGTGTGTGTCCACATTTGCATACACATGTGCAGAATGCAATGCAGATACAGGAATGTGTTTAGCTGTGGCAGTGTTTTTGTGTGTGTGTGTGTATATTTATGTCTGTCTATATGTTTGTGTATTTAAAAAAATCTCTAAAAATTCTTCTGCTCCAGAGGAAGTGACCTCCAGAGCTCATCTAGTCCAACTCCCTGCTCAGAATGGGTCTGGTCAGCTCAGGTTGCTCAAGGCTGCAATTGTGCCCTCAATATCTCTAAGGATGGAGATTTCATCCAGCTCTGTGGGTGCCTGTTCCAGTATTTGACCAGCTTCATGCTAGCTAAAAAAACAAAGGCAGAAAGAAAAAGCTTTTTATATCAGAATTTCCTGTGCTCCTGTTTTTGTCTATTTTCTCTCATTCTATTGCTGTGCAACTCTGAGAAGAGTCTGGTGTATGTGTGTTAAAAAAAAAACAAACAAAAAAAACCACCAAAAAAACCACAATCAAAATTAAAGCATCACTTTTTGTGAGATTTGGATTATGAAACAACAGATTTAAATTTTTCAGGCATCAAAAGAAATTTTTAAAATAATAAAGGATTACCTTAAAAATAGTTGTTATCATTGAACTTTTCCTAGAATGATTGCCAGTGTTGGCTTTTTTTCTTGTATCACCTATTGTATTTTCATATTTCACAGTTACACTTAGGTGGGTGGCTTGTTTCTCACAAATTATTTTGAAAACATATGTTGCCTTTTTCTCCACTACGCTATTCAAAACTTGAAGAATAAGTCTGAGAACAAAGCATAACTCTTGATTCTTCTTGAAATACAGGAAGCTGACTTTTCTCATTTGATTCACAGGTTTTGTATTGTGCTTGCAACATTCAGCTCTACTAAAAATGATGCATCTGAAAGTACCTTTAAAAATGACTCAGAGCTGTGTGTGCTGTTGGATTGCAAGTGCTCCTTATATGTACTTAGTTCTTGCTTTTCAGTCAGTCTCATTCTGCTGGTAGAGAATTGTGTTGCTGTGCTGCACAGGCTGGATTGCTGCTGTGTGGGATGTGTGGCTCTGATAGCCTTTCTTCTGCTAAAGGATTTTCTGTATTTCTCTTTAAACACTGAGGTTCTGCAGCTCATCTGCACAATTTCCTGGACAAAAAGAGATCATAACTCCCAGAGAAATGATACTGTGTTAGGAGGGAATTCTGAAACAAAGGCTTCCAAGCATTTATCCAAGTCCAGGTCACTATGTTCATTCTACAGCTAAAATTTACCGATGGTGAGCGCTGCATTGCAGGAATGGAGGCTGAGGAGACACGGGGGTCTCCTGTGGAGCTGAAGGGTTGCACCGGAGGAGGGAGAGGGAAATGAAGCAACTCTCCTGTGGAGATCAGGAGCACTGCAGGATGGGGCTCGGAGAGAGGAAGCTACCTGCTGAGCTTGCTGTGACAAAGGGGAGCCAACTATCCTCTCACCTGCAGAAAAAAAGGAAAAAAAAAGAAATTAACTGTCCTCCTCGTAAGCACAGATGAGTCATAGGATGGTCTGTGCAGGGTTACCTTTTATCTAGATAGTATGTTTGCAAGGACCCTAAAGAACTTCATAACCTTTAATGGGACTTGTAGTTGATATAATGACCACCCCTCCCCACTCCCTGCACTGACAGGCAGTTACCTGCACAGTGACACGCTGCTGCTGTTTAATTGCACATAATTCAGGGCCAGGGAGTGGACACAAGCCAGGAGAGTATGGAAGGAAAATTTAAGTGCAAAAGGTAAGTACCTGGGCTGGAATATGGCCAGGGCATCAAGGGTAACACCTGTACGCTTGTGAGAAATGCCTGTTGATATTCTTCCAGAAACCATTTACTACAGAGTTACAGAAAAGACCCTGTTAGTTACTTAGTCTGGTTCCCTCTGTACACGGAATTGTCTCTTACTGTGGTATATTCCACCACTTGTGTAGTGCACATTGAAATGAGGTTTGGCCAATAGCATTATGTGGGCTCTTTCTTTTATAGGTCTTGTTTGAGAATACAATTGCCTGGTGTATAAACTTTTTATTTTATCACCTCTACATTCTCTTGAATGTATTAAGGTCTACAGCAGAGAGACATAAACAGTCTGAGATTCACAGTACCTATCTGAGGGTGTCCCTTGAGATCCTAAGTAAGGAGGAAAAAATTGTTTTGATGTGTGTTCCTCAGTCACAAAACAAGGTAAAATAACTGCTGCTGAGACCTCTGTTATGGTTTAGACTGCTGCAAAAACAAAAACAAGCTCAGCTATCACCACATCACACCATAAAAGACATAAACTCTTAACATCTTCCTTTCCTCTCCTTTGTTTGCAGACAAATGCAACATCTCTCATTTTGTGAGCTTAGTTTAATCATATTTTTCATATTTCACCCTCTTAGTTCATTAATCCATCTTCAGGCAATTTGTGTTCTCCATTTGAAGCAACTCAACAGTCACATCCTTCAGCATTCTGCCTGAGCTACTCAAACCTGCTCTCCATTGATGCGATACTGAGAGAAGAGCTGCATGCTGCCTCCAGTCACACAAGAACTCTGAAAAGTGTTTTTTCATTTATTTATCAGTCAGGTATTTATCCCATCTTAAACTCCCCCCTAAAATCTTAAATACTTTCATCTGAAGATGGCTAGCTCTTGAATACATTTCTCTAGTAGGAGGAGAAATAAATTTTGTTCTGCTCTTGACCTTGTTTTTGATGAGTGTTTTTCATTTGTAAGAAACACAGAATTTCACAAGGTTCTGCACAGTCTGTCCTAATTTCATATTATGCCTGTCAGTGTTACCTGAGCAGCTCTTCAGAGGAGATCTGCAGAATGTTGTACCGATTTGTCATGTGAAACTGAATGTGGACATCTAGAAGGAAAGCTTTCATTTGTACAGGTTGAGCCAGTCTCGATAGCTGTGGCTGCAGTATTTGTATTCCTTACAGACAAGTACTGAAAAGGACTTCTGCACATTCAGCAGTTGGTTACACAACCTCTAACATTAAAGCTAGGCAGTTTAAGATCTGATTTTTACTTTTTTGTTGCTATTGCTTTTTATGGTTGACAGCATAGTGATCATTAATATTTCACTGGCATTTATTATAAAAGAGAATTATATTGTAATGTTAGAGGGAAAGGTTGAAACTCATATGAGATTTTAAATCACTGTGTATCCATACTGACAAATTGTGCTAGCGTATAGGAAATAAAAGGAACTAAGAGAAGTTTAAAATCATGTGAGCAGAGAAAGGCAGTTTTATGCAGTAAATAAATATGGTATTAAGAAGGATGACATGAGGGAAATTGTTGATGTGGGAGGAACATGTCAAAATCGGAGGAAGCACCAGACTGAGGACTAAGGGTGAGAATGAGCCGGTGTGTCCAAGGCAAAAAATGCTCCCAGACATGGGACTTGGAGGTGACAAGTTGAAGATGTTTATAGGGGGTAAAGAAAGGTAATAATTACATTTCAGCAGTCCTTAATCTAAGTTGGTAAGCTCCTTGGCTGTGATATAATTCACACACAATTTGCCAGAATAGAACCAATTAAATTCTGCTGTATTACCTTTTTTCTTCCCATATGAGTTCTCCTTCAGGATTCACCTGATATTAGGCAAAAGTATCTGAGCTTATTCATTTCCACCCTTCCACTTCAGCAGTGCTGCAGATACAAAAACAAAACCTTGACTGCTGCATCCAGTCATCTAAATTCAGCTGCTCTTCCCTTTGGTGCCACATCAGAACAACTTAAAGAGGCATAAAACAGCAGGAGCTGCAATGTAGGTATTCAGGTTCTTGCTGCTTGGTCACATTACTATCTTGCTGTAACTGCAAGAGTGTTGCAAACTTGATTAAAAAAATTAATGATGAGAAACAAAGGGATGAACAAAGAGAACAAAAGAAAAAAGTGAAGAGACCGTGCAAGAAGTTTATTGCATGCAAGTCATCCAATTATTCCTCAGAGCCCAAATCCCTTGTCTAATTGCCTAAGTTGATCCTTCAGGACTGAACGGATTAAATGAAATAGCAGGGCTGGTGGAAAGCAACCTATGGGAGGCATTTTGTGAACAGGCTTGCATGAACAGCAGAATAGAGTTTCTATTTGTTTCAGTTTGTCTGGGCCTTCTGTTATCCAAATAGGAAAAAGGAATGAAAAATACGAGGGCTTTTGATTAGGAAGTAGTCCCTTTGGCTCAGATTCAAGGCACTGGGGGATGCTGGAAAACCTGTCCTCATCCTTTTTATGCTGTGCTAGTCTGTGTGTCATATCTCTCTCTGGGATCATAAACTCTCACTTTACACTATATTAAGTTCATTTGAAAAACTGAGGGAAAAGAAAAACTTCTTCAAAAGATCTTACTACAAAATCAGTAGACACTGGAGAATGTCTGGGTTGAGCTGGTGTTAAAATGGGAGCGAGTGGCAGCCCGGATCATCGTCTCACAGCAGTCATGGGTCATGGGTGCCAAACTCATAACGGAGCAAAGACGACTGTCAAGCCTAATGTACCTTAAAGGACTTCTGTTTAATACATTTCTCTGCATACACACCAGATAAGAAAGAGTCTGATCTAATACTATTGTATCTCACCCAGTTATGCAAAATATCTCCTGCAATTGTCCCCTCTAGAAAACGTCAGCCCCCTTCCTTCTAAAACATTAGGGGTGGAAATACTACGAAGGGAAAGAAAAGAAGAATCTCCTGCAGAGGAGTGTAAAGCAGTGGAAATCAATCCTCTTCCAGTCTTGTTTCCTGTTGGCCAAGTCCTTCAGTTTTGCCTAGTACTTTGCCCTGTGAAAGAGGACATTTAGAACACAAACCTCAAGCAGTGATGCTATCTTACTTTTATTTATAAAATGCCATAGAATGTGGTGGAGGACTTTATAAAAGTTCATAATAAGATCAGGTTGTCTTACAGTTGTTATGTGAAATGTTAAGATGTAGCACAGCATTAGAAAGAAAGAAGGCGACAGAAATGTTAGCTGGTTCCTTTGGATGTCCTCAGGTGACATCAAGCTAAGAAATTAATTTCCTGAGAGAAGCCTGCAGCAGAATGGAAACATTATCTGAACTGCAAAGGGCTTAGCAAGGAGGACAGAAAAAATAATTTTGTCTAAGGAGTCCTAGACCTGACTGACATCTGCTTATGCCTTCCTTACGTATACCTCAAATTTTTGTTAATATTATTAGTTTTTAAAATTCCTATGCAGTTATTTCATCAAGACCTTTTCCCAACCTGCTTTGTGGTGAACACTGAAATGATTCATGCAGTCATACTGTTCTGACTGAATAATTGATACATTTTGACAGACTGAATGTACAATGGATTACCTTTGCTCTCAATATATATATGTATGATGATTAACATGACTAGTTCTTATGTGTGCTCATCAAGGGGAGAAAATGCCCCAAAGACATTATTTGGTAGTTCAATGAACTGAACTTTGATACTGCACTTAAGACTGTTGATAGCATTAAGATAGTCTTGATGGTTTATGAATCTGTCAAATTAGAAAATTTCACAGAGTTAGAGAGAAAACTTGTGAAATATAGAGAACTTAAAGGAATGCCTTTGATATGTTTAGATCCAAAATTTCTCATTCTAAATTCTAGTCTTAACTCCTGGAGGATGAATGGATATCTCTGAAATACTCTGATTTAATGTGGTTCCATTGAACCTAAATCTGTCGGGATGTGTCCTAGCCAAAGCTACAGAGGTTCCACAAAAAATAATTCAAAGCTTTAAAAAGGAGCTTATTCATGCCTAAATTAGAAAGCCAAGCTATCTATATAGCCAAAGGAAAGAGCTAGTATCCTCAGGAGGGCAATTCAGAGCATCCAAGTGCGATAGCCTTAGGCAGAGTTGTAAATGCTCCCTACCCATACATATTAATCCTGCCCTGAGGTCATTTAGTTACCAAGTTGATATGAACTCTTTAAGTCTGAAGTCAACCAAGCTTCCTCTCTGTGCATGGTTCAATTGAAAGTTCATTCAAGGAAGGTTTGGCCATCCATAGCTGTCCAGGGATTGTCTGGTTTGCTCTGATGATGTTGTATAACCCTGATGTTGTAGTGAAAGAGCATCACTTTTGCATCCAGCTTTGGAATGCTGAGAGTCTCATTAAATGGAGGCACTGAGGATGTTCACACACAGTTAATATAGGTATTAGGAGAGAGAAATCTGTAGGTAGTGCATAGATAGAGATATCAAAGCACTTAAGGAATGTGCCTCTCTCTGTATCTGTGTAGGAAATCTGTTTTCCATAACATACAAATTGAAAATTAAATATGTAAATATCCCATGAAAAGCAAGTACAATGCCTAAATGTAAATGTTTGGAGCAACTATGGATGCCCTAAAGCTCACAAATCCAGCCTGTAGCTCCAGAAAAGAAGGATCTTTGGCTGCTGTTTCATATCTGCCATTCCTATGAAAATAAGTCTTTGTGTCTTTGTGTCACTAAAATGACACAGATTTCCATGTTTAGGCACCCGAGTTGATGATACTCACCAAGTGACTTTTAGCTAGAATTATAATAATCCAGGGGAAAGTTGAACCTGATTCGTCTAC
Organism: Platyrinchus mystaceus; assembly: GCA_035041135.1. Lineage (NCBI taxonomy): Eukaryota > Metazoa > Chordata > Aves > Passeriformes > Tyrannidae > Platyrinchus > Platyrinchus mystaceus. Next base: position 13,304,341 of record JAWWLV010000088.1, read on the forward strand.
ATACAAGATGAGGCTTAAAACCACTGCACCTGCCTGTCCTTTCCTCTCAGTTAGATCAGTCTCTGTCCTTGTTCCTGTGCATCAGGAGGCAAAGTATTATGTCTGAATTTGAAGTGTGTGGATGGCTCTCAAATACTCCAATGCATTTAAATGTTTAAATACATGTAAATGCTGAATGTTTTATGTAAAACAAATACTATCTAAAGGATTTCCTTTACAGGATTTTAATCATCAAGTACTTGGAGCTTTCATTTGCCTCTCTCTCTCCTTTAATCATAAGTGTTTTCTGGGGCAGGAATATATGCAAGAAGAAAAGCAGTGAAGATTCAGCTCACTGAATCTGGCCAGTTTTAGAATGTTTCTGGGCTTGTGTTCTTCTGAAGACTCGTCGTTAACTAAACACTTCCTGTTTCACTAAATTCAAAACTTTTCCTTTAAGATCACTTTAATGCATGGATGTCTGTTATTATCTAACCAGCTGTTTCTTTTTGTTGGCTATTTAAATATCACAGAGCCATAGATATTATTACCAAATTGATAATTAACTGGGTTTTCTTTTGTTTTTAGGAAAGATTTTGTTTCTGTATCGTACATATTATTGTATAAAATTTTATATGCCTCAGTGAAAATAATGCCTAAATTGTTGAAAATGTCTATTTATAACTTTTGAGTAAACTCTGCTGTGAAATCTTTACATACTCAAACTTGAATTTGAAAACTAAATTTTATTTACTGACACTTCCTCAGCAATTTCAGTTGCATGTGATAGCCCTAATTTGTGGCTGAACTTCTGAATGGCTGCTAGAGAATTTGCCTTTCTAGGACAAAATAGCAATTGTATACAGTCATCTTCTTTTACATGTTCCATTAATGCCATTTACTCAAGTGAGATGAGAACCTGTTTTATAAAGTATTTTGAGAATCCATAAGACATAAGAATTTTTGCTTTATGTAGATAAGAAAGTATGTGATAGGTTGGGGGAGACATTGCTCAGACAATAATTTGAAACAGCATGTAAGAATTTTGATACCTCAGCAACTGTAACATCGCTTAAGAAGTCATGGCATAATGTAGTCAATCCCTTAACGTGCAATAATGGATTATTTTAATATTTGTAATGGAAATTTTCTCACTTGATTATTATAATTGGCTCTATAAGTAACACATTTTAAAAATTTTATGTTGGCAGTACCAGCATAACAAAGGACTTACTTAATATGAGAGAAATGCAAAAATATGTTGTTTTACTACATATGCAATAATTATTAATGGAAAATTGTTTCATAAATTATTTTCAAAAGGATACATGTCTTTTCAAGCAGTGGCCTTTACTGCTATCAAACTCTTGAGTGCTGTCCTGATTATGATGTGATAGGTTTCTCAAAAGAGGGAAATAGTTTACTCTCCCTATTAATAGTGCATGAGGCAAAAATATTAGATTTACAGTTGAAGTTAAAAAGACGTTTTTGTCTAGTGATAAAGAGGATGAAGCACTGGAAGTAGATTACCTGTAAGAGGTTGTGGTTTTCTCCAACATCAGAAATCTTTATGGTCGTGTCAGACTGGCATAACCAGGTATAGCTCATTTTCCTCAGAGCGAAAGACTTTCAGGTCCCTTCCAGCTCTGCTCTTCTTTATATGGTATAAATGGAAAGAATCCCCAATAGAAAATGGTTTGACTTTTTTTTTTTTTTTTTTTTTTTTTTTTTTTTTTTTTTTTTTTTTTTTTTTTTTGTAAGGACAGTAATATTTTTCTGCTAGTCATGTTGGATTATGTGATTTAAAAAAAAAAAAAATTGTCCATGTAAAATAATTTTTGTGGCATGCTACCAGTAGTTTTTATAGTTACTATTATTATTATTGTTGTTGATGCTGCTGTTTTGTTGTTATTTCATAGTAGTAGTTACATAATAAGTTTTGGAGAATGTTTTGGTAGGACTAAGAGGAAAAGAAAAGAGAGCTGTTAGAGGTGATAGCATGGACCCTTTGTGCTAAATAGTTCAAATTACCTTGCCATTAACGTACACTCAATATGTTCTAGGAAGTTGAAACTTCAGAGCTAATGCTCTGAAAATTTGTACAGAAGCAGCTTTGCCAGAGAGGCAAATGTTTACTTTCTGTTTTTGAAAAAGAAAAGCTGTAACTACTATTTTAAACTGCTGCTATAATAAATATTTTTAAATAAGTATATTTCTTTGGGTTCTTTAAGAAACACCTCATTACTACTGCAGTGATCTTCAGGGTGCTTTTAATCAGAAAATCATGTAAATTGGTAGACTAGTTGGCAGCTAATAGACTTCAAGCTTCGGATGAATTACTTTGTGCTCATACAATTAATAGGTATATTAAAACTGAGCATTTCATCATCAAATCTCTAATACAAGTGAAACACATTGAATAGTCATACTTAGCACTTGCAAAGTGCCTTGCTGCTCTGAAGCATTGCACAGACAATTGCTATTGTGAGTCGTTATTGCTGCCTCAAGAAAAAATATCTACCCAGCTAAAGAGGTCAGTAATGCAAATTGCATTGATGGGAAGTGTGTATCAAAGAGTTTTCTTTATACACTTGTGCTCTTCTGTGGATATTTGCTGTTAGAAGACATGGAGCAGATGGACCTTTTCTGTGATCCAGTCCAACTGTTTTTGTGTCTTTAAGGTAGAATAATTAAGTAGCAACAAAAACAAACAAAAAAAGCATAAGTAAGAAGTCTATAATTTTGTGAACTCAATTGCATACACAGTTTACTGACTTCTTGAATCCACTTGCAGGCACTTAGTAAAGTAAACAGGAATCATCGAGTCCAACTTTTAACATAAAAGTTTTATTTATGTTAATTGACTAAAATGAATGACACAGATATAGATGTCTTTATTAAGTGAATTCCACTCTCTTGTCTGACTCCAGATACTCATGAAGTTTCCATTTAAATCTGAGACTATATGCTCTTTACTGACAGTAGTGAAATACTACCTAAAACTGCATGTAGTTACTGTGCAAGTACCCAAATTTTAGCCTGGGGGATGGTGGATGGGGTGTTTTTATTTTATCACTAATGAAGACAGGTGGTAGAAGATGAAGATGGGCTTTGGGGTTTGGCTCTAGGGACTACCGGTTTCAGCAGCCGTGGTAAAGTTACCACCACTTCCAAGCTGTCTACCATTTTGTAACACCTCACTTACTGCTTAGTACAGCACTGTTTAGAGCTGTGGAGGGGAATGTGAATCATGCAACTTATATACTAAATTTGTCTGGCCAAATATTGTTCACTACAGTTTTCTGACTTTCATATTAAACCTCTCATTTCCAACTGCTTGCACCACCTGGCTGCATACTACTCCGCAGCAGAGAAATATTCTCAAGCCAACCACAAGAAAAGCAGGGCATTCAAAAACATAAACCACTTAATCTGAATCTTTTGTCCCTAAATTGGCTGTCAGATTGTTGAGTGAAAGCAGCGTTGGAAACCTGGTGCTGTACACCACGCCACATGCTAAGTGTAGCTTTGAGCTGGGTGTGTTGCTGTTCCTGCTTCCAGATTGCACTGAAAGATCAGGCCTTATGTCACACACATAAGTGGGTTTTGCTGGTTTAGATTAAATTACATTCCATCAGTGCTCTAGATTTTATTATCATCAAAAGAAACATTCAATTCACCTGCCATTTAATCTCCCCTCTTCTTCCTCTCCTGTTCAAGACTGAGAACAAATGTTGAATGAAATTATTTTAAACCCACACATTTGAGACATATTAAACTTAGTCTTTCTTGTCCTAGGTTGTTGAAAGTTATCTGCTTTGTCAATTATCAACATGCTGACTTCTGCTGGACTTTATTCAGCACTCTTCTGTTTCATTATAGAAAAGTGAATTAGAATTGTGGGTTTGGAATATATTTTCTCTCTTTTTATGCAGTCTTTCTGAAAAAATTAAATGTTATGTTTTTACATATTTGGATTTTTAATCTTCAACCTAAAATTTGTCTTGCACACTTGCAAGATGCATTGTGGAACTCCACAATGTCTCTTCAAGAAAATTCATCCTATACCCCAATCTCTCAGTATCTATCTATTAGATTTCTCATATATTTACTTACTGCTAAGAAATAATTTTAGCAATCACTATATATATATTTTTAAAAATAATGCATCCAACAGCAGGCACTGTTATTTTTCTTTTTCTTCCATGAGCTTATCCACCCACTTCCTTTTTGTCATGATGAATTTCCTTTGTAGTTGATTATAGTGATTTTCTGGTTTGACATCCCTCAGGCTCTGCCTTCCAAATCAATAGCATCTTTCAGTGAATGTTGTGATGAGTTTTTTTTTTTCCCCCTTATTTAAAGATTACTTTAGAATAACCCAAGTGAAGATTTTTTTATGATATGTCAATTTACTTGTTCTTCCTATATCTGTTTCTCAGTCAAATCTAAATCAATTGTTTTCTAAAGGTTTCTTGTTTCCTATTCTTATAAATTGCTACGGTCCAGTTTTTGTTTCCCAGACTGGCATTTATCTTTGTCTTGTAGCTGTCCACATTTTGAAGTATACAAATACCATAGACCCCTGACGTTCCTTCATTAAGTGTATTTGAGGTGTTGACCAGATTATGGAACTCATCAATTCCCTCTTTAGACAGAAAATGCATCTCAAGTTCTGTGGAAGAGGGGGAAAAAAATTCTTTGTTTGCTTACTCATCTGGGAAACTACAGTCTGTTGCCAAAGCCAGTTATCATGAGCTTTGATTAGAAACCAGCAAAGACAGATGCTGAAAAACATAGTGAGAAAGATTTTATCTGCTTAGAGAAGAGTTCCTTTGACTTTGGAAGAGCAGAGAGACATAGCTGAGGGAATATGAATATGCATTCCTTTTAATATGTAGATGTCTATGGATGTAGATATTCTCACTTGCAGTGGTTGTTGTTGTTGTTACAGTGTCACTCTCTCTCTCTCAAGACTTCTTTATGACCCAAGGGTGCTTTTTTCTTTAAATTTAATTTTAATTATTTGTGTTGTATCCATATGCCTAGGCTTTTAGTATCTTTTTAAAATCTTCCCAACAGAAGGAAGGGGAAATTCTGTACTGGTTTAGAAGTACATAGTTAGTTGCTACACTTCTCAGTGGTTTTGTCCATGTCATTTCATTTATCTGGTGATGTCCTCTTCTTAAAACAAAATTTAAACAATAAATTGTTAATTCAGAATCTTAGGAACTTTGATGGAAAAGCTTGTTAGCTTCTTGACTGCAGCCATTTTGGAGGTTTCCTTGGTTTTGCAGTTTTTCCAAGTTGCTAAAGAATTTTGTGTAGAGAGATAAAAGTGTTCTTGATAAAGTGAACCTGAGAACGTCACCACTGATATTAATATTTCCATATAGAGCCAGTTCCCGTTCCCAGAGCTCTAGTGCTCTGCTTCTGTAAACAACTGAGCTCTTGTGGTGTATCACAGCCACCAAAAAAGAGGAATGTTTTGCTGACCTTCCAGCTTCCTCCTTTTCTCATGGTCTGACCTTCTCCCAGGGCAAACTTGGGAATCACAGGGCCATTTGCTGAGCCAGGTCCACTCACTGGCTGCACAGAAAACTGTCTTTTCTACCCAGGTTAATTTTCTGCTGAGCTAGAGGCATCACTGGTCTCATGAAGCGTCTGGTGATTACCAGAGCTGGAGTTAGGTGAAAATGGTGTTAGGTTATGAGCATGGAAGTGAGAGAAGAAAGAAGTATCCATGAAAGGGGCATGACCAGATAATTCTGAATACTTGGATTGCATCACATTTTTGAGAACTGGCAGCCCAAGGTGAATGTGTGTCGTGCTGTGCCTTTCCCACTTTAAACCTGGAATGATATAAAGAGCTTCAAAGTCAGGAGTTACACCTGGCTTCTTTCTGTCCTAGTTCTATGATATTTGTACTTATTTTTTTAATGTTAATAGCTGAACATTAAGTAAAATACAGGGTAATACTGTTTCAAATCCTGCAAATTTCTCTTATATTAAGTTTTACAGGTTTTTGATAGCATTTTCGTTCTCTGTCATTACTCTAATTGACAAAATAGCCATTCCATAAGGCTTGCTTCTACATTTCAATTTAAGAACTCCATATTTAGGGCAGTATTTTCCAGTTTAGGTACTTAAATTCGGTCTGACATCCATTTTCTATAATCCAGTATGTCTTATTTTCAATGGCATAATATCCATGATTTTGAAACATGTATTTGGGGTTTTCTGCATTGAATAAACCCATTTTGATTTTGGTGCCTAAGAGCTTTGGAAAACATTGACTGTGTATTGCTAGACCAAGATTAGTAGATATGGACATGTGTTTATCCAAGGAAGCAACATCAGGTGTTTTTAAAATTTGTGAAAGTGGATGGATCACATGAAAAGAGAAATGATGATGACATGGGAAGAAATATTGTAGTAACTAACCACAAATCTTCTGATATTTGAAGTATCTCATACAGCACAATGACAGTAAAAATGAAAATATGGGGATCAGCTTTGACACAGTGACTAGAAGAAAGCTGTGAGAAGGATAAAGAGGTTCTTGATACTCCAGATGAACAAGGGCAGTCCAAGCAATGTCAGTGACCCCAGTGTGAGGAGATATAAAGGAAAGCTTTTGGGCTTTTGAACCTGAGTTGCTCAGACAGAGCAGGTGCTTTTAGTGCCTCACCTGGCTTCTGCTCAGGAATGGCAGTGTCTGTGGTGTGGATGCACAAAACCAATACTAAGGCAATGTTGCTGACATGTTTTTATTCTTTTATTGTAATTGACTTCCTTTACTCTTCTGTTTAAATAAATATTGTTCAGAGCAGAGCAGCAATAGTTCAAATTCCATTTTTACTTTGAAAGCAGCAGGATTAAGTTACCTGGCAAGAATTCAGTGGTCAGAGTCTTGACACTGAAAATTGTTTATTTTCCAGGATTAGACAGACTTCTTTTTCATCTCTAGCAGTTGAAACAATTAAGCACATTCCTTGCATTAACATAAAAAACACTAGAGAGAGTCTTTAAGCAACACTTAGTCTCTTTCATGGTATCCCTTAGTTTTGTAGTTAGAAAGTTATGGTCCACTTTACAAAGAAACAATTTTTAAAGAAATTGTAATAATTTCTTATAAAATTATGTTTCTTTTCCAATTAATGTGCACTCTACCTTGCAGTGTCATTGGCAAACACAAACATAGAATTCATTTTTTGTATGGTAGTGAACCGAATGTTACATGGGATGCTGCAATACAGCAATGAGTTCAGTGCCAGTGCATTTTGAAGGTGAGACATAGTGTATCAGCTTAGACTGTGAGGGTACCTCCCTTGAGATAAGAAGAGCTTTTGGAGAGGAAAAGATGAGAAATGGAGCATTTACTTCAGGCCCCACTGTGCTCGGTGTAACTGTCTAGCAACTAACTAATCTTGACCCCTTGCTGCCTATAGCTGGGGTACAGATGCTGCCAATGGATGAGACAAACAGAAGCAAGCACAGAGCCAAAATGAGAGAGATGGAAAATATCAGATAGTTTCAATTTTTAGCAAAGTTCACTTAGCAGAAGATTATAATAGCATATTTTGTACTGGAGTATGTGAGTATATAAATAGGGATTGTATGTATTTTGTAATTATGGGTTGTGATTATGTGATGCATTTTGTTCCTTCAAGGACATATTAGGTATTAGGTAATTATACAGGAATGATGCCAAATCTGACATTAAAATTAGTGCTTTGAGATTTATACCTTTTTTTTTTTTTTTTTGTTTAAGAAAGGCCTTAAACAGTAAGGCCTTCAGGTATGTGCAGTGTTTCCTGACTTGTTAGGAAAGATGTTACTGTGCCCTTTCTTGATTTTGCTCATTTTAAAAGCTTAACCCTTTAATATACTCTGTTCAGCTCATTACTGTAGCAACCTGTGACACTTAAATAAAACAAAGATTACATTCTCAGATCGACAACAGATCACACAAAAATGCTTTCTTCCATGCTCGCTTCTGACCATCTGTTTAAAGAGTCACAGGAGCCAGTCTGTAGTCTGTGGTTAAGAGTTTAAAATCACATGCATTTTTTGTGACACATACATGTAGAGTGCTGTAATAGTTTGTATTAGCTCTAAAGGCTGGGTGACTTGACCTTGACATCTGTTAGATATACCCAATCCTCATTCTCTCTCTTCCCCTCACTCACACACACACACATGCACACACAAACAAAGCATAAAAAAGAGGGAAGGGACATTTTTCTTTTTGGAGCTCACATATGTGTATATGATTCTACTTCCCTTAAAACTGCCTTCTCCTAAAACTACTTTCCCTTGTTGCACTTTATAATTTAACTGCTGTTTTTTAAAACCATCCACATACATTTTAGGGTTATTTTCCTGTATGCTAAAGTTTTACATATGATGTATATGAATATTCTTTTCTTTTTGAATAATTTTAGTCTGTGACATAGTATTTTCTCACTGATTCCTCAATTCCTTCAGCAGATAGTCTTCAAACGTAGAATGAGGCTTTGACTGGTAGCTTCTACATGGAGGTTGAACAGATCTCATGCAAAAATTTCTCATGAAATCCCGAAGCATGCAGCAAGGAGGAGTGCAAATTGTACAAAACTAGGCAGAAATACCTATATACAGAAATGTGAGGGGCTTGTATTAGTTTCTGTGACAGATGAATGTTGTCTCTGCAACATTGTTCTCCATAGCCTCATCACCAGGGTAACTTTAACCAACCTAAAACTAAATGCCTCAAATAATGGAATATCCATTCTCATCCTAAGAAAACTTTTCCATGCTAAAATGCGTGTGAACCACCTGATTTTTACTGATGACTGTATTTGGCTTATTTTATAAGACAGCATAAATACCTGCAAAGCTGCACAAAGCCCATTAAAATTATTTGTGGCTTCAGTAGCTAGACCTGTACATTCTGTTTAGTGTAGCCTTTTAGTGTTTGGGGAACTTTGTTTTCTACTCATTTTATGAAGACAGAGGAGCATATTCCAGGCAGTCTTAAGACAGCATCTTGACCCTTGAGAATGGTCACCTAAAATCTCAATTTTTAACTGTTCCTTTAGTCACTTCTATTTCAAGGATATTGTTTTTTTCTCTGATTTAGCTGTTTGTGTAAATTTTGTGGATGGACTGCAGTGACACAGAAATCATTAGGTAGTTTTTGGCTTTTTGATATACAATCATATGATTTTTGATATACAATCATATGATTTTTGATATACAATCATATACAATACATGGGGACCCCCGGTGGCCTAGCGGTTAAGATGCTGGTCTCTCAGCGCCAAGGCCACAGGTTCGAATCCCGGTC